>CM042137.1:18624721-18632221 GCA_023376005.1 Doryteuthis pealeii
CATGACCTTTCGAAATTCAAACCACTGCCTCTATTTATGGAACGTCCTACCTGAGTAAAGGGAAGAACAATTCCCTCATTAAAATTCTCAATAAAATAAATTGAACCTCATTTTATGTCTGTGTTTTTGCAATAAATGTTTTTTTTCTTGCACCCATTATTTTACAATACTAAATATTATTTTCTTGGAGATATGTTAGCACCATATATATTATAATATGCCTAGACTACATAAGTAAACATCATTAGATGTTATAAATAATTTTTTTTTAAAAAGGCAAGAGAACAAAATTTCTGCACCGAATGCAGATGGAACATCACCCTCTATGTGAACTCCGATAAAACCAAGTTCATGTGTTTTTTTAAAATTAAGAGCATCTCCACGTTCGATGATAAACCCTGGAAATTGGTTACAATTAACGTACCTAGGTAGTAAATCTTATCTAAAGAAAGCCATGTTAATCAATGCATAGTGAAAGCCATGGTCTTTCCATGGACTATCAGTCATATAGAAATCTGATCTCATTGACACTTAAAGCAACAATTCTTCACAACCATAGCTGTATCATTGCTACTGTACAACTGTACCACTTGGACACTAACATAGCACCTAGAGAATAAGCTACATGGAACTGCACAAGAAGTGCAGTATGTAATTTCAAAAAAAGTGGAAGCAACACCCCATGAGAAAAAAGCAGCTGTATGGCCACTTGCCACTTATCACACAAACAATCTGAGTAAATGCTGGACACTGCTGGGAGAATCAAGGACAAACTCATGATGTTTTTATATGGAAACCAGCAGACAGGCACGCCAGTGTGGACCGTTGAGCAAAGATGTACATTGACCAACTCTGTGCAGATATTGGATGCTGTGAAGAGACCTCTTGAGAACAATGATTGATTGATAGGGTAGGGTTGGCTAGAGATGTCATGGATATCCATGATTAAAATCCTACTTACCTTTAATTACAAATTAACAAACCAAGTGACCCTTCTCTTGTTCTTCCTTTGGTCATTTGAAAATGTTTACTCCAGTTTAAATAACTTATTTGGACAGTTTGGGAAACTTTAAATTAGTGAAATAATATTATCATGTGATTTTTTCCAACAATCTAAACCGAGCACAATGGGTGACCCAACGGGTCACGTATTTTCTAGTATATATATATATATATATATATATATATATATATATATATATAATCATTTTGATATTATATTATGTCTGTGTCAAGATAAAAATCTCTTACATTCATGAAAAGAAAACAAATAAATTTCTTCTTTTTAAACCACTATATAAATGGACACGTAAAACTTAACGATAATTTTATTCTATTCGAGTAAATATTATAATGCACGCGCAGGACCACGCATGCGCAATGGGCGTTAGTTTTATGTCTACATTTGGCTGCTAATTCCTTCGATACTGAAAATCGTTAGTTGATGAAAAAAAAAAAAATGAGACATAACAAGCAGACAAAATAAAAACTGAAACCAGGAATAGCAGAAAATAATAAGATTACCGGCGAATTTTTACGCATGTGTCTCTAGTTTAATAATAAACACTAACTTTACATGTTTTTGTAATAAGCTCGGGCTTCTCCTGCGGCGAACAGGGTGTACATTTATAGATACCTAATGATAAGAAATTCCCCAGAGTCTTAGTAGCATTGAAACCGAGCCAATAAAAAAGTACACTGTGGGTAAAATTTCTTTGGATAGGGACACCCTAAAAATTGAATGTTCAACTCTTTGATTACTATGACGGAGAACGAAAAAGAGCAAGACATTGTCTTGCCTGCCGGGATCGAACCCGCGTCCTCCCCATGCAAAAACAGATGCGAATTAGGCACTGGACTGACGCGAAATGCCAGGATGTTTCGGTAAATACGTACATAAATAACATGTGAATCGAGCGCTGGGCAGTCAGGAGTTGCAGTAGCAGGTTGACTGACGCGAACGACCGGTTAAAGAAATGTGATTTTGAACTGCTAAAAATATTTCGACTACGGTGACGGATTTTGCAGCTAAAACGAAAACGAAGAGCGTGTTGATCGGGGAAGGTTTGGCTTGCTGGAAGACTGTGGACTCGCTTGTTTTTGGACCCCCCCTCTCGGCGGGAGTTTTTTGATACGAACATCTATTCCCCCATATATTTCCCCCCGCTTCCTTAATAATTTCCTGATTTCAGATATGCGAGGGTCATTCAGAGAAAAAGTTGTTGTTTTTTGTTGTGAAAAAACCAAAAATATTATTTTCAGAATTCATTTACATACATGTAAACACTGCATTATATGAAATTAGTTAATGCTAAAATTATCTTAATCTCTCTGAAATATTTTAAAGCTATAAAATTGCAACAAATTAAAAGAATTATCTGCATTATTCGGACTATTGTTCCAATCTTCATTGTTATTTGTACAACGTTTTCGATCGATATGCCCTCCGGCCTTCTTCAGGTATTTCTTGTCGTACTCGGGAACCTACTTGGACTCGGAACCTTCTTTTCGGAATCGGGAACCTTTTTTTTGAACTCGGAAACTTTCTTGTCGTAATCGGGAGCCACCACGGAACTTCGAACGTAACCCTTTATTCAGTCCAGGGGTATCCTTTTCTCATTCCGCTAACCATAGCTGGTAGGAGTTGTGTTAATTATTATTATAATTTTATAATAATAAATAACAAGCCTAATCTCAAACATTCAGAGAAATAGTAAATTAAAAAGATTATTCCAGGTTTGATCAGAGGTCTGTTTGTTGGCCGAGAAGTGCAAATCATGTGGAATTCATAGAAGAATGTGTAATGTGTACGGTGAAGCATGTTTTAGTCAAAAACATGTTTACAAATGGTTTCAGTGAGGGTTTACTCATTCGAGCCTGATTATCAAACAAGACAGTCCATGGAGTAGAAATATGAAATGCTAAAGATTGTGGGTGCAACGGTCAGTAAAACAGCATATCTTGATAGTTTGCTGGTGTTACATAATTTCTGTGGTAGCATAAATCGTTGACAAGACCCTGTAGTTAGTTTGAAATAGGTCCGTTGGAGTTAAAAGCGTAGATTTCCGTTGGATGATGACAACTGACCCTCAGCGAGGTGCGAATCTCGCGCGCCATTAGAAAAACGTAACTAGTTTAGATTTTAGTTTAAACCTGACATGGAAGCAGAGAGCACGTGTATCTCTCTGCTGAGGTTGTTAACTCCCCGCGCGGAAGAACATGGACAGAAATATAATCTTGATCAAGAAATAAAAGTCTTGTGAGTTGATTAATTGTATGACTAAAATCTAGCCTTAAATGAAGCCTTTAGAAGAAGCAGTTAGAAGACTAGACAACATGATTGCCTGGGAAAGAAAAAAACAGACACACAAGATAAGCAGGAAGAAATGAAGCAACAAGTAAGTCTCAAATCTCTCTCCCTCTCTCTCTCTCTCTCTCTCTCTCTCTCTCTCTCTCTGTCTCTCTCTCTCTCTCTATCACAGAAATCACTCTCTCGATTATATACCGGACGCTATACAGCACTGGAACCAAATATGACCCATCTCTGTTGATTTCCTTGATAAACGTCCAACTTTAAACAGAGAGCTTACTATTGAGAACTCATGAGCCAAAATTAATTTATTTATTGAATGAACCTCGGATTAGAAAAGAATTATGATAATATGAAAAGTGAAAGTGAAGAAACGGTCGTTCCAATAGTTTATGGATCACTGTGATCAGCCCCAAACAGCATTTATAAGAAATTTCTTTCTTTAAGTAGATATTCTCGAAAGAAGTGAAAAGTTTAATATTCATGAAGCGTGTAAATTAGTGTGAACAATGAGGCACGGCGGAAATTTAGAGAATTTGCTGTCACAACTAATCACATAAAGGGATTATTTATTGGGTGGAAAAATAGTTTGGCTTTAGGTCAACTACTACTACTACTACTACTAACTACTACTACTACTACTACTACTAATAATAATAATAATAATAATAATAATATTATTATTATTATTATTACTATTATAAAAGTAAAATAGATGGAGTGGCCTATTGTCGATATCAGCCGGACTGCGAGGAATTCTATTCTCTCTTCCCTACACTTAGACCAAGGATGTTTTGCGTCTGAGGTGGAGCACCACACTTACCATCAGTCACCTACTTTGACGCACAGCTCCGAGCTATGTTACTCATTCGCTGGGCTGTTAAGCCCGTATCGAACCCGGAAGCTTGCGTTGCTAGCAGAATGCTCTACCGAATTGAGCCCCACCTTAGACGCAAAAATGTCCCTAGTCTAGTGCTAGTGAAAGGGTAAAAAAAAAACTCCCTCGCTAACTGGCTGATACCGACAATAGACTACACCGGAGAATTTACTGTAATAATAATAATAATAATAATAATAATAATAATAATAATAATAAAACGACAAAGACTAGAAAACAAAAATGTGAAGAAAAACAATTATATGGACGCTTCAAACGACAAATAGAAGAGGTTGCACATGAAAAGACTTGGACATGGTTAAGAAAGGGAAACCTCAAAAGAGAAACAGAATCATTAATAATTGCTGCACAAAATAATGCCATAAGGACAAACTACATCAAAGCGAAAATTGATAAGACCCAACAAAATAGTAAATGTAGACTTTGCGGTAATAGAGATGAGACTGTAAACCATATACTCTGCGAATGTAGCCAACTAGCACAACGAGAATACAAAACAATACAAAACTAGACACGTCTGGGTTGGGAAGGTGATCCACTGGGAATTATGCAAAAAACTTAAATTTGACCATACAACAAAATGGTATATGCATAAACCAGAATCTGTTCTTGAGAACGAAACGCATAAAATTCTCTGGGACTTTGAAATAAAAACGGATCATCTTATCCCAGCAAGAGGACCAGACCTAGTGTTGATTAACAAAAAAGAAAGAACTTGTCAACTGGTGGATTTTGCAGTGCCAGCAGATCAAAAGGTGAAGCAAAAGGAAAATGAAAAAATGGACAAATTACCTGGACCTTGCCAGAGAACTGAAAAGTTATGGAATATGAAGGTCGAAGTGATACCAATTGTAGTTGGTGCACTTGGAACAGTCCCAAAAGGATTGGAAAGGGTCTGGAAAGTTTGGAAATCAGAGGAAGAATTGAAACCATTCAGAAAACTGCACTTCTGCAATCTGTCAGAATACCCAGAAGAGTCCTGAGACCTGAAGACTTGCTGTCACTCAGACTCCAGTGAAAGACCATCAGCTAACACTGATGTGAAAACTCAAACGGAGTAAACAATAATAATAAAAAACAAAACTGATAAGACACAAACAGACGAGCAAGTGTATATTTGAGACAGAGATGAAACGTTCAACCATGTATTAAGCAAGTAGCAGGTACGACTGTGGGAAAGGTGATCCACTGGGAATTGAGCAAGAAAGTAAATTATGATCATGCAATTTAATGGTATATACTCAAACCAGACTTCTAGAGAATCAGACGAATAAAAATTACCCCGGACTTTGTCGCCTCGTGTGCACCAGCTTAATGATAACTGTCTTATTAATTATTTGTGGATGTCAATGCATTGTTTAATCTCACGATACACAGCCAACAGAGTTGTTAGGTCATTGGTTGTGACCAAAGGTGTTATGCATTTATCTTCAGTGAAATCATAAACAGTATATGTTCTGTCTTTATTAATCTTAAATGAAAGAAACATAAAGCTACGTTTACCATAGGCCAAGGTCTTCACTAACACAAGAGTTTTGTAGTAAACATGTTTTCTAATAATACGACAGAGAAAGAAATTGTATTACTGGAAGAACTGGCTTAATCTCTTTGTTGTCTTTGTTTGTTTCTGTTTTTTTTGTCTCTTCTCTCTATATCTCTCCATCTCTCTATCTCTCGTTTTTTTAGCTTTTTCTCTAGCTGACGTACACGGTATTGTCGGGATCCACAAACACGCCATTGTTTACTGGATTATCAGTTTATCCAATTTATCTATTGCGCATGATTAATATTTAGGGATCTCGAGTAAATATTAAAAAGCGAATAATTTTATGAGGAGATTGTTGAAAAACACTTGGCCCGACCAACTAATGAATGACGACAACCATTAAAATGAATATGATAGTCTACACATAACGTCGTTCATATAATCAGGACATCGTTTTACATTCTTATCACTGAGCAATTAAGGTAGAAGTTAGCCAGTTAACATGCACTGATGCTCATTGCATGTTTTCTTTCTTATTAGGAGTATATCGAAAAAAAACCGATAGAAAATTCTCCCCCTGCCGATAGGGGGCGAATCGCCAACATACGATGTTGGCAGCAAAACCAAACCCCATCACTTATGTGAAGATTGTCGACATGAAGAGTCGCTTTAAAAGAGATTCATCCACCACCCACTTAAAAGGATAGTTAACCAGGACGGACGGTCTAAAAAGCACTCACCTACTTTTACTTATCTAACAACTTTCAACAGGAGAAATGTGTTTTAACAGAATTCCCAAACCACAGCGAGTAGAATCCATCATCTAGCGCCCTTCACCAATGAACTGTTAATTCCACCTAGAGAAACGTCTCAACAGCGCTCCAAACGACGGCTAGTAGAAATCCTTTCTAAAGCCACTTAACCAACGAACTATTAATTTCACCTCTCAAGATAAGTCTCGTAGCAAATGCCATCAAAAATTTGCAAATTAAGAGGAATTACGGGGTCGTAGGAGTCTCTTAATCTCCCGGTGGTCGACTATTGTTCCGGACGAAAGAAGAAAAACAACACAAATGAAAATTACACACATATATTAACAAAGGTACAAAATTGTTGCTAATTTTGATGGCATTTGCTACGAGACTTATCTGAGGTGAAATTACAGTTCTTGGGTGAATTAGCGCTAGAAAGGATTCTACTCGCTGTAGTTGTAGAGTGCTGTAGAGACACGTCCGTCTGGGTCGGTTCTCATTCGATAAGTGCTGAGGTTTGATTCTCCCGCCAACCTCGTGTTGGTGATTCTCACCCTAGCGACCGGGTAATTTGACTATTGATTTTCCGATAAAAGAACCCCCGTAAATAGTTGCATAACTGGTTTAACAAACACCTTTCAGCAAAACACTCGTTCATTACTCTAACAATTCCAGTGCTCCCAGAGAAAAGTGGCAAATACACTCTCTATAATTTAGTAGCCCCTCCGACTACCATCGACCTCGATATTTAGGTATATGAAACGTCACCGACAGGAAAATGTCCATCACATAAATTTTAAAAACGTATGTTAAAACAGTTATTTACCAGGGAAGTTAATATTGAAGACCTATATTTTGATACTATTAAATACTGTCCCCTAATTAGCGGGGCTGATTTATAGATGACGAGGAATTCTTACATCTACTGAGTGAAAGCAATCCACGTATGTTGATACGTTTCTTTCCAGCAATATCGAATGTCCGAAATTTAATGTGATATTTATAACCATTATATATATATATATATATATATATATATATATATATATATACG
>CM042137.1:18634721-18649721 GCA_023376005.1 Doryteuthis pealeii
ACCAAGATGGCACGCCCAGTGTATGTATGTATGTGTGTATGTGTCTGTGTGTGTCTGTGTGCGTGAGTGTATGTTGACAGAAGGGGATGGAAAGATAATCAAATGAATCCATGGCGCGGGTACCCTTGATGATGATGAGGATGATGATGATGATGATGATGATGATGATGATGATGAAGAAGATGATGATATGTACGTTCCAGGTTTAATTACTATTGTACTATTTAAGAAAGTGTCTTTTGTGAAATCTTCAGAATGCCGCGTTTGAAGCTTTAGCAGACCCCAGGTTCCCCAACTTTGATTATTATAGTATCATACAGCTATGTACGTTCGGGCCTGGATATGACAAATACAATAACCAAATGATCTAACTACTGCGTTATTCACTCTAACTCTTAGATACGACTAACCACTACTAACCATTGTATTGTTACTGAGATCCGTAATAAGACGATGCTATGAATGTCAAAGAGAAAACAATAATGAATTGGTTTTGGTCTCTTGAAGACATCTCTCTGACAAATGGGTTGTCTATGTGGTGCCAACCAATACAGACAAAACAGTTCAGTGTTATATTTAGTCGTAACGAATTTTAGGAGGGTCATAGGGAATCGAGATAAAAACGAAAGTTGTCGGAACAAAAAGAAACATCTGGACTGAGATAAAAAAAAAAGAAGAAAAAGCAAAATAACATTAACTGGATTATCATTGTATTTGAGGGTCTATTGAGATTACATAGTCTACCATGATTCGCAATTCTTTGAGTAAATACTTAATACAAGAATATTTGCCTATGTGCTATTATCTAACAAACCATTGTATGTGAATATGCATGTGTCTTCTGAAGAAGAGAACAGACTGGAAAAGTGATTTTGATTGATTAATTGTAATATTTCTACGTATGGCATACATGATGCACAGCCAGCTATCTATCTCAGACAGATATCATCTATTATTTATCTGAATCAGGACATAAAAGAGTTTTATATATATATATATATATATATATATATATATATATATATATATATATATATATATATATATATATATATATATATATATCATATACGGTCGGAGAATGTGGTTACTCGAAGCCTGAAAAAGATATCAGACGATCTGAAACACGGGTCGCTAATGTAAAATAATAATATTAAAAAAAACATAATCCATTTTCCGGACCTTGTTTATATATATATATATATATATATATATATATATAAGGAAGACCACTTCAATAAAGGGTCGAAACAGAATTCTGTCAGCGAATTTAACATCATGTGTTTGTTTTTCTAAATATTTATTTCACACTGTCGGATTCACTTCCATTTTTTCATATTGTCTTTTGAAAAAACAAAAATACCAGGATTTTACATCTTATCCGGTGAACATCGTGGTCTACAGTGCTGGGATTTTTGAACTTTTTGATACTTTCTTTTACATTTTTATACACATTTACATCAAACTCTTTTGAGTTTTCTTTGTGGACTATAATGCTTCTGATTTAATAAAATAAAAAAAATTTATTTTATTTTATTTAAAAAACAGAATGCGCATTTTCTAAATTTAAATTTAAAAAAAATAAAAAAAAATTCCGGCTATAATATTGAACGTTTCATCTGCACCACTTTCATCTCATAACGGTCCACTTTCGCCGTTCTCTCTATCATACACAACTCGCTCTTGAGGAAGACCACTTCAATAAAGGGTCGAAACAGAATTCTGTCAGCGAATTTAACATCATGTGTTGTTTTAAATATTTATTTCACACTGTCGGATTCACTTCCATTCATTTTTATATATATATATATATATACCAACCCCTCCGCTCGAACTGGATGTGACACAAGGTTAACTTCTTAAGCAGTTTTGAATCCTGATTTTTCCTTCTCACAGACAGGTTGCCTAACCAAGGTTAAAGGGCCCTTTTTTCTACTATTTACCTATAGCTGGACGGAGAATAGTTGGATATACAATTACCATGGGTATTAGTTCTATTTTTTTTTGGGGGGGACAGCGTGATGTCTTGAAATATATCTTAAATTTAATCTACACGCGACTTTTCTTTCTCTAATTGTCGAATGGACGCCAAATCCATGATATGGCAAGTTTTCTTCTTGCTCATCTATACAAGGTCTGATCTCTTAGTAGGGATTAGGGATCCGTCTATATCTCAAAGTCACAAAATAATTTTATGCATCTCATTATGTACGACCTATTATGGTTTGTGCAAGTACTATAATAAAGCATCGTGAAAATTTAATTTTTTGCACAATTCTCAGAGGAGCAACTTTATCACCCAGTCGTGTCTACTCTTGTATACTCTTTGCTAGTTTGCTACATTTGTTTACATTATTATTTACTCCTTTTGATTTTTCACCTCAGCATTAGCTGATGGTCTTTCACTGGAGTATGAGTGACAGCAAGCCTCTTCAGGTCTCCAGGACTCTTCTGAGTATTCTGGCAGATTGCAGCAGTGCAGTGTTCTGAATGGTTTCAATCCTTCCTCTGATTTCCAAACTTTCCAAACCCTTTTCCAATCCTTTTGGAACTGTTCCAAGTGCACCAACTACAACTGGTATCACTTTCACTTTCATATTCCATAACTTTTTCATTTCTCTGGCAAGGTCCAGATAATTGTCCATTTTTCGTTTTCTTTTAGCTTCACCCTGTGATCTGCTGGAACTGCAAAATCCACCAGTTGACAAGTTCTTTCTTTTTGTTTATCAACACTAGGTCTGGTCTTCTTGCTGAGATAAGGTGATCCGTTTTTATTTCAAAGTCCCAGAGAATTTTATGTGTTTCGTTCTCAAGAACAGATTCTGGTTTATGCATATACCATTTTGTTGTATGCTCAACATTTAATTTTTTGCATAACTCCCAGTGGATCACCTTCCCAACCCAGACGTGTCTAGTTTTGTATTCTCGTTGTGCTAGTTTGCTACATTCGCATAGTACATGGTTTACAGTCTCATCTCTATTACCGCATAATCTACATTTACTATTTTGTTGGGTCCTATCAATTTTTGCTTTGATATAGTTTGTCCTTATGGCATTATTTTGTGCAGCAATTATAACTGATTCAGTTTCTCTTTTGAAATTTCCCTTTCTTAACCATATCCAAGTCTTTTTATGTGCAACCTCTTCTATTTGTCGTTTGAAGCGTCCATATAATTGTTTTTCTTCCCATTATTATTATTATTATTATTATTATTATTATTATTATTATTATTATTATTAAAAGAAAAGTTAAAGTGGCTTTGATCATTACTAGTAACTATTAAAATTTAAGAAAATTGATTTATATGTGCACTTTTACTACACAACATGTAAGAATATCCATCTTCTTAATATCTTTTCAAATTCGTTTAAATCTTTCTATTTCTATCATTGAAGAATTATGTTAAAAGCAGATTTCCATTTTGATCATTGATCCGCTCGATAATTTCTTTGTCTGTATTCAAAGGAGTATGCCAAGGCGTTTTGTATCGAAAATCTAATCTCGAAAATATATTACGTTGTTGAATATATAAGTCTATTTATTTAAACGGAATAAAGTAAAAAAATAAATATTTAAAAGAAAAAGAAGGGGCAAATCAATCAACATAATTCCCTTCAACCTTTATAATATTTAATCTACTTTGGTTGGAATCTGTAAATTCCCTGTTTAAAGAATTCTTCATTGAGAAAAGCAATAAATTTCATTGAAGGATTCTTCGTCTTGATCCTTATTAAAGAAATGCTTGCTTGTATAGAAATACTTTAAAAGCTTAAAAAAAATGTAATCCGTTTGGTAAATAGGAAGCTTACAATGACGTATTCAACTGATTCAATTTTAGTGACGTCATTTTTAAACATCAGACCGAATATGAATATAAAATAAAATTTATTTCTGCAATATTTAAAAGGAAGATTAATATGATTAATTAGATAATTTCTGCTGAACAAAAGATTAAAATAAATACTCTTTGCTGACGAGATATAATCGTGAACTCTTTATTTAAGTATTTACCTAACCACTGCGCTGCGAGAAGGATGTGACACAAGGTCAATTGTTAAGAATTCTTCATATATACGATGGAGTGCTAAAAATTTCAATAAGGTCATTGATGAATATATGATATATTGAGCACGATCCAAAGTTTCAGCTCATGCCAAGAACATTTCACCAAATATTTGTATACGTAAGAATAATTTATCATACAATTGTATAACAAGATGGTATTGCAGAAGATTTATTATATACTGAGTATAGTATGAAATTTAACAAATGATGTTTATAATTGCTGACAGAAATCTGTTTCGACCGCTTCAATAGATCGGTCGTCATCAAGAGTAGCATATGAGAGAAAGACTGGGTGAAACAACCGTTAGAAGACAGGGTACAAACAAACGCTATTATTCTCATATATTATAAACATCATTTGTTTTTTCAAAAATGTTAAATTTCATACTATCGGATTAATTTCCATCTATTTTTCATATGAGTATAGTATGTATGCATGTATCTCTCTATCTATCTATTTACCCAAACCATTCGCCCCGAGTATGATGTGACATACAAGATTTTAGGTGTATGCCATCCGGCGAGGATGGCTATTCAATAGTAGTTAATCTCCGAGACGAGCTAGATAAATATTACCATACGATTGGATATTTATGTATGTATGTATGTATGTATGTATGTATGTACGTTTGTATGCGCGTGGGATAGTGGTTAGAGTCGTGGAAAATGACTCGTCGATTCGAGTTCAATTCCTAGACGAAGCTGTTGGCATTTCACATAGCGCTAATGCCCTTGGGAAATGTATGAATCCATATATTCTCCCTCCAGTTATGGGTTAAATAGTAGGGCAGACTGAGCCCTTCAGCCTTGGGTAGGTAACCAGTCTAGGAGAAGGATAACTCTGAATTCACAATTCCTGAGGTCGGTCGTTGATTGGGTTTGTGGCAGTCCTTGATGCACCAATTCTTTCCTATCGACTGTGCCATAAAGTGTGGATGGTCCAACACAAGACTTCACCACTATAAACAAATCACTGTGTGGATGTTCATTGTATGAACACTCATACGTCGAGCGACGGAAGAGTCCATCATGTACGTTTTGTGCGAAGCGAGTCATTAAACTACCCTGTGCTCCGTGAAATACATTGTTGTGAGTGTAGGAAGATGTGCAAGGCCGCGGGAGGTTTAAAATGACATAGTAAATCCATAAGAACGAACTTCCAGTAACTGCTGTCAGAGGGATTCATATCTGCAACACCCGTGCCATTGAATGTTAAACTTCATCTAGGCTAAAAATCCACATTCGCTCATCTGTTGAGGTGGGTTTTGTTTAAAATCCTTTATCAAGCAACGGCAATACTCGAACACGAGTTTGCTGCCTTCATCATGTATTTGTGTTAATTTATATTATATCATTATCTATATACCTAGTTTTTCCTCACCCGCAGGTAGGAATTCTCCCGCGTTTTACTCCAGCGATGCCAAATACATTATGGTTGTGTGTAAGGTTAGTGTAATTCTCGTTACCCTGAGGTTTGATGAGATGTTTCTGTCAGAAAGACTCCATTAGATAAATCTGCGCCTACACTAGTGTTCAACATCCGACTGCACTCCTTCAGATAATAGACAACCTTCTCCAAGTTTAGAAGTTAGCCGATTCGTTATATATATATATATATATATATATATATATATATATATATATAGAGAGAGAGAGAGAGAGAGAGACGGACAGAAACAAAGACAGTGAGATATACGTACATACAACCAGACATACAGATATGGACAGATATACAAAAACAGAGAGAGACACAGACAAACAGAGACGGGAGAGAAATAAACAGTGAGGGATTCATAAATAGGCACATAATTTTGAATGAATATATTAAAACATCAAATAAAAGTATTTTTCACTTAAGTTAGTATTACATTCAGAAAAACACATTGACTATCCGTAGAGCTTAAAGCTAAGTTAAAGTATATTTGCAGTATCGCAAGAATATATTGCCAACGACGCTCCCAAGATATGTATATTGAGAAAACTCTTAGGAATCATAATAGCACCTCTTCACAAACCATCTAAACACACACACACACACACACACACACACATATATATATATATATATATATATTATATATATATATATATATATATATATATGTACTGTTCCTTCCAGTTACTGAGCTAGGCATACACACACACACACACACACACACACACACACACACATATATATATATATTATATATATATATATATTATATAATAATATATATATATACAATTAACTATTATATATTATGGATTTTATCCCATTACTAAAGTTTCATGGTTACTGCAATAATCAGACGAGACCGAGTAAGCATGAAACTTTATTAACGTGATATTAAATCCATAATATATAGTATTTGGTTGTAAACCTGCTCTGCTATTTTAGCATTGAGCACTTTCATATGCCACAATTTTTTCATTCATTCTATATTGCATAGTGTATATATATATATAATATATATATATATATATATGTGTGTGTGTGTGTGTGTGTGTGTGTGTGTGTGTGTGTGTGTGGTTATTTCATGGCAGAAACGTTTTATTTTATTCACCTTTTTTGGGTATTCAATTTTTCTAAACTTAAATTTTAATTTTTTTTTTCAAACTCATTTTCTATCTATTTAACCAATAGATGGGACCCATCAGGGACTACCACTCCGGGTTAGAGTGAACCTGGAAGTAATAGCCATGAATGAGTACAAAACACTCTCAAGAGATCCAAAATTGGAATTAAACTTTTATTTACTACAGCCATTTAATGTCATACCCAGGAAACTAAGACATTCAGCTACCGCCCTCTAGCGCATATATCATAAAACGGTCGGTGGTTTGCCATAAGGGCAATTGGGCTGGGACAACCGTATATGTGCAAGGGATTAAAGTTACCAGTCGCTTAATCATAGTGAACCTCTCCGTCCGCCCGTCTAGCTTAAATAATGGCAAAAGTGGAGTGTTACATATCATCGACTCTTCAATCACCAGGATTCCGTCCTTGAGCATCATGGATCACCACCCACGAACAACAGCTGGCTCCATTAGGGTGATTCTACTCGTCTGTAGAGGTGCAGTCGGCGTTTTGTACAACCGCAGCCGGCAGGGTGGTGGTGTTATTTGTCATTGTACTTGATCGTTGTGAAGAGGACCGTCTAAATGGAATTGTTTTTAAAACCAGACTTTTGAGTTCAATATATTTAAAGGATTGTTATCAGAAAGACAAAACAACCGGTTTGAATTGTCAGAAATATTCCTCGTCATAGAAAATCTGTTGAAAAATATTATCGAGATTATCACTGCCAAATATGATGGAGGAGGCATTTTCCCAAAATAAGTATGTTTCATGAATAAATATATATGAAAATAGCAGAAATGCTGCAAAATAACTGGAATTGGGGATTACTTTCTAGTTTCCCTGAGATCATACCCCAAGAGAAATTGTATTCCAAAAGCAAAAAAACTTTCTTCCTATTTTCCTAGAGCAACTAAAACATTGTTAACATAAATATGCTTGAAAACCCCAATGCAAGATATATCGGAGATATCTATGAAATACTTATGAGAATCCTTCACTCCTTCGTAAATAGAAGCATCAATATGATCATGGACTACTGTTTGCAATAAGAACCTAGTATGATATATAATTTCCTTTATATTGGTAGAATGGAATATGATTATCTAAATTGTTCCTATTTATATGAAACGATTTCAAAATAATTAGTTTTAGTTGTGATTTACATTGCTTGGCCTAGTCTAACCCAGAAATGGCACCCAATTAGAATCAAATTCATTAACAATGACATGAGAAACTAGGTAACGAGCAAGTACATCACATGAGGCACACTTGTCATCTTTTTTAGATGAGCTTGATTTTATCACTTGGGTGGACCAACTAATGAGAATCTAATTTATTTATTGATCTACTAGGAAAAAAGAAGACGGGGTTAGGTTTAGGGTTTAGGGTTAGTTTAATGGGAAAACAGATAAATAATTTATCAGTCAAAAGTGGTTGCCCTTTGATCATGTTAGTCTTATAGGAAATAACCAAAATTAGTTTATTATTTTACATTAGTGACACGTGTTTCAGATATTCTGATATCTTCTTCAGGCGTTAGAATGTGGTTAACTAACGCCTGAAGAAGATATCAGAAGATCTGAAGTACGTGGCGCTAATGTAAAATATGAATAATTTTTTTAAAAACCATAATCTATTGTGCGGACTTCTTTTTTTATAAATATTTAATTTTCTCCTGTTGGACCCATAACAACAACACACACACACACACTCTCTGTCTCTGTCTCTGTCTCTGTCTGTCTGTCTGTCTGTCTGTCTCTCTCTCTCTCTCTCTCTATATATATATATATATATATATATAATATATATAATATATATAGAGAGAGAGAGAGAGAGAGAGAGAGAGAGAGAGAAGAAGATTTGAATTCAGGACAAGAAGATTTTTTGTGTGGAGTACCTCTTTATGACTATTACTCTATCGTGATAGTTTATCGGAGTTACACATTGTAAGACGTTCTTTAAAGCAAAACGTAGCTTAGATTTGACCCTAGACCGCGAACCCTGTCTGCCGGAGCTTTAGAATACACCATCACCGCCTCTTGCAGAGGGGTAAGAGCCACCACCTGTTGGCCGTGCATGACGACCCATGATGCATAAGGATTAAAACTTGGAAGATGAGCAGTCCATGGCATGCAGCACTCCACTTTGGCCCTTACTTAGGCTAGACGGGCGGTCGGAGACGCCCCCTCCGATCAATCGGCTGGACACGTCAAGTCATAGCACCTATATACTTGTTCCTTCAGGAAGCGCGTTGTATAATGGATAAAGTCATGGGAAATGGACTCATCGCCTCGTGTTCAAATTCTGGACGTGGTGCTGCATTTCACTTAACGCTAATATCCTTGGGAAAGGAATGAATTCTACTCTCCCTCCAGCTATGGGTAAATAGTAGGACAGACTGGGCTCTTTAACCTTGGTTAGGCAACCGGTCTAGGAGAAGGAAAACACTCAATTAAAACCTGTTAAATTCCGCTTAAGAAATTGACCTTGTGTCACATCCTGCTCGTGCGGAGAGATTGGTAAATATATATACTTGTTCCTTCACTATTACCCTTATGGCAAGACACAACCCTTTTTCATCACGGGTCTACAGGTGAATTCATTGAGGGGTGTATTGCTTCTCGAGAGAGATGTAGTCGGTTTATTTTACAGCCCCAGCCCACAGGACGAAGACCAAGAGGTTGTAGCGCAAACGGAAACATAGACAGCCTTGTCCAGGATTTGAACTTTTGTCGCCGATTCATTTTTCCTACACTGGTAACCATAATGCAAATAGCTGTGCTCATACATTAAGGTTTAATCTTTTTCTCAGGCGTATGTACTTTAAGTTGTGTAATCTAATATATATATATATATATATATATATATATATATATATATATATAGATAGATAGATAGATAGATAGATAGATATAGCTTCATCACCAGCTACACATATATACACATGAAATGTATCTCTCTATCTATTTAAGATATATACATATTCCGCTTAACGTACATAATTCATTGTATATTGTTTTTATACGCACACACACACACTTATATACACGCACGCATATATATATATATATATATATATATATATATTATATATATATATATATATGATACAGTTTTGTTGTTCCCCGCACAACGGATGTCAGTTGCGGAGCAGTAAAAGTTTGTTATTTCCTGGTGTGTCACGGTTGACTTCACGGCGCCAATGAAGTTCGTTGTTGTCCAAAACCATTCTGCAGTCGAGTGTAGCCCATTGAAATAGATTCTCAAAAAAGAAAGGTCAGTGAAGTGGTCGCATATTCTGACCTGTTACTACAACAAAGACAAGAGACAAACAAGAAACTAAATACATTGTCGGCAAAAACATGATTGACTTCACTTGGGTTCCACAACTTGGAAAAACACTTTTAAATGTATGCCTTAATTATCTGTATATATTTACTTACTTATATATTCAAACATCTGATACTAACACACCACACACACACACACACACACACACACACACACACACACATACATATATATATATATATATATATATATATATATTATGGACTCTCTCGTCGATTTTCGACGCATGAGGGTTCATACAATGAACACCCACACAGTGATTTGTTTATAGTGGTGAAGGCTTGTGTTGGACCATCCACACTTTTTGGCACAGTCGATAGGAAAGAATTGATGCATCAAGGGTTGCCACAAACCCAATCAACAACCGACCTCAGGAATTTTGAATTCAGAGTTATCCATCTCCTAGACTGGTTACCTACCCAAGTCTGAAGGCCCCAGACTGCCCTACATTTAACCCATAGCTGAGGGAGAATATATGGATTCATACCTTTCCCAAGGGTATTAGCGCTATGTGAAATGCCAACAGCTTCGTCTAGGAATTGAACTCGAATCGACGAGTCCATTTTCCACGACTCTAACCACGAGCACAATGTTATACAATGTTTCTTAAGCAAAGTTTAACAGGTTTGAATTCAGAATTGTTCATTTCCTAGACGGGTTACCTAGGCAAGGTTTAAAAATCTCAGTCCGCCCTACAATTCACCCATAGGTAGAGAGGTAAGAGCTGTATTCATACCCTTTCCAAGGATATTAGCGCTATGTGAAAATGCAAACCGCCTCATCCAGGATTTGAACACAGCTCTCTGTTGCAGTTTTGATATAAGGCATCAGGTAAATGGTCACTACTACTTATAGACTCGCCTATAAACACGTGACCTGAGAAGGATTTCTATTGTCCAATCACTGGCACTGCTGCTGCTGCTGCTGCTTCTGCTGTATTAATAGACATACCATTCTGAGTTATTTCATTGACATTTGGATTCTCTCGGACGAAGGACTTACAAGGAATACGTTAACACTGGATTCTTATTGGCTCGCTTACTTATTCATTACATCTGGAACGAAGGATGGCTGCCAGATACTTAACATACTCCATGTCCGATAACATGACGATAACTATTACACCACGTGCCTCCATGGCGAAAAAATATCAGTTACCAAATGATGTTTCATGTCTTCGCTACTGTAATATATATATATATATATATATATATATATATATATAATATAGTTTTTTTCCGTAGTTAGGGTCTTTCCATGTGTGGTTATACCAAGCTGATGCAGGTAGACCATAAGGAGAGCTCAATGTACAGAGCAAGATATTTAGTAAATGAAGAAAAACTCTAAACTTGCTTGATTACAATAATTTATTTCGACCGTATTAATACGGCATCTTCAGGTAATCACAAGAACATGACTCTTCTAAGAACATGACTCTTCTAAGAAGAGTCATGTTCTTGTGATTACCTGAAGATGCCGTATTAATACGGTCGAAATAAATTATTGTAATGAAGCAAGTTTAGAGTTTTTCTTCATTTACTAAATATATATATATATATATATATATATATATATATATAATACTTTGCTGGGGCAGGGTTTCAATCCGTGGAACGATGCTCCGGCACAGTAACATAGTCGTTGGGTTGGATGATACCAAAAAATAATACTATATTGTCCGATGACTTTTCTATGCTGGTTGTAGCACAGATTATAGTACTATAGTGTCCTGAAGGAGAACTGGTTCTATGCTTTCTCATCAACTCGGTTCGGTTAGATGATAACCAAATTACCTAAATCTGTCCACGGGGTCAAGAAACAAATAAAACAGGAACGCTTTCTGATGATTATGTACAAAATATATACATTTATTTTTTTCATACAATGATTAATATTTTGTATGATGTCAAAGGAACGCGGATGTTGAAAGTAATTTCTTATCAGTTGACTGGCGATCTACAGCTAGTTATATTTGGTTAATTTATCAATTTGGTACCGAGTGGCAAGATGGAGGAGTGTATCGGAAAAGTTGTGACAAGGGCCCCGAACTGTGGCGAGCTCTCGATCTGTGTGCCTGACTCCGGCTGACGGTCTCCACTTGACGTTCTCTCGGTTGAAGTTCTATTATTTATGGAGTCTAGACCCCCCAAACATATGTGTCTGATTGGCCAGCCACTTGATATGATTGCCTACCTGTCTAAATGGCGTTGTGTCAGCCTTAGTTGTAGTTGTCTACTGTTTTTTTCCAACTGCCACAATTCAAGGCCAACCATTGTTTTATCTATGTAAGTTTCTGAAATCTTTGACCAACTTTCAAAACCTGGAATCTTTTTTGTTAAATCCTTGCCTTATTTTTTCAAAATTTAAAATTCCTATGATATCGCTCAAATTCCATAATTTAAGGAATTTATTGGCCTACGTGACACCACTCTTTTTTTGGATAAATTTAAATTTTTGATATAATCATTATTATTATTATTATATTGTTTTTCTTATTTTTACATTTTCTTTTCTTACAGTAACTTTTAACTTTTAACAAACTACCCTAATTAATAATTAGGGTAGTTTAATTAATTAGTAATTAATTAAAAGATCGCCAACCAGCCCATAACACTTGTAGTCTTATATATATATATATATATATATATATATATATATATATATATATGTGTGTGTGTGTGTGTCTGTGTGAACTAGAGTAGTGAATACACAGTCAATGCCGCTTGGTAACTCTCAGTTTCTCGCCTATTCGAATTTCAAACCAAGTCTATTATGTGTGTTTATATTTTTTATACTCTTGTGCATAATGTGTAAAGTAGTTAAGCTTTTGGAGCATGATGGAAAGACTGGCTTAATTTGTAGGATGTGATGTGAAGGCTGATGTATTTATTGCGGCATTTTGTGAAGGAAGCTGTAGTCTAGTATTGTATCAATTTCGTGATCTGTTACTTTATTTCCTCTATAGAATTTCATTTATTCTTATTTTTTCTCTTTTATATATTATCACTCATTGCTATTTGTTCTTTCGCTCTCCTTCACGTTCACTATATGATCTGCTGGGACTGCAAAAGATACCAGTTGACAAGTTCTCTTTTTCTTATTAATCTATCCTGGATTCTGGTTTGTGCATATACCATTTTGTTGTATAGTCCAATTTTAGGTTTTTGCTCATTTCCCTGTGAATCACCTTTCCGACCCAGTCTTGCCTAGCCTTGTATTCTCGTTGTGCTAGTTTGATGCATTCATTTATGACATGGTTAATCACCCTAAATTTGAAGCTCTGTTGTGTCTTATCAATTTTTGCCTTAATATTATTTATCCTTATGGCATTGTTTTGTACTGCTATTTTGAGCAACTCGGTTCTTTCTTAAGATTTCCTGTTCTTAACCATGTCCAGGTCTTTTTATGTGCAATCTCTCCAATTTTTCTTTTGAAGTACCCATATCTTTGTTTTATTTCCTATTTCTGGTTTCTTGATTATGTCTTATCTGCTTGGGAATATATTGCAATAGCAGTTATAAACTGTTGTAATTAATCTTTCCTTGCTCGTTTTTGTGTATTCCTCGAGTACATGTTTGTTGCATCTAAGCAATCCGCAAAATCCGCGAGACTCATCTCCCTCTTTTTTATATACGTTTTGTTTGTCTATATGTTCTCGCGTGTGTAATGCATTGTACATCGTCATCAATTTCCTTGTCTTTTGGTCTATAGGTTGGAGTTCCTCACTTCCCTATTTTCAGAATAGTCTAAAATATCTTAAAATGAGGATACCTCGAGTATATACTTTTTTGATGAAACCTCTGCTACAGAACTTGGTTTATAGAAGTCTTCATATTCTTCTAAGATTTTCTTATACAACTTTTACTTTCATTTCTATTTGATGGTACCCACTTCCAAAATGCCCAACTATATTTAATTCTCCTTTTCCACAAGTGCTCTTATATTTTGCTGATTTGGAAATTGGATTCCTCCATTGTTTCTCTTTGTTTTATTACTAGCATGTCATATTTTTCGATGCCAAATTCCATTCCTATATACTGGCTGTATTTTTTATAAATCTTTGTTTACAGTGATTGTTCTCCAATTTTTAATTCTAGTTTCCTGTTTTCCATAGCTTCTATGATTAAATTTATGATCTTGTCGGATATATTATTATTATTATTATTATTATTATTATATTATTATTATTATTATTCACTGCTTTTGAGTTTTTCACATTAGCGTTAGCTGATGGCCTTTCACTGGAGTCTGAGTGACAACAAGTCTTCTCGGTTCTCCTTTCACTGGAGTCTGAGTGACAAGTCTCCTCAGTTCTTTATTATTATTATTAGTCTCCTCAGTTCATTATTATTATTATTATTAATTATTATTATTATTATTATTATTATTATTATTATTATTATTATTATTATTTATTCTTTATATTTATTTATGTATTGATTTATTTTAATTTATTTTATTATTCATTATTTGTTTGGATTATTTCTATTTTGAATTATTTTTATAGAACACTTTACTCATCAATATATATATATATATATATATATATATATATATATATATATATATATATATATATATATATATATTGCATAAGGAATGTTTAGATATTTGAAATAAGATTCACATAAATTATATATATTGCTAACATTCATTAAATATTTAAAGTAATTATTACATAAATAATGACAATATTGATTACTCAAGAGATTATTTCTAATTAAACATTTTATTTGTAAATTTTCAATTACCTACAACGTTTTGAATATTGCGAATTTATTGCATAGACTGAGTTTTAATCACGTTCTTTCAAACAGGAATATTTCAACAGGAATATTTCAAACAGGAATATTTTAAATGCTGTTGTGACGAAATTAAAATGTATTAATTTTCTTTTGTCGTATCTCTTGATAATTTTTAAAAAAAATCAACAGTCGATATATGAATTGTCCCGATGAAGATTGCAGAAACATATTTATGTATATCTAATTACTGATATATATTAGATATCTACAAAACA
>CM042137.1:18652221-18662221 GCA_023376005.1 Doryteuthis pealeii
GCAATGTACAATGTGCCTCATATATGATCATTGATTGGCAAATGTTGTAGTGGATGGAATCAACGAAATTGTATCAATATACAACCTTGTACAAATTAATTCAAACATGCGCTTAATTTGTTTTCTTTCAATATCCGGTTAGTTTTAGACCCTCTGAAGTGACAGGGCGTAATCACTTTCTATTTTTCCCTCGGATTAGATAATTTGCAATATGAATCTAATTCGGGGTGTATGAATTATTTGGCATAAAATATAACAACATCCGTTTTTATTATAAATTCCAGGCACTATTGTCTCGACAGTCATTTATTTGTCCTACGTCCATTGTCTGTGATGAACGTTATTCTAAGAAAGCATAAAAAATGGCCCTGAATAAATACATAATAACTGTTGCAGCATTGTTGGCGTTTCGGCGAGGATCGAACTCGCGGCCTTCTGCGAGTAAAGCAGAATTTCAGCACAGTTTTTTTTGTGTACTGGGTCATTTGCATGCGATGTGCTATATTAGTACACCTAGTACATGACAGAAGACCTTAATATCATTACACTACCAGCACTGGAGGAAGTAATAATTGGTAAGTCGCACTTGTAATTGAAATTTTCGCTTTTGTTAACTGGTTTATTTATGCATTTGTTATATTCTTTGTTTTGTTATATTTTTAGTTTACGGTAAACCATGTCGACTGTATCAAGACTCAAGAGTACAGAAGACCAATAAAGACCTGCAAAAATCAAAAACTACTTTGTTATTCCTAATGCTGGTACAATAACCATTTGTCTTGCACCATCCTTTGCTGACATGACCCGGTCACTTGTGAACTTGCCAACATATCAGTAAATGGAATTCTTCTGACAAGACTACATGGCACCAGAGTTCTCTGATCAAGGTAAATTGCATTAAGTGTCAGTGATGTCAAATAATGGTTAGCTGACCAAAACGGATCCCCATGAATTACGGTGTATGTTGAACAGTGCATTGACTAATGGCTACCAGTTTCAGTTTTGAGTTGGGATTTTGATGTGATATTCTGTATTTATTAGGTATTTAACATCCTTGTCAACCGCTGATGGTTACTTTCTTGTAACACTGTTATATCCTAGCTATGACATTCAACTGCCTCTAGTAGTGAGGTTCCAATTCTGGAGCTCGAAGGATTGTGGAGTGCCTCATTATATCCATTAAAACCAAATTCATTCTGACACTGAGTGGTATTACCTGTTAGGATCCAATCTATATGTTAAATAAGCTTTAAAAATTGAATACCCAACAAGAATGTATAAAAAAGGGTTCGGCATAAAATAACCGTAAACATACAACCCGTATCACTATTGACTTTCAGTAGTTCAATCTAAAATATTCCATAAGCAATGGTATTTTGTTAATAATAAAGAGAAGGGTGTTAGCTCAGTTGGTAGAGCATTTGCCAAGGAATCGCTAGGTTTCCATATTCGATACCGGTCCTCACAACTCAAGCACATGAATAGTACAGCTTGAGTCATCGTTCTGTACGGTAAATGAGGAGATGAAGGCATCTGTGGCGCTCGACCTTAGCAAAACTTCTGTTCTAACACTAGCGAAAAGGGGATTGTCTTCCTCGCTGCCTGTCTGATACCGACAATAACCACTCCTCGACTTGCATACACTGTCATCTTACGTAGTCATACTCGCACTAAAACAGATAAGTTTTTGTGATATACCTTTTTAGTGAGTTCTAATCAAGCGTTTAAATAATTTTTTGCATATTTATAAAACAATAAAGAAAGAAAAAGAAAAAAGAGAGATACTTTAATTAAAGGATTATTTACTTAACCCCTGTATACTCAAGATGCGACACAAGGTCAATTTTTAGTGGACGTTTAACAGGTTTGAATTTAGAGTTTCCCTCCTTCTAGACCGGTTGCTATACAAAGCCTGAAATTCCCAGTTTGCCTGACTATTTAAGAAGAATAGTTGGATTCAAACATTTTTCCAATTAGCATTACGTGAAAGACCAATTGTACCATCCAGTATCGGAAAGTGGTTTAAAGGATAGGATCTTTTTGCAGAATAATACATTTTTGATATTCAATTAAAAAGTTTAGATGTACTTACATGTCGTTTTTTAACAGATTTGTCCAGATATTAGCATTATTTCCATATATAGAAGTAGGCGTGGAACACGCACTTCAATATCGACAGAAAAATAATATTAAAATACTCGATTCTACAATCCCAGAAGCCTAAGACTAATGCTTGGTGCTTTCAAAACCTCAAAAGAAAGGGTTTGTATGTAGAAGCAATTGGAAACACATCCTAACCTTAGATAGGAAAAAACTAGCGCTACAATATTTTACAAAACTAAAATCTACATAACAGAGTCTACAAACATACATTCTTCCCAAAACATAGAAACCTGTATGAACAAAAGGAATAAGCTATAAAATCATTCGGGCTCCGGATGGAACCCATTATTAAGGAACAAAAATACATCTAGCAACAATACACGACAATATCCCTGTAAACATTGCACCTTGGACATAGAAACACTTAACAGTAATATTAGACTTATGCAAAGTCAAAAAAGAAAATACACATTCTGTTAATTTCCAGAAGGAACTCTATAGGAGGAGAACTATCCCATCTATACAGATGGTTCAAACATTAAAACACAACAGGAAGCGCAGCAATATGTCACAAGAAAATAAACAAGAAACGTCCCCAAATGAAACCCAATCTTCAATGCTGAAACATGTGCCTAAATCTAGCACTCAGCATTATTTCAATGAATAAAACATAAAATTAACAATATTTTCTGATTCATTATCTGTACTAATTACGCTAAAAGCAAAACACTTCACAAGCCATTAAAAAAGATGTGATGTTTTGCATCGAAAGTCATGTTGGAATAACGGGAAATTACAAAGCCGATTCAGTTGCAAAATATGTCATGAATAAAGAAATTGATTAAATTTCAAGGCCGCATGTACAAATCTAAAGAACCAATGAGAAGATTTATCAAGAACGAATGTCAACAACGTTGGAATAGTAGTCCAACAAACAATTATTAACAACTATCACAACAGTAGGAGAAAGGAACATAATGCAAAACCATATACATATATTAGTATAAATAATTCATGAAATCTTGAAAATATTTGTGTGTGTATATAAATATACCTATCTAAATACAGAAACATAGGCGTGTGTACGCGTGTGTGCATGCGTATGCGTGCTTTGTTTTCATTCTTGTCCATATTTATATATCGTATTACAGCATTACTGCAAATAGATCCCTGTCTGGGAATATTGTTGGATGACCATTTTTAGAGTTTATATATATATATATATATATATATATATATATATATATAATATATATATATATATAGGCTGCTTTAATTTATATATATATATATATATATATATATATATATATATATATATATATGGCGTGTGTGTGTGTGTGTGTGTGTGTGTGTGTGTGTGTGTGTGTTAGACGTCTATTTCGCTAAAGAATTATTTGTAAATTTGTATAGAAAGCTGACTGAAAATACAACTTTGTGCAATCACACGAAGGCGGTTAAAGTCAATCATACGTAAATTCTGATATAAATTATTCTTGGTTTGTATTAGATTTTATTCGTTTCTTTTTGTTATCAAATATGTGTATATAAGAGTAGACCGAGTATATATATTTCATATGTATGCATAGTTATCTGAATGTTTATCTCGAGAGACTAAAGGTATCGAGATGGAGATGAATATGATAAAATGTGTTGCATTAGTCGTAGTTCCTATGTTTATAATAGGCATTGAACAAAAGGTACGTTAATGCAAATGATAAGCTTCACTGATGAAAATAGCTGATCAGGACTGATGGCGCCATTAACCAAACGTTTCGGCTTTATTCAGGTCAGTCTTCATCACCCTTCAACTCAGTCACAAACCAACAAAGTGATATTGAGACATGAAAGAAAGAGAATATATTCGCAAAAACGAGTTCTATTTAAGCAACGCCTTTTCTTTTTTCTATTCTTTTTTTTTCCTTTAATGTTTTATATTATTTTCTTGTCAGAAATTAGCTTTTGTTCCGCTAGAGATAAATAAAGGTATAAAGTCATTTATCAACCAATTTAATGTGACCGGATGAAGCAGATTAAATTATAAATGTAAAATAGTTAAATCTCAGATCACTACATTGAAATTTAAAAAAAATGTCCTCTGTATTATTTAGAATTTTCGGGCTGTTATCCCCATCTTTATTATTACATACACAACGTTTCGACCGATCTGCCTCCAACTGTTAAACACAAGGCGCAAAGGAATAAGGATTTGACAATCATCTGTAGGTTGCAGTTTCAATCCTAGCTACCGTCGAAAATAACATAGAATGCATAACATAGCTTAACACTTTTACCCGGTCAGGATTAACGGAATGATAAATAAATCCTAAAAGTATTAAATAAAAGGATTCGGTTAGAAGTTCCATGAAGGTTCTCCGATTAACGGCAGAAGGCACCAACGTGTGACAAGAAACACCTGAAGGAGGCCGGAGGGCACATCGACCGATAGGTTGTGCATATGACTATAAAGTCCGAAAAATCTAAATAATATATATTATCAAGCCTCATCGAAAACTTTAGACAAATAAAAAGATGCCCATATTTCATGTTTAACTCTAAAGAGATTCTCATATGTTTAATCACCAGCCACATTAGAAATATTAAAAGGGAATGAAGAGCTGATCGGTAGCCAATAGTTTTAATTTGCACGCCGACAATTTCAAGGTTCTGACTTGAAACGTAAAATTACTAGATCCCACCATACAAAGTGGCAACGTCACTGGAATGAAAAAAAAATCCACAACAAACTTTGACGGAGAACGAGAAAGGAAAAAGAGCAAGACATTGTCTGCCTGCTGGGATCGAACTCGCGTCCTCCCGCAATGCAAAAACAAATGCGATTTGGGAACTGAATGGACGCGAGGTTCGACTGATGTGCCCGGATATTTGGGTAAATATGTCCATAAATGACAAGTGAGTCGAGCGCTGGGTGTCAGCAGCAGCAGAAGCAGTCGACGACGACGAAGCGCTTTGCGAATGACCCAGTAAAGAAATGGATTTTAGTCCAACAGAAACAAAACTAAATAGGAAATGCGATTTTAAACTGTTAAAGATTATTTCGACTATGACGACGTATTTTCCAGCTGCTAACGAAGACGAAGAAGGTGTGGACCAAAAGAAACTCTGACTTGTGAGAAGACGGCGAACTCGCTTGTTTTTGGTCCCCCCTCAGCAGAACTTCTTGATTCGAATATCTACCCCCCCCCATATATTCCCCCCCTCTTAATGAAACCCACTTTTGGAGACTGGAGACCAGCCTTTCTAAAATCAAGAAGGGAACAAGTTATTATATCCCGATTGCGCATTGGTCACAGAAACAAAAACAACAACGCAGTATAAAACATGTGAAACATTCTCACTGTTCAATACTTTCACATAAAATGTAAAGCTTTTGTTCTCATCAGAAAAACAATTTTAATGCAAACAATATCAAAGATTAATCTGAAAAAGTCAATATAGATGACATTCTGTCCTTTTTGAGAGAAACAAACGTGAACATGATCAGAACCATACAAAGGTTAATCCTCTGCCAAAATCCCTGACAATGATAACATATCGTTAAAATCGTTAGCCAACAAAGTATATAATATAGACGTACGATAAATGTTATCCTCTAACATCTTGGTATAAAACAATTCCAGATGGTTTGATATGCCGTTAAAAATCCATTAACCAACCAATCAACCATATTTCAATCAAATCCTATTCTACATTCATACATTACGATGATTGCTTATTGTCGCAATATGTTAGTGTTGTAGACGCAACTTCTTAGATCATTTCTTGTGGACACAGATTAAATGATCGTCATTTCTAGCAAAGAGATGTTGTGAAGAACATATCTCAGACGACAAATTATAGAGAATATCATTTTATTGTCAGCAACAGCTGCTACTTTACACAGGCTTACAGTAGAGCATAACAATGTGTATCGCCTTTATGTGGGTTTTGTCCTCTTTGTAGAGTCAGATCATCATTAATCATGTGTAGGTTCCACTTCACTCAACTAGAGTGCCGACGCCTCATATATCTTTGTAATGTCAATTTCCCGAAACGTACTGTTGGAGTCAGAATTATTTGCCTCTCTCCCATATTTATGAATAAATCTGTAATACCTCAAATTTTCAGGGGAATCCCCTGTGCCAAATGATGAAATAGGGGATTTGAAAGAATGTTAAGTTTTGCGCACAATATAATTCTATTCTAATGCCAAACAATAATAATAAACTTCAAAAAATGTAAAATGAGAAGAAATTATTTGTTTCTTGACTCAATAATCAATTTTGTATCGTTTATTATCTATTATTGACTTTAATTCTTATTGATATTACTTAAAAATTCACTACACACACTGACATGCATTTTACTCTATTCTTCACTGACAATAGTTTCTAGTTCATCCAAAGGAATTCCTGTCTTCAAATGTTTTCTTCAAATAGGTCAGATATTTTCAATAGGAGTTAGATCAGGACTTTGATCTTAACGTATATTCTTTCTTTCATATCTATCTATCTATCTATCTATCTATCTATCTATATATATATGTGTGTGTTTTCTTTGCTTGTCGGTTTGTTTGTCTGTTTGTTTGTTTGTGTGTGTGTGTGTGTGTGTGTGTGTGTGTGTGTGTGTGTGTGTGATTTTTATTTGCAGTTCAACTCACCTTTTCTTATAATTAACACTTTTTAAAATTCCTTTCTTTCATTCTTCTTTTTTTTTCAGGGCATTGTTACATTTACCATTGTTTTCATGTTTATTATTTTTAATAATTTTTCTTTATTTATGTATATATTCTTTTATTTATTTATTAATTTACTCTGATATTATTCATTATCTTTACTCATTGTATGTTCTTTCTTTTTTCTTTTTCTTTTTCTTTCTTTCTTTCTTTTTTCTTTTTTTTTCTTTTTTCTTTCTTACTTTCTTATTTTGTTCTTTTTTTTTCATTTTTATCATTAATTTTTATCATATTTTTTGGTTTTCTTTCTTTTTTCTTCCTTTATATTCTTCATTATTTTTCTTCATTACATTTTCACTATTATTTGTTTATTTATTTATTTATTTTCACTTGCGTATCCATCATAATCTTTATTAATCTTATTTTCTAACATTATTTTCTTGTCTTTCTTTATTTCTTTGTTTATTTTTCCTCGAACAATCTTCATAATCTCAATTCATTTCATTTTTATCTTTTTTTCCTTCCTTATTTCTTTTCTCCCTTTCTTCTTTCTTTCTTTCTTTCTTTGAAGACATTGTTTTCATTTTATTACTTTTATTTTCTCTCCTTTCTTTCTTTATTTCATTCCTGAGTTATTTTTTACTCAGCTTAATTCATTATCATTATTCATTGCATTTTATCTCTTATTTTTTTTTCTCTTTTTTCTTTTTCTTTCTTTTTCATTTTTCTTCCGTCATTTATTTCTTCTTTCTTTCCTCATTTCATATTTTTTTAGTTTCTAATCTTCAGCTTTCCGCCTTTCATAAACTCATATCCATATTTATTGAAATCATTTCACTAAAGCTCAACACAAATTCACTGTAAGAAAACAGAGGTGAAAAAACTGAAAATAACCATCACATTCGTCCCGGGAAACATGTCCATTTTTTTTCAAGCATCAAATAGAAAACTCCAAAAAAAGAATTGATGCTGTCAAATGTAACTCTGTCTAAAATCATTCACCTTTTCTTCACCCTTAAGCTAAGCCGTGCCCACCCCTTATACCATCTTTTTTTCCCTGCCAAGGTTGTTTTTTTATCATCTTCGGCTTTCGCGAAGCTTCGAGCACCCACGCCGTTTTTATCGCTTCGTGCCAACGGAACACTAAAATCTTCCTCTGAGTTTTGCCTTTTGACACGAGATTGGAAGCGTGAGACCGTAGCCGCCTCTTTGATTCACACGATTTCATCATTTCGTGATGATGAATGTGCTACTAGGCTGTGATCCATCGACGGGCTGCTAATATAAATAATATGACGTTGTTAGAAGCTGGGAAATAAAACAGAGAGATAGAAAGATAGAGAGAGAAAGAGAGAGAGAGAAAGAGATAGGCGAGAAGAGGGGAGAGAGGGGGGAGAGGGAGAAAATCAAAGAAAGGGGAAAATAGAAGTAAACATGAAAGCAGCTATAGAGAGAGCGTACATAAATAATCGAGATAGATGAGAAAGAGAGATAAGATTGCTTGTGCAAAGGAATAAATAAAAGAGTGAAAACGAATGATTCTATCTGGTTTTATAGAAATCAAAATGTTCGTGTTCTATAGATGAAATTCTTGAATAGATTCACGATCGTTAATCAAATTTTCAGGGGTCTTTATTTTCATCTTATTTTTTATTTTAATTTCTTTCATTTTTTCTTTCATTTTTTTTTTATATCCAGGTGATCTGATTTTATTTTTCACTATTCAAGGGTCTGATTTATTGGTGCCTTTTGACATGTCAAAATAGGAAATACCGTTTATTCAAAAGATGGTCTGGAGTAAGACCTTTGAGTATTTGCAATACTACACATATATCCTATTTTATTTGCGTCACCTTAGTAACACTTAGGTCAGTTTTTAAAAACGGCCTGCATACCTAACGACGAGGAAATAACTAGAAAAGAGAAGACTAAAAACTAAAAAAAAAAAAAAAAAAAAACGTATGAACAAAACTAAAGAAAAAAAGACAGTAAAAAGAAAATAAAGAGGAGACAAATATAAATAATAATAATAACAAAAGAGTGAGAGATACATAAATGACAAAAGAAAGAAATATATGAAAAAATAAAGAAAACATTATTTAGAGCGAAAGAACAAGAGATAAAAGAGTTCGGAATGACAGTGGTCGCATAGGCTCCTGGTTTGTAATATTTATCTCCTACAATAAAGTAGGCCCTGTGATCTTCACGTGCTGTCACGTGAGCTTGGGTCAGTGAAGTGTCCTGTTTGGGATGAAAAAGTGGACTAGATTTGTTTACTTATTTTTAAGCATAGAATATCTTCTGATTGCGATTAGTATCGAGCATGTAAGTCAGCTATATATATATATATATATTGATTTGGAGGTTGATTTTCAAGGCTATTACAATGCAGGTGTAAAGAAAAAAATAAGGTAACAATGGTGTTGTTTGTTAACCTGTGATTTATTATTAATATTGATATTTCGAGATAAAATCTCTCCAACAGAAGAACACTGGAACTGAAGTAGTTGTCGTCTTATTATGGCATTTTTAGTTAAATGAATTTTTTTGTTTTGAAAATTTACAGATGGTATTTTTTTTATAACTGTATTCTCGTGTTGCATATTTACGTGACTGCGCTTTTTTGTTTGTACGTGTGCGTATGTTGTCATACGTGTGTGCATGAAAATGCGTGTAGACTGTGACGTTATGACCGTATCCACGCGCGTGTGTGCGTATGAATGACCCTATCTACATGCATATTGCGTATGAAAGAGCGTATTTGTGTTTGGCGGCCAAGGTGATGTGTAATATTTCATGTGGGATGTAATATAAATTATATTACATCCAACACGAAGTATTATACATCACCATGGCCACCTACGACAAGGGGGTTGCCGAGTTCGAAAAGAAGGTTCCCGAATCCGAGAAAGTTTCCGAGTGCGACAAGAAATACCTGAAGAAGGCCGGAGGGTACATCAGTGGAAACGTTGGTGAGATAACAATGAAGATGAGGACAATAGTCGTACTTATCCAAATAATACTAATGGTCAGTAAATGTTTACAGTAAATATTTCGGGGATAACGAAAAGCCGGATTACTCAACACAATTTCTCAGTTATTTCATTCGTAATTTTTCAAATTTCAAATCACATACGTCTTAAATAATAAATTCGTTTGGTTAACAATATTTCAAAAGAAACTCAGTTTGTTGTTGTTGTTTTTTGTTGTTGTTTATGAGTT
>CM042137.1:18667221-18672221 GCA_023376005.1 Doryteuthis pealeii
TATATATATATATATATATATATATATATATATATATATATATATATATATATTCTGCATCTAATAATCATTAACAGTAATTGGTATAAAAACTGAATCCTTTTCAGGACCGATAGATTTCCATGTAAAAGATGGCTTATATATATCTCAGTAAAATACATACTAAGTGGTTCGCTTCCGTTTCTTGATACGAATTTTATTGAATATATGACCATTTAGAATCCTTTCCAAAAATATTATCTTATGTATGAATGCATCATTAAATAGTATGAAGAGTAGAAACAAGTACACCTAACAGAACTGATGTATAAAAAATATCAATTTCGCTCAAATTATGGAATTTGAATCAAAATTTACTTAAAAAAAATTTTTTTTAAAATTTGAATTGTAATACCATTGATTATAAACTTATGTTTGAAAAAGACCAAAAAAAAATCGTTTTGTCTATTTTTGTCAAGTTTTATTGTTTAAGGTCAGAAGTGTGCTTGCAAGAAATTCATGAGGCAAATACAGTAAACTTCAGAATTATTGAACCATAGTGTATCCTATAGATCTAAATTCTTGGTGAAACTATTCTTCTTTGCAGACAATAGAGAGACATATCATTGTTGACTTTAGTCATCAAACATCGACCATCCCTTCGACTTTGCTAGTCGTGGTGTTTCGCCAACAAAACAAGAGACAACTAAATCCAAAGTAATTCGGTTTACTGAGCATATAAATCAACTGGCTAACCATGTGATACTTTTTAATAGTTGTTGATTTGATAAGAGATTTTTTTTCTGCTATTTTGTAGACAAATGTTTATATTCGGTCGGAATTTGAAATGACGTCGTTAGCGAAGGTTCAGGCGCACTAGCTTCATAAAGGAAATAATGCTGTCAAAATTTTATTGCAATGAAACGGGAAGGACAGTTTACCAGAAAGAGGCTTGACTGTTTAACTATATATGTTTAGCACATGCACATCGTAGGTTGTGCGTTCGCACATGTGTGGAGAGAGGCGTGCGCACAAACGCAAAACACACACACACACACACACACACACACACACACATATATATATATATACATATATATATATATATAATATTATCTATTATATATACATACACACACATATATGCATCTGTGAGAGAATGCGGTCAGGAATTTGATAAATTATAGATATTTATATATAATTTACCAAACTGTTGATTTATATATATATATATATATATATATATAATATATATATATATATATATATATATATATATATATATATATATATATATATATATATATAGGGACAGAAATAATAGAGATAAAGTATATAAAGAACAAATATTCCATGGTCTTTAACAATAATTGCTCGTTTTAGCTCAGTCAGTAGAGTGATCGGCTAGGAATCACAAGGCTCTTGGTTCGATACCGGCCACTGCCAACTCAGCATATGAGTAGCACAGGGATCAGTGCGGTAAAATGAGGGAAAGGTAGCTGTGGCGCTCCACTGGCATAGCGCTAGTGAAAAGGGGATAGACTCCCTCTCTTTCTAGCTGATAGCGACATTAGGCTGTCCCGTTGACTTTACACACACACACACACATACATACATACACACACAGACACACACACACACACACACACACATATATATATATATATATATATATATTTGTCTCTGTGTGTGTATGTGTATGTGAATTTATTTGTGTGTGTCTCAATGTATTTTTTATTCTTGTTTCATGGGAAAAATATCACTAATCTTATTATAATGGAGATTGTGTGTTTTTTCTGTCTGTAACCGAAGCTATATTACTACTCAAGTCACAATACCCTTCGTTATTTACATCACATTCTCCATGATTTTATTTATATTTAAACCTCAATTATTAATAAAATTGCTTCACCTTTTTATTAGTGTTGTCTATATGTACATACAAATAACATGCAATTGTATTTATATATACAAAAAATAGCGGTTTACAGTGTGAATGGGAAGGCTAATTTGCATATTGATATTAAAAATGTGATTTTATTAAATATGTGCTTAGTATTATTGATTTCTAATTGTTTGGTTTTATTTTAATGAATATAAGCAAAAATCTCTTCAATGAATCTTAAATGAAATCCAATAACAAGATAAAATAATTGTCATTTTATTCTTTACTTCCTCTTTTAACTAAATACTTAAATTAGAAAAAATAACAATGAAAGACGAGAGTGATGGAAGAGTAAGTTTCAGTTGTTCCATTTTTTATTATACTCCCTCTGTTTCAAATCTTTTTTATACTCCCTCTGTTTCAAATCTTTTTATCTGTATTCTTATTTAGTTTCATTAGCCTTTCTAATTTAATATGATATTTTATTACATTAAAACTTAAATCTTGCACCCGGAGGGTGCATATATTTGCTAGTTGAAATTAATATAATTCTTTAGTAATTTACAAAATAAACAATAATCCTCACTTTACAACACGTTAATTTTGGAAGAACGTCTAGCAACATAGTCTACCAGACCATTTCTTAGAATATGATTCAACTGAATTTCCCATATTTGTGTTCTTCTTGTGCTAAACTAAACTAAACTAAACTAAACTAAATTATGAATAGCGTTCTTTCGTAGTGTAATAGCCAACAAGTTCATATAACTCCTTAATTGCTACTGTATGGTGATGAAAATCTTCAGCAGGTGATCGATATTTTGTGGCTTTGTGCCTATTCTAAGTTCTACTGTGTGTCCTGTAATGGTAGTGTGATGGTCAACGAGCAAAGCTTACAGACCATTACTAGTTGATTCAATAGAAATTGCTCTCTAGTTTTCAATCAACCCCAAAAGCATATTCACTGATAAAATATCAACTCTATGCACATCGTAGTTAAATCATGAGAAATCGGCTTAGATGAACAGTGGAAAGCATAAATCAATGTATAAGATAACAGGTATTTGTCTATTTTTTTTTTCATTTTCTTTCATCTTCACCCTGTGATCTGCTGGAACTGGAAAATGTACCTGTTGACTAGTTCCCTTTTCTTATTAATAAATTAAGTCTGGTCTTCTGGCTGTGATAAGATGATCCATCTTTATCTCCAATTTCCAGAGAAATATGTGTTTCATTCTAAGGACAGATTCTGGTTTATGCATGCACCATTTTTGTACGGTCAAAATGGATTTTTTTGCACAATTCTCAGTGGATTATCTTTAATAATATAATTATTATTATTAATTATGATAATGATAATAATAACACTACTACTACTACTACTACTACTACTACTACTACTTATACCTGTTCTGTCAATGAAATTGAGCATTTTTCCTCATAAAAGTACCAAAAATATTATATGTCTGATTATAAAATATACCTATCAAACTCGCTACGGACTAACTTTCGCACCATTACACAACGCTAATATTTTACATCATTTCTTGCTGCGTTGCGTCCCTATTTCCCATTGCTTCTTTCTGTTTAGCGTTCTATTTTATTGTTTCCGTTTGATTCTTGTTTTTGCGTTTCTCGTTGCTTATTTTTTATTAGCTTTTTTCTGTTTTACACTGCTTTTTGTTTTTGATTTACTTATTACCGCGTAATATACTTTATTATTCACAGAACAAGTTCACCTTAAATAGTAAATTGACTTTATATAACTAGCAATAATTACCCAAATCAGTTATAAAATGGTCGTAATTAGAAACAAAGCTGTAGATTCGTTTTTATTAAAGTTTAAGAGAATTATTTGTATTTGAAGGACTTTCTATTTGTTCTTATTATATAAGGCCTTGTTTACATTGAGTTGATTCAGATTTTTTCAGATATCACAAATTTCCTTGGAAAATCCTAAAAGATTAATAAATACTAGTGGATTTGTGTCAGTAGGGTTATGGTGAATGAGTCACGCTAGCAGGCCATGACAATCTAATTCACTACACATTGGATGTCTCATACCTCTAGATTTTGCTACAACTTTTGTTTTTATTTCTTTGTTTAATGGCATATCTAAATTTCAGGGTTATTTAATGCCAAAGCCATCCATATTACCACTACTCTTCTGGTAGTGGTAATATTTAACCTATCACATGGAATGAAAGGATTCATACCTTTCCCAACATAATTTAAGAAATGGGTTGCTTAGGTTTCTAGCCAGAACCATTTAGCAATGTGTAGTTTCCTAAGTACGTAAATGGGAGAAGTGTTATTACGTTCACTTTCGGACTAATGCCCTTAGGAAAAGTACAAATCCCCTAAACTCCGTACAGGTTAAATAGTAGCCCTACTCTTCTATGAGGATGGCTTTGGCATAAAATTACCCTTGAAAGTTACATAATATCTTATTATAATGGAGATTGTGTGTTTTTCTGTCTGTAACCGAAACTATATTCCTGCTCAAGTCACAATTCTCTTAGTTATTGACATCACATTCTCCATGATTTTATTTTTATTTAAACCTCAATTATTAATAAAATTGTCTTACATTATTAATACTGTTAACTATGTCTACATACTAACAACATGCAATTATATTTGTATATACAACAAAATAGCGCTTTCAATGTGAAAGGGAAGGCTAATTTGCATATTAATATTAAAAAATCGAATTTAATAAATATGTGCTTAGTATTATTGATTTCTAACTGTTTGGTTTTATTTTAATGAATATAAACAAAAATCTCTTCAATGAATCTTAAATGAAATCCATTAACAAGATAAAATAACTGTCATTTATTTTTACTGCCTCTTATAACTAAATACTTAAATTAGAAAAAATAACAATGAAATGATGGAAGAGTAAGTTTCAGTTGTTCCATTTTTTATTATACTCCCTCTGTTTCAAATCTTTTATTATACTCCCTCTGTTTCAAATCTTTTTATCTATATTCTTATTTAGTTTCATTAGCCTTTCTAATTTAATACAATATTTTTTACATTAAAACTTAAATACTTGCACCCGGAGGGTGCATATATTTGCTAGTGCTATTAAAATATGCAATTAAAATATGTATCAAAATATGAGATATAT
>CM042137.1:18674721-18707221 GCA_023376005.1 Doryteuthis pealeii
GAGAAGCCACACAATAAAATAAGCAAGAGTAAAACGCCAACAGCAACGCAAAAACAAGAAGAAACCCGAAGCAGTAAAATAGAATGTGAAACAGAAAGAAACAATGTAAAAAAAAGCAGGAAGCAATGCGAAACAGCAAGAAATTATGCAAAATATTAGCCTGAGTAAAGTAGCAAGAAGTAAGACGAAACAAGAAGCAATCTAGAAACAACACAAAAAAGCAAGAAGCAAAGCAAAACCCCGAGAAACGATGCAAAATATTAACCAACGTGAAACAACAACAAAAAAAAAACAAGGCAAAACAACAAGAGGTAACGTAAAAAAAGGCAACGTGAAACGTTTGTGAAATGCATGAACCCTCTAAATTCTTACTTACATGATAAATTGTACCCATACTGTTCTAATACAAGGATGGATTTGGCATTTAATATGGTTAACATTCTATTAAATAAAGAAACTAACTATTGTAAAGTGACTGGGGTTAGTTATTGAAGAAGTCGTTGTTACCTTTTTAAGGGCCATTCTTTGGCCTTAAAGCAGAAGCGCTTATCCAGTGGAATTGGATCCTTGATAAAGAGTCCTCGATAATGAATCCTTTGTTTGCTAAAGTGTTCTCAGTTACTGGTATAGAGTCATTCGATAATGAATCCTTTGGTTACTCTGGTAATCGTATAAGTCCTTCTTGAGTATTGGTAAAGATCCGGCAATCCTATGCCCGTCCTCAAAGAGTGCAATTGTAATTATGACCAGTGTGTGCGGGGTAAGTATTCTATCAGTCACGCAGTATGTTTAGTGATTGGCTACAGGAGTCAATCACGTGACCTTGGCTAGTCTATAAATCTAGTTAGGGAATTAGAGCACACCTTATATCAAAAGAACTCCAACAGTCGGAGCATTCTATACGATATTATGTTCACTTTCGGACATACGCTTATGAAATGCATGAACCATCTAAACCCTTATCTAAGGGTTAAATGGTACCCCTACTGTTCTAATACAATGATGGATTTGGCATTAAATCACTCACAAAGCTTGACATGCTATTAAATAAAGAAATCCACTAGTTTAAAGTGACTGGGGTTAGTTATTGAAAAAATAACTCTAATTTTAACTTACAAATCAAAAGGGTTTATTTTACCAAGACGTACGGCAATGTGTTAACAGTAGTATATTACTAGCTAGTTTCACTGGAAAAACGAGTCCCTTGACCAATACCATCAATGTTCATATTCAAATAGAATAGTCCATTATATACAGAGTGTTATTATATCTTCTATAAAACACCATCCAAACAACTCAATGTAAAGGATGCTATGGTCAGATTCTAAATGACATCAACAGGGCAGAGATTTTGATAGTTTCGAAAAGATTCGTTTTTACCATTGAACTCTAAAAGCACTTGCCACTTTTTTTTTTAAGTATGCTGATCAAATGGAAACTATCAAAAAATAAAAATGACATTGAGATATTTCTTCTTTTATGCCTAGAATCCAAAAGAAATGTAAGCCCAAGGCATTAAATACTTGCCTGCCCGATGCGATTATAGCATTGAAATTGAAGGAAACTATTACATTGATCGAATTCTTAATTGATGATTAAATATAAATCAATTATACCTTTCAAAAAGAAAAATTGACAAGACATCTTCACAAATTAATACATTCCATGAAGTGCTATTTGTTGTGAAACGCAGTACAATACTACCTTGACCTACGAGTTTAATTCGTTCCAATCATAACTCAATTTCCTCGTGTATGAAATCAATTTTAACCCCTGATCTAAACTGAAATGGCATTATCTTTTCATCCTACCTGTTACGAGTAGTATAGCCATTTTAGGCTGTATGTGAAAGTAGTTCTACAGTGGTGATTCCATGGGGCACAAAGTCTGATTGTCTCTTGAAGCAGAAAGATATAGCATCAGTTTTAATCCTTGTCAGCTGATCTATTTAAAGAATTTATATTCCTAGTCAGTTGGTCCGTGTTAAAGAATTGTGTAATCCTCATCAGTTTGTCCGTGTTAAAGAATTGTATAAACCTTGTCCTTTCGTCCGTGTAAAAGAATTGTATAACCCTTGTTCGTTCGTCTGTGCATTCAACGAGCAATCGAGCGACAATTTATCAATGCATTTAAATAGTAAATAAAATACATGTTTGAGCGTTTTTATAGGCCGATTCAGTAAACTCAGTTTGTAAGAGTTTACAAATTGAAGTTGGGATCTTCAGCACATCTTATAACCCAACACGCCCAATACCCTATTTTGTTAGTTAGTTTTAAATAGCACTGAATTGTATAAAAAACATATTAGATAGAATGCAATGCATTATATGTTTTGATGTTTATTTCTTTATGAGATATTTTTCTTTGGGATAATATATTGGAAACTTGGATTGTTTTTAAGAAACTTATCAATATAAACATATCAGCAACTCAATCGTAGGTCAAAGCACAGAGCAAAGAATTGACCAAATGACATCTTGTAACACGGACAACACGTAAGTTGGGACACTCGTAAGTTGGGGTACTCTTATGTTGGGGTACTCTTATGTCAAGATACTAATGTAGTTCTTTTTTAAAGATATGTTATCGGTAATTTTAACTTTTTGGCAAAAAGGTACTTGTCAAATTGTTTAAAATCAACTCTTTTTTTTATTTATTGTACTGATAGTTACCAGCAACTATATATAATAGACCCCATGCTTTGTTCTAGATTAAGGTGCGAATACATATTTAAATTTATTATGTTGTAAGTAGTGTAAACTTGGAGAAAAATCTTGGAGAATATATATATAACATGTTAGGTTAGTCTAGCATAGAACCCAGCAAAAGAATACCCAGTCCTAATCAACCTCATTGCACTCATAAATGTTCTGTTAGATTAGCACTTGAGACTATCCTTTCCACAGGTTGTTAGGTAGCGTGTCTTGTTCTTAAAATGGACAGATGTTGACACACTGATTAAGTTGAGAACTGATCGAATTATATGGAACACATTGGTCTAGATTTGACACATTAACGACGCCGAGCAAAGTAAGAGATTATTGCTTTTATTTATTCAGCTTTGCTTAGCCTTGTCAATAGATGAAAGATTGCCTATAGTCTGGTACATGGAACTAAGATTGTATTGTCTGAGAGACGAATATAAACTTGTTCATAGCTCTGCTTAGTCTAGTGCATTGACTTAAGATTGTTTACAGTACCACTCAGAATGGTACACTGAGCTAGGATTAACTACAATACCACTTAGTTTGGTATACGGATTTGAGATTGTTTATATTATGACTTAGCCTTGTAAACGAACCTAAGATTTTTTGCAGTACTCGTTACTCTGATAAACAGACCTACACTTGATACCATCACCACTGGGTATGGTATACTGGGCTAAGATTTTTTACAGTACCACTTAGTTTGGAAACTGAATCTAAGATTGTTTAGATAATAGCTTAGCCTGATAAACGAAAGTAAGATTGACAACAGTACCACTTAGTCTGGTGCACTGGGCTAAGATTGTTTACATACCGCTTAGTCTGGTATACGGATTTGGGATTGTTTACATTAGTGATTAGCCTGGTAAACAAAACTAGGGCTGTCTGCAGTAACCATTACCCTAGAAAACAGACCTATGATGGTTTACAGTACCGCTTATGCTGGTATTTTGAGGTAAGATTACTTCCAGTACCACTTAGGTTGTATACATTATGGCATAGCCTGGTTAACGAAACGTAAGATTACTAACAGTACTGCTTTATTTGGTATATTGAGCTTAGAACTTTTACTGTACTATTTAGTCTAGTATACGAACCTAAGGTTGTTTGCATTATGGATTAGCATCGTAAACGAACCTAATATCATTTAAAAAGTAAAGTCGTCGGGGTGGCCTAAAGTCGGTATCAGTCAATCAGCGAGGGAGTCTGTCCCCTTTTCACTAGCACTAGACGAAGGAGATTGTTTTTGCGTCTGAGGTGAAGCGCCACACCTACCATCAGCTCCTTACTTTACCGCACAGATATCTGTGCTACTCATACGCTGAGTTGGTGAGGGCCGGTATCGAACTAGGAACCTTGTGGTTTCTAGCTGAACGCTCTACCGACTGAGCTAACCCGGCCCTACGAATCAGACATTGTTTACAATACCGTTTATTCTGGTAAATGGACTTAGGATCGCTTACAGCCCAGTTTATTTTGGTACTTGAACATAAGATTTCTTTTAAATTGCATCTAGTGGTGAAGTTCCAATTCAGGAGCTCAGGGAAGTGTGGATTCCATCGTCATTACTCCCAGTTCCACTCTAACCCAGAGTGGTAGTAACTATTAGTGTCCTATTTATGGGTTAAATAGATGAAAAACGAGTTTTCAAAAATGTGTTTAAGAACACTTAATACCCAATAAGAATAATTAAACAAAACATTTTGTCATAAAATAACCCAAGAGTTGAGGTGCCGTCAAATTCAACCAACCAACCAACTAACATTACTTACGATAAATAATTGCACTAAATGATCATCATTTAAATACCGAGAAGATTCATATCTGCTGAACTTTGGAAATTTAATGCAATCTTCAGATTTGGCTTGACCGTAAGTATCTTTTATTGCGTATCTTTTATTGGACTGTTTTGTCGTTTTTCATGCTGTCAACTTTGGATTATCTTGAAATTTGCATTGTCTATTGAAGTTGGTAGTCCAGAAGAAGTGAAATCGTTGAAGGTAAAATTATTTGACCATTCTATTTCCTGACACTTTAGATTTTATTTCCATGGACAGTGAAAATATTCCTCTCAGTTATTTAAGCTGGTAATCCCATTTGAAGTTATGATGCATACTGTTTCTTAAATAGGCATTGTCTGCATTTATCTTTATGGGTCACATCGATTCAAAAATTATTCAGATTGATATTATGTATTCCTAATGTAGGCGTACCGGCTTTCTCTTCTCTTCTAATGTTTCTTTCTATCAGGTTTCTGTTCTTCGTATCAGGTCGTATCATCTCCCCACTAGCTGGGACTGTTTCTGAGTTCAATCTTGCTCTGTTTTTCAGGGACAACACGGAGACATATGTTTATGTAGCATAAGCGTACCGGCTTTCTTTTTTCTTCTAATGTTTCTTTCTATCAGGTTTCTGTTCTTCGTATCGGGTCGTATCATCTCCCCACTAGCTGGGACTGTTTCTGAGTTCAATCTTGCTCTGTTTTTCAGGGGACAACACGGAGACATATGTTTATGTAGCATAAGCGTACCGGCTTTCTTTTTTCTTCTAATGTTTCTTTCTATCAGGTTTCTGTTCTTCGTATCGGGTCGTATCATCTCCCCACTAGCTGGGACTGTTTCTGAGTTCAATCTTGCTCTGTTTTTCAGGGGACAACACGGAGACATATGTTTATGTAGCATAAGCGTACCGGCTTTCTTTTTTCTTCTAATGTTTCTTTCTATCAGGTTTCTGTTCTTCGTATCGGGTCGTATCATCTCCCCACTAGCTGGGACTGTTTCTGAGTTCAATCTTGCTCTGTTTTTCAGGGGACAACACGGAGACATATGTTTATGTAGCATAAGCGTACCGGCTTTCTTTTTTCTTCTAATGTTTCTTTCTATCAGGTTTCTGTTCTTCGTATCGGGTCGTATCATCTCCCCACTAGCTGGGACTGTTTCTGAGTTCAATCTTGCTCTGTTTTTCAGGGACAACACGGAGACATATGTTTATGTAGCATAAGCGTACCGGCTTTCTTTTTTCTTCTAATGTTTCTTTCTATCAGGTTTCTGTTCTTCGTATCGGGTCGTATCATTTCCCCACTAGCTGGGACTGTTTCTGAGTTCAATCTTGCTCTGTTTTTCAGGGGACAACACGGAGACATATGTTTATGTAGCATAAGCGTACCGGCTTTCTTTTTTCTTCTAATGTTTCTTTCTATCAGGTTTCTGTTCTTCGTATCGGGTCGTATCATCTCCCCACTAGCTGGGACTGTTTCTGAGTTCAATCTTGCTCTGTTTTTCAGGGGACAACACGGAGACATATGTTTATGTAGCATAAGCGTACCGGCTTTCTATTTTCTTCTAATGTGTTTCTATCAAGTTTCTGTTCTTTCTATCGGGTCGTATCATCCCCCACTGGCAGGGATTGTTTCTGAGTTTCATCTTGCTCTGTTTTTCAGGGGACAACACGAAGACATATTTTTATGTAGCATAAGCGTACCGGGTTTCTCTTCTCTTCTAATGTTTCATTCTATCAGGTTTCTGTTCTTCGTATTGGGTCGTATCATCTCTCCGTTGTCTGGGACGGTTTCTGAGTTCCATCTTGCTGTTTTTCAGGGAACAACACGGGACATATTGTATGTGTATACACTTTTATTTCCCGGTAGATTGTCAACGCACACGTATTGAGGGCACCAAGACAGAACTACACATCGTGCCAAATGGGGATGCTACACTCAACTGACGTTATTTGATACTGACAAACGGACCTGCAACCAATGACTTTGCTCAACGCAAGGACTTTACCCAACACTAAGGAACAACCAAAGGATCATGCCCAACACTGAGGGACACCATGGAACAAACAAAGGTTTCATCACTAAAGATGATGCTCTGCTTAACACAAGAGATCTCCACTGTCACAAAAAAATCCTAACAGTCTGGAATTTTAATATATGTGTGGGAATCTTTTATTTATATATTTCTTGACCCACACTTACGATTTTTGATTGACCGTGTCATTTCTTTTTTATTTCGGCATTGTTCTCCTGCTATAATATAATGCTAAAATTAAAGAAGAATGATTTGCGTGTTAAGCTTTAGGCGTGAATATGTCTTGTATAATTCAAAACATAATTCAACCAATCATAGCAGAACAAGTCAGTGAGCATTCTTTTCAGCCTAGTTAATCATTTCATGCAACTTTAATTCTGTCATGTCCAAAATGTTGTGTTTAAAATTAATGTTCAAATTAAATTGTGTTCAAATAAATCAAAGACTTAAAAATCCAAGCAAACTATTTTCATGAATTATTTTTTTCATTTCTGTACCAGAAAAATGCGTAAAATACAATGGATATGCATTATGGTTGGTTGGTTGGTTGGTTGGCTGGTTATTTTTGTTTAATGGCATATCAAACCTTGTGGGACACAACTCCTGTCCTTTTGAATATACATATTCACCAAACACCCCACACGAGCAGGACGTGACACTAGGTCAATTTCTAAGCGGATTTTAACAGGTTTGAATTAAGAGCTTTCCCTTTTCTAGACTATTTACACTAAAACGGTTAAAGAGCCTAGCCTGCTCAACTATTTCCCTACAGCTGGAAGGGAAATAGTGTGATGTATACCTTTTCCAAGAGTATTAGAGCTATGTGAAATGCAAACAGCCTCATCCAGGATTTGAACTCGTGTCTTCGCGTCCATTTTCTACGAAGATAAACATTGCACCACGTACCTTTTTGTATATATGATTTGAAAGTGAACAGTTTTCTTAATAAATATTTGCTTTGGTTTTATGAACTGGTAGAAATAATGTTCATTAAATTAATGTGTATCAATATATAGAAGAAAATATTTATGTTAGATTTTTCATTATTTTTATGTGTAGAAACAAATTGTTAACAATAATTTTCTTTAAGTGCGTTTGTATAAAAGAAACTAAAAGAAATAACTTCACGACTGGTGGCTATATTTGACTTTTCATTAACTTCATGACTTCAATAAAACTGATAAAAAACAATATTTTATTAACTTCATGTATAATATACTCAAATGAATAAGTTATACTACATTTTTCATTAACTTCACGAGTATTAATGCATTGGTATAAATGATTTAATTAACTTCCTTCATTTTTAATTTGGGAGAAATAATTTCCATGTTATATTTATTATTAGCTTCATGTGAATCAAGTAAGTGATAGAAATAAGTTTTATAAACTCGCAAACAGATCTATTTGACCCCTAGACCTGATCCTAAAAAATCTACTACACCAGATCAAAATGTACTTAGGAATAATGGCAATGAAGGAGTACTTCATATTCTGTTATATACTCTTTCAACATTGAATATTCAAACGGGGAGAGTCATCTCAGATATATATATATATATATATATATATATATATATATATATATTTGAGATAATCTAATTAGCCAGATAAACCTACTAAAAGATTCGCTTAATGCTCTTCAGGGCTATGATCAGTAATCGAAACTTTTAGTAGGTTTATCTGAGTCATTAGATTTATCTTAATTATTTGCTTTACTTAGGTATTGAGCTCTTTTTTTACTTATTAGCTTTGGTTTCCTGGCGGTTTTGTATGAATATATATGTCTTATATATATGTATGCATATAAATTGTTTTTTTCTTTTGGCCAAATATTGTACCAATAGATTATTTCTTGTTGGTACGATTATCTTGGTCTTTTCTTTTTTCCAAAAATTCATTTCTCCCCGGATAATGTTTGGTAGTATATTTTTACAATCAAACTATTTGCTGTTTTTTTTCTCACCACGAGGATTTACCAACAAGTTTGGTATATTAAATTATATATATATATATATATATATATAGAGAGAGAGAGAGAGAGAGAGAGAAAGAGAGAAGAAAGAGAGAGAGAGAGGGGGGAGGCAAGATAGGATATGATAATTCTTTCTTTTTATACTGCTGCTTCTTATTCTTCTCTAGGTCAGCTACTTGTAGGCCACCATTTTATCAGGGCTGACTTTAATTCGAGCTTCTGGCTGTGTTGATTTTCCTTGATTCTTCTTACATGGTGGGCTGATCATTGTTTGTTTAATAATTAATTAACAAAGACAGACACTTGTTTTTCTTGATCAAGTTTTATTTCTTAGCCCATGATTTTGTCGCGGGGGAAAGATGGACCCCGAAGCGGACAACATGGCTACACTCCTTCAGAGCTAGGCAGCATCTGCTCAAAACTAGAAACTATTCCCACGCGTCCAATTGTACGCCTTTTAATGGGTCAAAGGTTATTAACCGTCCATTGCCGGTAACTTTCCATAGACTCATGGTTTTAGATTAACGGCCCTAATTCAAAATCCTAACTACAGATATGTTCACAATTTATGAGTGCCATAATTCTAACAATTCCACCAATCACCAAAATTGCAAATCTCACAACTAGATACAGTTTTTCGTCATACCCATAACTTAAGTAAACATTTGTTACTGCAAAATCAGTTTTGCTTATTACAAATCTTTATGATACGCACTCCTAAATTTTTCAGCTTTGTTTAAAGGAATGCTCCCTTCAAATCAGCATCTTTTTTAAAGGAATGCTCCTTCCAAATCAGCAGCATTAGCCAACCTCGATCGCTTTTTGATTTGCTTTTTGTGGGAAAATAAACTTGGTTTTCATCTGGATTCTGTTATTACTTTCTTTTAGAATTAATTATTTTGAATAGTTTTTCAATAATATTTTTTTTTTACAACTAATTGACTTTTTTTAAAACAATGAATTAACTTCGTTAACTTATCTCAGAATTCAGATGAAAAACAGCAAAGTTATTTTCCCGAAAAAAGCAGATAAAAAAAGTATACGCGGCTGGCTACTGCTGCTAATTTGAAGGGAAGTGCACGGTGTAATGGTAAAGTCTTGGGAAATGGACTCGTCGCTTCCGAGTTCAAATCCTGGATGTGGTAATTGCATTTCACTTAGCGCTAATACCCTTGGATAAGTATGAATCCTACTCTCTCTCCAGCTATGGATAAATAGTAGGGCAAACTGGACTCTTTAACCTGGTTAGACAAGCGGTCTAGGAGAAGGAAAACTGTGAATTAAAACCTGTTGAACTCCGCTTAAGAAATTGACCTTTGTCACATCCTGCTCGTGCAGAGGGGTTGGTAAATACATAATTTGAAGGGAGCATTCCTTTAAAAAGCTAAAGAATTAGTGAGTGCGTGTCTGTAAAAATTACCGATATTTATTAAATGAACATAGTAGCTTGATTTCATATGATTGTTAGAAAAATATTGTTTGGCATTATATAACCCATCAAGTATTCACATGCCTTTAAACCAACTAACAGGTCTTAAAGGTGATTGTCTAAAAAATGCATTTTTCTCTCGCAATGATGAATATACTCGCATATGCTCATTCTTAAGAATGAACATGTTTTTATCAAAAGCATGGAATTGTATTTTTCTTGGGGAAGCTGGTTATTTTCAAGAATTCAGATTTCTTTAAAAGATGCATATGACAGTGATTCTCATGTGTTCCTCTAAAGAATATATATGTGCTTTTCACAAAGACGCATATGAGTTTCAAGGTTACATAATGGTTTTCTCCCGAGGATATATGCAGTTTCATCTCACGGATGTGCATGATTTTCTTTCAAGATTGCATTTCCTTGTCTTACAGTTTTTTAAAAATCTTTTTCTTACACGGATACATACGTTTCCCTCAAGTATATGTATATATACATATCTTTTAAATGTTTTTACTTATATTCGCACCCCACTGTTTATTATTTATCTCTCCATCTCCAGACAGTTTTTGTAAACAATTATATGATTTCATACAACTATTCGTATTTTGTAATATCTAGATTTTTCGGACTGTTGTCCCCACGTTTATTGTTATATTAAGAACTGTTGGGGCGATATACCCTCCGGCTTACTTCAGATGTTTCTTGTCGAACTCAGGCACCTTCTTGTCGAATCGGGATTTTCCCCAACGAAATAAACTGTAATACCATTGATCCACTCCAGCCACACAAAACAGCATAATTTATTCAACGATTTTATAAGAAAAAAAGCACTTTATTGTATAAAAGAAATAATAGAATAGAATGTAAAGAATTATATGCTGTAATATGATTTAATTTTTATTTTATATAAAAGAGTTTTTGGCCATTATAAATTTGAATAATAATATAATAATATAAAATAATAATAATATAAATAATAATGATATAAATAATAGTATAATAATATAAAATCTGAATGTTTTTAACGAACTTAATAACATAATAACATAAGCGTACCTGAAGTTCAGTCGTACCACAAATTTTAGGTCTCAACATAAAAGATAAACTGACCGAGTTACAGTTCGTATCTCGGAAAACTGGTAAGTCAGCGCACTCCCAAGTCAAGGTACCAATGTATTTGTTTAATTAATGCAAATTACATGATCATTCCAAAATTTACCTCAAGTGTTATTTAATTATATTTTAATCTCCGTTGTTTAGAAAAAAAATTATACCAGTAATGTGAATAATTCAGTCTAGTTTAGTTAAGGTAAATTTCATGAAGCCAGAACGTTGAGCTATTAAGTACTAAGGTGTTGCGTCTTATCTGTTTATTTATTGCTAAATAAAAACTATCCAAGGTGAACATCCTCTTAGAGTGCTAATTCCATAATATTTACCAAAGCTTATACATCATTCTTTCCAATAGTAAATACAATCGTATTTACTATAGTCCCCAGGCGCCCAAATGGGGCCACCTGTTGGCTGTGGAAGGCGACCCGTGATGCTTAAGGAAGGAATCCCACTCGACGAGAGGTTCATGACATGCCACTCCACTTATGCCCTTACATAGACTAGATGGGCGGTAGGAGAGCCCCACTCCGATATATCGGCTGGTCATGTCAAGGCATAGCCCCTATATGATTGTCCCGACCCTATTGTCCTTATGGCAAGTCCCAATCCTTTTTATCATATGAGTGCTAGAAGGCGGTGGCTTAGGGTCCCTATCTCCTGCGAATGACGTTACTCTATCTGATGGCGAGATTCCAATTCTGGGTTCTGGGGAATGTGGAGCATCCCTTTATCACCATTGCTCCAGATCCACTCTGATCCGGAGTGGTAGTACCTGTTAGGGTCCCATCTATGGGTTAAATAAAAAAATTGTTTTTTTATAAAATATTGAGTATCTTTTAAGAATGAATTTATTTTAAAACTATATCGGCATTAAATGACTCACTGGGGTTGATATGCCGTAAACAAAACAAGGAAACAAACAATAGTCACCAGGGAAGATCAAATACCTTAATTTTTGGATACAGTGTAGAGGCCTAGAAAGGCAGTGACGTTTTTCCAGTGCTAATCAATTATGACAGAGAATTATCTTTTTGATAGAATGAGCCAGGGAGAACTAAATAAACACTCGCTGATAACACGAAGACGAGAAAAAATGAAATAACACCAACCGACGTTATCTTCTGAGGCTTGCAGATAAATCATTTTACTAGAACCTGGTGCAATCAGCGAGGTGTAATTTCTTTGATATTTGTTACTCTTCAGAAGCAAAGAGTTAAATATCATCTGGTTATCAAAACATTAAAATATATTGAGCGTTGAAAACATTGCAAGATAATTACGTTGTTTAAAGTGTTAGAATAAAATATCAAATTATCCTCATCTCTTAGTGTTTAATGTTCACCGTCGAAGAAGATGCGCAGGCTGGGCGTTATGGTTAAGGAAATAGAGAAGTTTTAAAAAAAAGAGAAAAAGGTGGAAATCTTAAGTCTGGATGAAAAAGTAAATAAATATAGATGGGATCCGTATACAGATAAAAACTCAGACAGTGTGTTTGCCCCACCTGAAGTTGATGAGGATTAGATTAGATCTAAGAATTCTTTTTAGATGCGGAAATGGAAGGATAACAATGCGATGACTGACCATTAATAAAGTGCGTAGGTGGTCAGATCGGAAGGGGTGATTAAGTATGCGTAGGCATTTGACCGGAAGTAAAGGCGAGGCTATGTGAAGTTAGGTGAATGGCCGTGGGTCTATGGGAGAGAGGAACTCTTTGCCTTTGTACACTTTTCACTACGAGCTTTGGGTCGAAATGCGTCAAGGGGAATAAAAACATACATGTAAAGTTCTATCGTCGTATCGTTAATGCCAGCAGTTGAGCGAGATGAAGCAGCACGAGATACCCCAGACTGTGGAGACGATTCTACCCACAGAAAATTCAACGACATCGAGTGAATGCCGAGCCCTAGAAGATGACACCACATAATAGATGCAATGCTCAGATGAACAACATATAATGATTTGACTATACAATAGATCCTAAGTAATACTCGCCTATACAATACTTGGAAGCGCGTGGTGTAATGGTTAAAGTCATGGGAAATGGACTCATCGCCCCGAGTTCAAATCCTGGACGTGGTAATTGCATTTCCTTAGCGCTAATACCCTGGGAAAGGTATGAATCTTACTCTCCCTCCAGCTATGGGTAAATAGTAGGGCAGACTGGGCTCTTTAATCTTGGTTAGGCAACCGGTCTTGAGAAGGGAAACTCTTAATTCAAACCTGTTAATCTCCACTTAAGAAATTGACCATTGTATCGCATCCTGCTCGTGCGGAGGGGTTGGTAAATATATAACAATACTCGGGGGGGGGGTAAACGTTATACGGAAAGAAATATGCTGAATTCAAATCTCCTTCCAACGTTGTGTTATATTAATGTAGGAGGGTGATAAACAATTAAAAAAGGAATGACACGTTCAATCAAGAATCTTAAGTACGGGGTCAACAAATGAAAAAATAAAATCTAAAGGATGTTTAGGCTAAAGCTTAAAAAAAAAATGATCAAATTTGGAATGTTATAGAAACAGTCAGAATTCAGATTAATACATTTTGTTGTTTGGATATATATAAAGGATCGTGTCCTGGTCTACAGAAGAGATTTTAGTTGGGTTTAGCTGGTAACTTGGGTAACACGCGTTTTTTTTTATTATTTCTACTCCCCTATGCGTGTATATATAATAACCAACCCCTCCACACGAGCAGGATCTAACACAAGGTCACTCTATTAAGTAGAGTTTAGCAGGTCTAATGCAGTGTTTTCTAGAGTGGTTACCTAGCCATGATTAAAGAGACCAGATTGCCCTAATATTTACCATCAATGGGGGAGAGTAGTTGGATGCATACTTTTCCCAAGTAAAAGGCAAACAACTTCGTCCAGATTTGAACTCGGGTTGACGAGTCCATTTCTCACGACTCTAATTCTTACGCTACCTGCCTCCATACGTGTAAGTCGACAATATGTCGGCGGGGTAGGCATTCAAGGAAATAAATGAGTATACACATAAAAGATATAGCTACGGTTAAAATTGTTGGATTTATAACTTTGTCAAAGGTATTAGCGTGGGTCGAAATGCAAATGATATCGACCATGATTTGAACCCGACATTCCTATGACAAGAAACGTTACGCTACGCGAGAGATAATGTAATATAATATATTTTCTGTAACGAGAAAATTTGAAGACAGCTACTGTAATGATGAACTTATTATCCTTGACATTACCAATGTTTGTTTCACAGATTATTCTAATTCCTTTAAGAGAAATGAAAAGTATTAAAATATTCTAAGAATGCTTATAAACAAAATAAGAAGAATGTGCAAAATTGCCAGAATTTTACCAATATATCCAAATAAATCATCTATCCCTTTGTTAAGTATATTCTGATTTTTTTTCTCGGCCGTAAAAATATTTCTAATTGATGAGAGGTCTTATCATATTATTATTATCTGTTATAATTTATGAGAGGTCATAAATTATGAACGTACCTGTGAGTTAGCATATTTAAATTAAGGTCTCTTGATTTAAAATCAAGGGTTCTCCATGGAAAATTACCGGTAACGGTTATAACTTCTTGATCCCTTGAAAAACGCGAAATGACAGTCACGTGAGAAGAGTTTAGTTAGTTAAACAGCTGCGACCAGATTTCGAAGGACAGCAGACACAATTGTTGGCTCTCCCAGAGTCCATTCTCGCCCGGCGGCGGAATCAAATAAGGGCTAATAAAAATTGATCAAGTAAAACCAAGTCTTGTGTAATTTATCAACAATGTTAAGCGCGACCTAAAAGAATAATTAAGAAGAAAAGACAACGCCCAGCAGAAGCCTAGATAGAAGTCAGCCCAGGCTCAGACAAGATGGCGGCTAGACGAGATAGAAGAAGCAGTATGCAACAAGTGAAGTGTACCATGTAATATGTCTGTCTGTCTCTCTCTCTTATATACTTGAGAATGTTAGAGGGTATATACGGCTATATAACAGTTGTTTATAGAGGTAATAAATTTTGCTGTCACCTTTCTCGTCTACTGGCAGTATTAATCCGGAGTGTGTTGTTGAGCCGACTTCAGCCATTGAATTCACTGAGTTCTTTACTATAAGAGGTGTAGAGTGGTGAGGGTAGCGGCCAATACTGTATTCTGGTGTTCGATATTTACAAGTCCTGTTATCATTTGCCCGGCTACCATGTCGCCAGAATAGTTTACTTGGCGACTACAGTTCACTTCGTTCGGGCAGGTAACCGTAAATTCGCAAAATTTACCTGTACGCGCAATCGAGCAAGGAAATGTGTAAGTGATTCACCCTCTTTCTGCCTCATAGAGTGAAAATTCTGCCTATGAACTTCTTTGTGCAACCCTTTGACTGGCTCGAGTCGAATTTGTTGCAGCAAGTGTTCCTCCGTGGCAGTGTTGAGAGTCTTGGCTCCAATTAGCTCGAACGGTAGCCTGTTTGTTTCCGGAGTACACGCCGATCTCAATTCATTCCTAATTATTGCCGAATCCTTCAGTCCGCACATATCTTTATACCGGGTCCACTCGTCGATAAACAATGCCCAGTCTCCTCTTGTGCGTCCAGTGCTATCGAGGACGGTCTGGTTTTCTAACACGGGACATGTTTGATTGCCCACTAAGCATTTGTTTTCTGAGTGAGATATTTTCTTGCTGCAACTCAATCATTTGCTTCATCAGCTCCAAATGTTGTGGTCCATTGTAACTGGTGGAGTAGTCATGTTTGGTTTACGAATCCTTAGAAAGTGCTCGACGTGAAGTTGATAATTCCTTGTCGTTCAAAAAATCCTGCGTTCGCAGCGCCATATAAGAGGTAATATGCGACGTACCTAGTCTAGAATGCAAATGGCGGCATCCACTCGTCTATAAGTATACTATAATCGAGGGCCTGCCATCAAAATCTGCATAATACTAAGAACGATCACTCAAAGCTACTTTTATTCAAGGGAGGTCACTTTAACCTACCTACACACTTACGAAGACCCAAATAAAGTCAAACATAGAGTATGATCGGAATAGGAAGTATGAAAGTAGTCCCCAAAACCCCGCATGTAAACACGTTTGTTGCCACAGATTATCCCGCATACACAGGACAAGAGGATTCCAGTGCTAATGGATGCAAACCTGTCCGCCTTGGATGACCCTACCAGGAAAATGTTCCTGATCGCATAGCTCTGACACTCCCACGTTCATACCGCCCTGCCACGATAAGGAGCGGCTGGACATTAGGGTAACTAAATGTTTGATGTTAATCCAACAGTAAAAAAAGAAGTCTTAGGGTAAAATAAGACAAGTGTATTTACAATAATGGTACAGGAACGGCTAGCTTGCCGTTAACGGTAACAGTACAACCTTTTCACTCGTGTCTCACTATTTATAGTGAGAACCGGTGTATATTCTCAACTGTAGGAACGGCCGGTACAACACTAAATTTATCAGGGGAGTGGTTTAACTAGGCTTTACTCTGTTCTGCCATGACAGTGACAAGAAATTATGTCATGGGAAAATCGATAGCATTAGCCAGAAGTCGAATTCGGTTCACTTAACTCAAATTCCAAGCAGATAACAGTTGTATGCAATAGGGAACTTTGAATTATGCTCAGTTATTTAAGAAAATAGAGAGTTTCAGATACTTTTTAATACAGTGGTAATTTGAGTTTAATCTATTCAGCTCGTGACTCATTCATCGTATATGAAATAAATTTTCCCCACTGAAATAAACCGAAATGCCGTTAATGCGTTTTAGTCCACCTTCCAAAAAGAACATCCTATTGTTTTTTGGGGTTTTTTGGGGTTTTTTTCAAATAAGAAAAAAAAGAGCTCTGAATAAAAACAATAAAATATGTGCTGAAATATGGTTCAATTTTTATTTTTATAATCAATAGTTTTCCTTGGGTAATAAATTTGGAAACGTAAATGTTTCTAGTGAAATATTAGCATAAGCGTATCAGAAGCTCACTCGCAGAGCAAAAGACCGACCGAGTGATATCTCGTAACTTAGAAAATTTGCAATTTGGCGTACTCATAAATCAAGCTACCCCTGTATTTGAAATATTGACGCTTACGTTATATAGCTTTGTATATAAAGATTTGAAGTTTATTACTGCAACTTACATTCAACGAATAGCAGCTAATTAGAAGTTCTGTAAACCAATCATTATCTTCACAATGTTCCAGGATATCTGTACAGAAATCATGATGTGTGGTTTCATATTGGTCATTGAGCCTTTGAAATAAGTGCACTTTATAAAGAATCCTTTTCCACCATTTCCGCCAAAGGTTCCAAATACTCTGGCATTAAATGTATACCTTCTGACCTGCCCTCATTCGCGGAATTATGTGGATTCGGAGGTTAGTAGCGCGAATACACTGCGATTGCTTCTTTGAAGGGTTTCTCAGGTCTTTAGCATTTCGATAAAACCCCTGTCTTCTTTCTAATAGTTGATGGATTATCTTGCCGGCGGGGATTTCTAGAAATGGTTCGTAAAATGCCGTTATCCAGCAGTAATATATTAAAGTGTAGAATTTAAGATGGACCTGGAAGTAATTACAAGAAATGTGTGACGACTCACTCCACAGAAATGTGTTTATATACGCATAAATGTAGTTTAACTTTGATCTAACTTATTCAAATTTACAATCTATTTATTATATTCCAGAAAACGACTTGCACTGAAATAATTGAGATTATGTTCAAAATAAATAGATGCCGTGTAAAATAATCTATATAAAAAATAGTACGTACTGGTATATAACCGACACTAGGTCCTTCCGTCCTCTCGACTGGGGCTATAGACTACATAGACTGCATCTCTGAAGATGGTAAGATCCCCCAATGGGGTCTCCTGATGGCTGTGTGTGGAGACCCGTGATGCTTAAGGACGGAATCCTAGTAGCTGACCAGTCTATGACATGAAAAATTCAACCTGGCTGTTACATGGGTTAGACACAGAGACAGAGAGGCCCCCTGCTATTAATCGGCTGGTCATGTTAAGCCCTAGTGCCTATATGATTGTTCCAACTGTATTGCTCTCATAGCAAACTCCAAAACGTTTTTTAAATACTATATAGGATCGAAATCGGTGGGTGAGTATCTTAGTGTCCTGGGTATGGCGTTATTTCTGTAGCTCTGGGGAGCGTTGTGTAGGCATTCATCTCAATTACACTGGTCTACTCTGACCCGGAGTGGTAGTACCTGTTACGGTCCCATATATGGGTTAAGTAGATTTTTAAAATGGTTAAAAAGCGTGTTTAAAATGAATTTAAAATAATATTCGAATACCCAACAAGAAGGAATTTAAAAAAACATCTTCAACATAAGAAAAGCCTAAGGGTTGATATGCCGTAATATCCAATTAACCAACCAACCAACCAACCAACTAAACAGCCTCAACTAGGATTTGAACTTGTATCCCCGGGTCTATTTCCTATGACCATAACCATTACAAAGCAAACACCTCCAGTTTCTAGTAGAAAATCATACAGTCAAAATGGACATTATTAGTACAGGGCTGATAATTTTTATACTATTTCTTTTGTAGACATCTTGTCTATTCCTTTAGTAGGCAATACATCTCTTCTGAAAATTCGATCAAATTTTTAGATGAATCTCGTGGTGTTTTAGATACAAATAATTTAAATTGTTCTGTGCTTCGTTTATTCCCAATTCATTTGAGTTAATAGCCTTTAAAGTGAGTTGTTCCTTATCTTTTGAACGACTATCTGTATCCTAAAAATCTGGAAACATACATTAAAGTAAATTAGGACAATGGAAATAATTCGTTGAGGGTTGTAATTCCAACTGACGACGAATCTCCTCCGCTTTGCTGTTGCCACTTTTGGATAATCAGATTCACCGGCGTCTCTATTGATCCGGTGCACATTCATCAGGCACAAGATAAAAGATCTATTCAATAGAAAATACGTCTCTACCTCCATTTCCCTCTCCACCATCTCTCTCTCTCTCTCTCTCTCTCTCTCTCCTCTCTCTCTCTCACACACACACACACACACACACACACACACTCACTCAACAAATCGCTGGGTTCAAACAAAAGAAATTAAACAGAGATAAATCCCAATTTTAGATCAGTAAATCTAAATAATTTCGAATATTCCTATGACCATCAGAATTCCAAATGCAAACCCGATAATACACAGGGTGAGTCAAAAGTTTTGCATATATGGTGAGGTTGGTAAATATATAAAGCTGGTTTGAATTCAGAACTATCTTTCTCCTAGACTGGTTGCCATACCAAACCAAAGAATAACAGACTGCCCTTCTATTTACCCATCTCAGTCAGTAGAGCATCTGCCTAGAAACTACAAGTTTCCTAGTTCGATACTGGCCCTCGCCAACTCAGTGCTTTAGTAGCACTGTTTACATCTGTGGAATGAAGTGGGAGATGATGGTAGCTGTGACACTTTACCTCAGATGCAAAGAATCTCTTTGGTCTAGCGCTAATGTAAAGGGATAGGCGCCTTCGTTTTCCGGCTGATACCGACAATAGGCTTCTTTGTTAACTTTACTTTTTTACTGCGGAAAAGCAGTTGTATTCAGGATTTTAACAATGGCATAAGCACAAGGTAAAACATAGACATTGGAAACACAAAAATCCAGTCAAAAGTACTTCACAGCACACAAAACTCAGCAAAGTAACTTCATAAGAAACACAAAATTCAGCAAAGTAACAAATTTAACTTCATAAGAAAGACAAAATCAGCAAAGTAACTTCATAAGAAACACAAAACTCAGCCTTCATAATAACTTCATAAGAACACACAAAATAACTTCATAAGAAACACAAAACAGCAAAGTAACTTCATAAGAAAGACAAAAAAAATTCATTTTCATAAGAACAAAGCAAAGTCATTAACTTCATAAGAAACACAGCAAAGTAACTCATAAGAAAGACAAAGTAACTTCATAAGAAAGACAAAATCCAGCAAAGTAACTTCATAAGAAAGACAAAAACTTCATAGAAAGACAAAATCTTCATAAGAAAGACAAATTCAGCAAAGTTTCAGCAAAGTAACAAAATTAACTTCATAAGAACAAAATCCAGCAAAGTAACTTCATAAGAAACAAAAACTTCATAAGAATCAAATCTTCATAAGAAAGACGTAACTTCATAAGCAAAATCAGCAACAAAATTCAGCAAAGTAACTTCATAAGAAAGACAAAATTAACATCAAAATTCAGCAAAGTAACTTCATAAGAAAGACAAAATCCAGCAAAGTAACTTCATAAGAAAGACAAAATTCAGCAAAGTATCTTCATAAGAAAGACAAAATTCAGCAAAGTAACTTCATAAGAAAGACAAAAGCAAAGAACTTCATAAGAAAGACAAATTCAGCAAAGTAACTTCATAAGAAAGACAAAATCCAGCAAAGTAACTTCATAAGAAAGACAAAATTCAGCAAAGTAACATAACTTCATAAGAAACAAAATCAGCAAATTCATTCAGCAAAGTAACTTCATAGAAGACAAAACCAGCAAAGTAACTTCATAAGAAAGACAAAATTCAGCAAAGTAATTCATAAGAAAGACAAAATCAGCAAAGTAACTTCATAAGAAAGACAAAATCCAGCAAAGTATCTTCATAAGAAAGACAAAATTCAGCAAAGTAACTTCATAAGAAAGACAAAATCCAGCAAAGTAACTTCATAAGAAAGTAACTTCATAAGAAAGACAAAATCCAGCAAAGTAACTTCATAAGAAAGACAAAATTCAGCAAAGTAACTTCATAGGAAACACAAAACTCAGCAAAGTAACTTGGTGTATAGTATAAGACATATTTTAAAATTTGTGAGTATTTTATTTAAATATCTTTTGAAAATATATATCAATTCTATAAGGAGTCAAAAGTTTTGCAACATTTTGGTAATGCGATGCATAATTTGGCAGCTCCAGATGCATTTGCCGAGATCTTGAAGGTGACAAACAATACTGGAGTGAGATATGCCGAGTTCGCCTGATACTCTATTAGTGCTACTCGCCGTGATTGCCTCTATGGTTTAGAGCATGGTTTCAGGATTCAGTTTTAGACCTTGCTTGATAGTCCAGGTTCTTGAAATCCTTGCTAAATTTCTTATACCTTTTGGTAATTTGATGGACTTTGTCTTAATTCTTCGCACAACACATGTTTTTGGTTGCTTCCGTGGTTTTAGGACCAAGTTCACACTCGTAAAACATAAATTCATGAATTAGACTATGTTGTATGTTAATCTGTGTGGCTTTGAAATAACCCCCTGAGAGAAGCCATTCGCAAGGTGTCAGCGCACCAACCACCACGATAATACCGACTACAGATTCCTTCGATGACTTTAACTGCTTCTGGCACGTGATCTATACGCCGCAAACTAGCACTAATAAAAATATTGCAAAACGTTTCACTCAGTATTATCTGCGTTATTCGGACTATTGTCCCCATCTTCATTGTTATTTGTACAACGTTTCGGCCGATATACCCTCCGGCCTTCTTCAGGTATTTCTTGTCGGACTCGGGAACCTTCTCGGACTCTGGAACCTTCTTTCGAACTCGGGAACTTTCTTGTCGTATTCGGAGCTATCACGGAACTTTGAACCTAACACTTTATTTATTCCACGGTGGTATCCTGTTCTATTCCGCTAACCATAGTTGGGTAGGAGTTGTGTTAATTAATTATTTTTCTTACTGCTTTCACTCAGGATTGAACTCGGGTACCAGAGATAACTGTCACTTAGAACTGTCTTAACCTAACTGCCTAATCCACTCGGCCACGTGGAGGGTATATCGCCGAAACGTTGTACAAATAACAATGAAGATGAGGGCAATAGTCCGAATAACGCAGATAATACTAATCTTCAAGCCTCATCTCAAACATTCAGAGAAACGTTTCACTCAGTTTAGTACAATAGCAATAAAAAAAAAATTGAAATATTCCCAGGAGGAATGTATAAGTGAAATCTCAAACTATGTTGACATTCCCCACTCAATTCCCCAAGAATAATGGTCCAATAGTAAGTTAGTAAAAAAATATCGTTTTGTTTTATTGTTGTTATTTTTGATTAGATAAAATTAGAAGCATTTGTTTGAAATAACTGCATTTGATTTTTATAGTTATATGACAGCTGTCATATCATCTACTATTCAAAGATTATCAAAATATATGTATTTGTGTTTATTGATTTTAACGTTAAAGTTTGAAAAAAAAATAAATAATAATTTTCATTACAATATGTTTTCCAAGTATGACCAATAATATCAAAATATTTTGGTCATACTTGTATCGCTTATAGACAAATAAACTCCAACAATCTGTTTCATGTAAATATAATTTTATTCTAAACTAAACATACCAGGATTTATCATCATCATCATCATCATCATCATCATCTTCTTCTTCTTCTTCTTCTTCTTCTTCTTCTTCTTCTTGTAGTTCCCACCCAGCTTTTTCACCAATCATTTATTTAGCGTCCGAGTGGTTCAACCATACAGTAATACTATCACGGCTACATTTTGGAAGAATTCCAGCTTTACTTTATCAGTGAGATCCAATTTCCAAATGGTCGATACAACCTCAATAGGAATGCATGCTTCCCCCATACTTACATCATTCTCAGTAGATGAGATATTGCTACTGAGGTATACGAGCTGTTCAACTAATTTCAAATGCGTTTTATGAGATGGTGCAATCAGGTTGAAAAATATGAACGCTGTTTTTATCTGAGTTTATATATATATATAATATATATAAACTCAGATAAAAACAGCGTTCATATTTTTCAAACCTGATTGCACCATCTCATAAAATGACACGCATTTCCAGGTTCTTGAAATCCTTGCTAAATTTCTTATACCTTTTGGTAATTTGATGGACTTTGTCTTAATTCTTCGCACAACAAATGTTTTTGGTTGCTTCCGTGGTTTTAGGACCAAGTTCACACTCGTAAAACATAAATTCATGAATTAGACTATGTTGTATGTTAATCTGTGTGGCTTTGAAATAACCCCCCGAGAGAAGCCATTCGCAAGTGTCAGCGCACCAACCACCACATAATACCGACTACAGATTCCTTCTCTCTCTCTCTCTCTCTCTATATATATATTATATATATATATATATATATATATATATATATATATATATATAAACTCAGATAAAAACAGCGTTCATATTTTTCAAACCTGATTGCACCATCTCATAAAATGACACGCATTTGAAATTAGTTGAACAGCTCGTATACCTCAGTAGCAATACGGTCTAGGTGATACGGTCTAGGTGAACACACTGCTAGTCATGTATCCCATGGTCCAGTACTATAGAGAGAACTCTATAGTCGCTATGACGGTTACGGTCTTGGTGGTATTTATGGTCATAGTATAGGAGGTGTTTATGGTCATGGTATTGGAGGTGTAGCTCAGTCAGTAGAGCGTTCGGCTAGAAACACAAGGTTCCTATTTCGATATCGGCCCTCATCAACTCAGCGTATGAGTAGCATATGGATCTGTGCGGTAAAGTGAGAGCTGTTGGTGGGTGTGGCGCTCCGTCCCTGACGCTAAAAAATCTTCTTTCCAGCGCTAGGGAAAAGGGGATAGACTCCCTCGCTGTCTGGCTGGTACTGACTTTAGGCCACCCCGATGACATATGGTGGTTATGACCTTGGTCTTGGGGGTCTCTACGGATGATATGGCGGTTATGGTATTGGTGGAGCCGTCAGTCACTATGGGATTGGTCATTGTACCATTAACCGAGTACTTTTTAGGCTATAAATCAGAAAAAAACAGTTTTATCAGGTCTATTTGCGAGAAGCGTTAGATCATTTTCACCAGTAATAGTTTCTGCGGGATAGCATGTGCTTCTTGGCTTTTTTAGTGTAGAACCATCCTCGGATATCCATGATATCTCTGTCTGTCTGTTTGTCTGTCTCTTTCACCACTCATCAATATCGCTTTATGGTAGATCTTCTGCTCGCATTCAGTAAACGCTCAGTAAATTTTACATCTTGTTGATAACTAACCTAATGTATAGGTTTCCACAGATGTCTTTCTCACTGTCAAAATGAAACAAGATGGGACAGTGCCATTGCTTGATATTTTCTATCTGGTGTATCGATACATTTTGATTGAAACGTTTGGGTTAAAAAACACAAGTTTGTAAAAGTGCAGCACCCTCAATAAGCACTGGATCTAGTTTTGTGTGACTTTCTCCTAAAAGGAAAATCCATTAGAATGGAAAGATTTGAGGATGTGGAGAAGACCAGGTAATGTAACTGAATGTAGACATCGTCGGAAAGATTTAGTGTCACGTGTGCTTTTGGCTGTGGGACCAGCATTTTGAAGAATGGTACAATTTGTTTAAATAGCATTTAAAAAGGGTTAATTTTCATTGTCTTTTGAAGGAATAGTTTAAACTAGCCTTTTTACATTTTCGTGCGAGATTGTCAGAAAGTCTTGTAACCTTCTACATATTGTTTTAACTTTCATTATTTTTTTTGTGGGGGGTTGATATTATAATATAAAATAACAATTTATAATAATAATAATAATAATAATAATAATAATAATTTATATTTCCTTTCTAGCGATTTATATCATGTAATAAAAGTAAAGTCGACGGGGCGGCCTAAAGTCGGTATCAGCTAGTCTGCGAGGGAGTCTATCCCCTTTTCAATAGCGCTAGACCAAGGAGATTGTTTTTAGCATCTGAGGTGGAGCACCACACCTTCCATCAGCTCCTTACTTTACCGCACAGATCCCTGTGCTACTCATACGCTGAGTTGGCGGGGACCGGTATCGAACTAGAAACCTTGTGGTTTCTAGCCGAACGCTATACCGACTGAGCTAACCCAATTAGGAGACTTATTGGTAACTGGTGACAAGACTTTCGCACCACCCGGTACGGAGTTGATATTGGTCATTGTAGCATCGTGCAACAGTCACGATTCAAATTAGAATGTTGTTGACAAGCAAGGTGCCTGATGACGTCACACAATAGTATGGGAAATAGTTGAATTGGAATTGTTAAATACATTTAGAACTTCATGTCTCTGACCGAAGAATCTCATTGAGAGTTGAGTTTGTTAGTTTTATAGTTAAGTCCATGAGTATATCGATTCTTTCTTACTGTTGGTCTTGTGTAATATCCGGGTGTTTCCGACAGGAATTTGGCGTATTAAGGGGTTTCGGTTGGTATGTGCTTGTTGAGATGATTTCTTATCGCACTCTGATTGGAGAGGCGTCAGGTAAGGCGTCAAGATAAGGTACTAGGTTTTTTTTCTATTTAAGAATTCAATGGTTGTTTAAGACATGAAATTTCAGAGGTGCTGAAATAAAAGTGTCAAATGCCAAGAGCATTATTTTGAGGAGAACTTTTTTTTCATTGTTTTTTACTATCTTTGTAAATAAAACTTCAGTCTCGATACTTTTTTCAGCTCAACTTATATTTCATTTAAATGTCACATATTTATTTATGGAGGCGCGTGGTATAATGGTTAAAGTCGCAGGAAATGGACTCGTCGACCCGAGTTCAATTCCGGGACGAAGCTGCTTGCATTTCACATGGCGCTAATACACTTGGGAAAGGTACGAATTCTCTAGGGCACACTGGTCTCTTTAACCATGGCTAGGTAACCAATCTAGCAGAATGTGATTTAAACCTGTTAAATTCTGCTTAAGTAATTGATCTTGTGTCACTGATGCGGAGGGGTTGGCAAATATATATCCTGGTCATAACTATCTTCATTTCACATCGGGATAACACTCTTTGTTGGATACCGATTGGTTTGGTTTGGTTTGGTTTGTTTTACGGCATATCAACCTCAGTGGGTCATTTAATGCCGAAAAAGTTTTAAAATAAAATCATTCTTAATGGATACTCTTTTTTATAAATACATTTTTCTGTTTAACCCATAGATGGGACCCTAACAGGTACTACCACTCCGGGTCAGAGTGGACCAGGGAGAAATGGTGATGAAGGGGTGCTCCACATTCCCTAGACCTCTAAAACTGGAACCTCGCCATCAGATAGAGTTTAACGTCATTCCCAGGACATGTAGACCCCCATGCACCGCCTTCTAGCACTCATATGATAAAAAGGGTTGGAGCTTGCCATATGGACAATATGTTTGGGGAAATCATATAGGTGCTAGGGCTTGATGTGACCAGCCAATTGATCGGAGGGGACTCTTCAACCGCCCGTCTAGCCTAAGTAAGGGTCTAAGTGGAGTGTTGCAGGTCATGGACTTCTCATCAACCAAGACTCCGTCTTTAAGCATCACGGGTCGCCACCCACGGCCAACAGGTGGCGCCATTTGGGGGAGTTTTACGCCTTTGCAGAGGTGCAGTAGGTGCATTCGAACACCTCATCCGACAGGGAGGGATATCGATTGAGAACACACCTTTGTCCTTGTTTCCGCTGCGTCGGAGCGCTGGCGGATATCGGTCTGGAGTTACATAAGCTTATAAAAGATCAGGAGTTAAGTGGACAATGTGGTTGTCCTGACCGTAAAGAAAGGTGTTGTTAAGTAGGAATCGCGAATTTCGGTTGGTGTAGTTTCAGGGGAGCTGCGACCGCAAAGATTTGCATAGGCGTGGCAAAAGTAGACGTCGAACCGAAAGATTCGTGACCATATGAAGTTGCATTGGTGTCCTCAATGCTGTATAACAAGTCAAAATTTTGACCGAGGAAAAGTAAGGCATAAGGTTCACACAAAGATAACTCGTCGACATCTGGGCCTGTGAGTGTAATCCTAACCTCTTTGACTCTACACATTCGTCGGAATTCAGAGAATATAATATATCTTCTAATCTATGTGATCGTCGACTTTTATCAAAGTCGAGCTACAGTATACAATAGCTTGGGAAAGGTATGAATCAAAAGATCCCAGGAATGGGCAAATAGTAGGACAGACTAGGCTCTTTAAATATGATATGCCAAATAGCCAAGGATACTGTAAAATTTTAATTGAAACCTGTTAAATTCCCCTTACAAATTGATCTTGTGTCACATCCTGCTCGGGAAGATTAATTGGATGAATACTATTTTCAACTTAAATATTGCACTTTAGTCACCAAACCATTTATTGTGTTCAGTGCAGCAGCGATGCTCAAAAAGCTTCTTTTGTCTCGGTTAAAATCTGCCTGGACAGGCTCTTTGAATAAAAGAACTTTGGTATCTCAGAAAAACAGGGAAAATACATTGGAGGTTTCATATGTCTTTTATTCCCGTTAAGTGTTCAAGTATTTATAACTGTAATTGTATACCGCAAATGCAACAATCCAATACTTACTGCATGAAATTAACATAACAAGATATTTTTAGACAGCAATGATTCCTTTGACTATCTCTCACCTTCCGTCCCGTTAGTTATCGCTCTAAACAGACCCCAGTGTCAGCATAGAGCTGATTAATAAGTGTTTACTGGTCGGCCAACAGTGGTGTGTCTGTATGTAAGAGACCGTACGGCAACATCACTCACAAGTTCGTCCTTTTTTCACCAGAAGTACCCAGTATGTCTTGCTGGGAGATGGGAGGCGAGTGGCCTTACAGTTTATGTTTTGTTGGATGCTAATCCAAGAATTTGTGAAAAATACCTCGCAGCATACTCTTATTTTGACGAAAAAGTCATACTTTTTAAAATTAATTCTTTAACTTTTTTAAAATGTAAACGAAAGCATTTGGAGGAATGGTAATCAAGAAAAATTAAGTGGAAGAAATTATTATCCTCTAATGCAATTTCCTTTTGTTTCTCACATGGTATATTCTGCGTTGGTGGTATTCGACGAAAGTTGCTGGAGACAAAGACGAAAATTTCATAGGAAAGTCAGATACGAGGTCATAGAAGAAATACCATTCACTTTATTACTGTTTCAACGCCCTTCTCGGTCGGTTTCAAAAAGCTTATTCTTATTTGAAAGGACTGAGTGCAAAAAGCAAACCACTTGAGGAACAACTACATAAAAAATTCAGTGAAATAGAAATCGTCATAGGAAACGGGCACAGCGACCGGGGTTCAAATCCTGGACGAAGACTGGTCCAGTCGGATGTTGTAACAATGGCAATAAAGTATATTGGATTTTTCTGTGACCACGTATCTGACTTTTCTCTTGGTAGAATTAACAAGTTTCTCACATAGTCATCTGTTCATTTTGTCACTACCTTTCCGTCAATTCCTTAGGTTCTCCCGCAGTACTACAAAAATTAATAATAGAACAGATAGCAGTATCCACTATAAGCCTGTTGATATATTTCATTTAAATCAGATACAAGCTAACTAAAATATTTGATAAACGTCCATTGAAATGTAGTACACATCATTATACTTCTCAATTAGACCGGGAAAAAAGTATAAAATTAAATATCTATAACAAAAAAATTACTTCTAATGTCGTAATTAGTAACCACCCACGTCAACAAAAATACCAACATTGGCCAAACGAAAGTCGCAAATGAATTAAGTTGACCTTCAAAATAATGCCTCTCCCACCGTAAACAACTATTGAATTAGACAAACCACGTCTACCTTATCTAGATACCACACTGTATGTAGCTAGGCGACACGTTGTGGTGTAATGGTTAACAAAGCAGATCTTGTAGATACATAATTACTGAATAACAAGTTTGATACTCGCCGGATGCTGTATTAAAAAACCACGTAAAAACCTTTGCATAATCCGCCTGCTCTGAGACCAGGAAAATAATGCATCTTGACGGGTTGACATGGTTAGCAAACAGGTCTCTCAGATCCATTACTACTGAATAGCGAGTTCGATCCTTGTGTTTTATACCCTTTTTTTCTTCTATTATTCTTCTGCTCATCTTTGGTATCTTACGTTCTTCTTCTAGCGACTGGACTTCGTCTTGCTGGTTGGTCGTCCTTGATTCATTTCTCCTTCTGGGTCGGTCTTGTTGCAAGACATTCATCAACCCCAAAACCATGTTATTTATTTAAAACTTTATTTATTTAACTAAACATATTTCTCTAACTAACACAACGCGCGTGTGCAGTGAGCTCTAGCTAAGGCCTTATCTGCCTGACGTCCAAGCTGAAACTGAGAACCAACCAGGTCCCACGTGACTTCACGTATTTCGCGGGCTTTCTGTAATATTCCATGGAAAGTCCCGCCCGTGATATGAAAGGGGTCATCCCTTCAGAGATACAGGGGGTTGACAATAATCTATGCATAGATTATGTAACACTTGCTAGATACCCTATAAAAATTCCCACGTAGGTTAGGAAAATATTAGGGTATCTCATTGTGGTGTAATGGTTAGCAAGCTAGTTTCTCAAATTCGTTACTACTGAAAAGTGAGATCTATAGTTGTGAGCTTGTATCAAATAGCGTAAAATAAAAAATGCTGTCACACTGTATGTAGTTTAAAGTCTCAAAATCTCTGCTCTTCTAACTACCATAACAAAACTGATAGTAAACTGGGAAAGATTTTCCAGGCAACAAAAAATTAATTCTCGCCGAAAGAAACTTTCTGGACGAACCATTTTAACCAGTAAGGGTAACAGGATACTTATAAAGAGCCTTTAATTATAACCTTGATGCTGTGAGTTCAATCCCTAAGTTGGACATTCCCCTTACCTCTCGTTAGCGGTAGAAAAGCAAGTAGCCTTCTTGCACGTAAGTAATTAGTCAAACAATATCTATCTACACCGACACGAAAATGCTTGTATTTATGCGTTATTTCTTTTTTAATGTTTATTCAGTCTATAGTTTTTTTAAAAAATTAAGCCGTTCAAAAATTTTGCACACACCTTATATACACACACCTTATATATGACAGCTGATATGAAATTGAATCTATGAGGCGCATATGTAATGGTTTAGTGTCAGGGAATAGAATTGGCGACCCGATTTCCAATCCAGGATGAGGCTGTTTGCATTTCCCATAACACTGCTAGCCTTTGAAAAGTTAGGAATCAAATTTTCTCCCTCCAGCTAAAATAGTAGGACAGACCCTTTATATTGGTTAGGCAAACAGTCTGTCTCACGAAGTAATTCTATTCTAGTCTCACGACACGCACATGCCACCGTCCATGATCAGAGCGTGTACCTTTATGAACAACCTCTTATCATTGCCATCTCTTCATCTTCTTTGTCTCTTCATCTCTGACAACGCTACAAGATTTCAATGTGAACTTTAAACATGAAAAGGTTCCTCAAACTTTCGATACATTTATGAATCTGTATTATTTGTACTAAGCAAATATATGCACCCTCCGGGTGCAAGTATTTAAGTTTTAATGCAATAAAATATTGTATTAAATTAGAAAGGCTAATGAAACTAAATAAGAATGCAGATAAAAAATTTTGAAACGAGGGAGTCATAATCGAAAAATAGAACAACTGAAACTTACTCTTCCATCAATCTCGTCTTTCAATTGTTATTTTTTCTAATTTAAGTATTTAGTTAAAAGAGGAAGTAAAGAATAAAATGACAGTTATTTGTTTCATGTTAATGGATTTCATTTAAGATTCATTGAAGAGATGTTTGCTTATATTCATTAAAATAAAACCAAACAATTAGAAATCAATAATACTAAGCATATATTTATTAAAATCAAAGTTTAAATATCAATATGCAAATTAGCCTTCCTGTTCAGCACTGTAAACTGCTATTTTGTTGTATATATAAATACAATTGCATATTATTAATGTGTAGATATGGTCAACAGTATTAATAATGTTTAACAATTTTATTAATAATTGAGGTTTAAATAAAAAATAAAATCATGAAGAATGTAGCGTAAATAACTAAGGGAATTGTGACTTGAGTAGTAATAGAGTTTCGGCTACAGACAGAAAAACACACAATCTCCATTATAATAAGATTATTGTTATATACCGTCACTGGACCCGACAAAGAACACAGAACACACACACACACATATATATATATATATATATAATATATATACTCTTTATTGGTAATTCTAGGCTGGTCCAATTCTCTACCAGTAGTTTGTTGTAGAGTTCAGGTTCCGTATGAGAACTCAATGCTTAATTTTTATAAACAGAGCACATTTATTTGTGAATAAAAAGGCCTTAAATACCAGGGGTATCGTGATTATGGACAATTTCCACATCTTTTTTGATGTCATTCCAAATTTTTCCTTTAGTAGTAGCAGCGGTACCTATGCCTGTCTGCCTTGGTCGGGAATGACATCAAAAAAAGATTCCACCAACCAAAAGACGCTTGAAAGAAAGAATACATACATATCGCGGTGAGAAATTATAAATGTAAGCTGAATTTGGCTATTTGCCAGTCTGAATAAAATAAAAACGTGGTCTGACGAAGCTCGGTGGGCCTCAGATACACACGAGTGAAAATGGTCCATAATCACAATACCCCTAGTATTTAAGCCTTTTTTATTCACACACATATATATATATATATATATATATATATATATATATATATATATAGAGAGAGAGAGAGAGAGAGAAAGAAAGAGAGAGAGTAAACTACAGACACATGTTTCGAGGTATCACCTCTCACCAGTGCAGTTATACGCATTTTAGCAGCTATCTCTGGCCGGGTTCGAGACCCGAACGAACTTATGCTCATCAAACTTTTACCCATACGGCCATAGTCAGCTGCCAAGTATAGTAGGCTATTTAATCGCTACATTTCTAAACGGAAATGAACACACCTAGGGGTCTCAAACTTTGTAAACAAAGAGTCTTAGCTGAACATTACGGTAATTTTTGCAATCAAATCCTTCTAGATATAATATATATATATATATATATATATATATATATATATATATATATATATATACAGTTATATTTTTATCTTCATTGGTGTGGTGACTCTCTAATTCACAGTGCCGCTCTTCTTTAGTCATGACACCTACGCAGTTTCCCTGTAAACGTACCTCCTCGCTCATGCAACTTGTTTTTATTGATTACGGGCTACAGCCATACATTTTCTGTGCCTACGCCATGGTTGTCAATTTAAACCCGTCTTTCCGGCTGTCAAAGTTCGGTTCAATAATTTCAAGTCAATGAGCTGTTTTAGTTTTCAGAGCCATGTTGACACCCAAGCATTTCCTGTGCGCACGCGCGAATCATCTGTACATGGTCTTCCGGCTGTCAATCTACCGACCAGGTAATATGTTACAAATATTCGGACAATTGAGTTCATCTTTATTGTGATCTGTACAATTGGATACATGGCGTATATGATATAGGCGTTGAGTTAAGACAGTTCTAAGTGACAGTTATCTCAAGGCGGCATGTTCAGTCCTGGTCAAGGGAGACAGTAACATAGAATAATAATTAATGCAACTTAACACTTGTACCCAGTTATGGTTAGCGGTATTAGAGCAGAATAGCCCCGGGGATTGAATAAAGGGTTGGGTTCAGAGTTCCGTGTACATTGAGTACATAATTAATTTTATTAAATTTGAACAATATCAATTTTTAATAATATCTAAGGTCACCATTTTAAAGTTCAATGATCAT
>CM042137.1:18712221-18722221 GCA_023376005.1 Doryteuthis pealeii
ATCTTTTCTCTCTTCAACTGAGTAAAGTCGTCGAGCAGAATGAGATCTTTATCCTTATTAGGGCAACCAACCTTGAAGGAGGAAACATTCTGAATTCAAAACGTGTTATTCTCAGAACTCCGATGCACGTTAGCAAATCCTTCCTTTGTTATCAGCTTATCTAACAGGTGTGGCTGTTTTAATCAGGTCTTCATCTATGTAAAGAAATCACCTATATAAAATAGTCCAATATCTTTAACTGAACTGTTGCGCTTTTCAATGTCGAGAGTCCATTATATATATATATATATATATATATATATATATATATATATATATATATATATATATATATATATATATATATATATTTATATATACATATATCCAATTTTTAATGTTATTACCTCCCACTTCTAATTCCTTGCTACTACGTTCTTGTTAAAAACGAAACACGAAACCATACCATCGTTTCCTACCTGGTGATGGCAAACTGTATTGCCGAAAGCGCTCGTTTTGAAACCTTTGGTGGACCGTTACACCAGTTACACACCGACACCAAAAAGATGACCCGAAAATTAGAAAGGATCAACCAAAAACTTGTCCGACAAGAATTGTCTGTACAGTTCAACAAAACTTGCATAAAAGAAAAAATGCTGCCAAAATACACTTATTTTAATATATATATATATATATATATATATATATATATATATATATATATATATATATATATATATGTGTATTAATATAATTTTGCTATATTTATAAGTAAAGATTGCTAAGTATCAATGATACTTCAAGTTTAGTTTTGAAATCACATCGGTGAGAAACTGACAGTTAGCTAGCGGTGATAATTTCTTCGATTCACTGATCTATTAAATGCTTAACATTAATATGTTAAATAAACTATATATTAAATAATTACTGCATAGGTTCATGCATATTGTATAATATCTCGTAATGTTGTTGTTCTTGATAAACTACTGCATTCAGTGATCGTATATATATATATATATATATATATATATATATATATATATATATATATATATAGGTTTGTTTATGGCTTTTGCCGATAATTTTTTGGAGAATAAGTGTTTAATTGGAGTCGTACCTAATTTTGAAAATTAATTAATTAATAATGAATTAGGCGGGAATACCTATTAAATGTATGGCTAAACAAATCGAGAAAAATCAATCTCTGTATGTACATTTCAGCCTATTAGGCCTCATCAGCAGAGCTATAGATCGGAAGACCGCCCTGTGCGTGATTTGAAACCGGACTGCCAAGCTGACAGGCCGATCCCATAACCCCAACACTAAACGAACTTCTTAGATTTTATGATTTGTTTAGAGTAGGTTAACATTCCTCTTCTAGTGACTTTTATTACACGACGATATGGTAAGTTGTAAACAAGATTTGTTTAGAATGGCTTTTTGCCGATAATTTTTCCCGCCTAATTCGTTATTAATTAATTAATTTTCAAAATTAGGTACGACTCCAATTAAACATATATATATATATATATATATATATATATATATATATATATATATACGAAGAAGCACAGTTTGAAAAGATCCGACAAAAGTGAAAATATAAATGGAAAAGGTGGATATACTAACACAAACATTCAAATCAATTTATGGCTAAAACTTAATATATCGTATTTATTTCATCAGACATTTCATCAGAATGAATCAAGAAAATAGAATTTTGAAAAAGTAGAAAACAAGTTAAAGAAAAATAGAAAAAAAAGGAAGGGGTGAAAAATAAAATAAGAGGGAACAAAGCTAGAGTGAAAGAGAGGGAGAAGTTAAAAGAGAGAGAGAGAGAGAGAGAGAGAGAGAGAGAGAGAGAGAGAGAGAGAGAGAGAGAGAGAGAGAGAGAGAGAGAGAAATGTTTGCGCGTCATCTTAGTAGAAAATAGATTGAATTAAAAAAGGAAATATTGCAGAACATTGATATTTTATTGCAAATAAACGGGGTGGGGAAAAAGTGAGTAAGTTAAATGCACACACACACACACGTGTGTGTGTGTGTGTGTGTGTGTGTGTGTGTGTGTGTGTTTGTTCAAGCTTCGGTATATTGATACAATATCGAGCATACATAACCGAAATTATTATTGACAAAATATGTTAATAGTTTTATGAAACATCATATAAACAAAATGGATAATATTAGATAATATTTATTGCCACACTTTATTTGCACACGAAATTGACCAATTTTGCCCACTCTTAGGGGGATTATCAGGCCTCGAAAATCACCTAAAATCACCTAAAACTCTTAATTGAGCACTTTTTTCACCATCAGTAAATTCAGGGCATTAGAATCCATGAGAAAAAACAATAAAATCGATAACGTATATATTCATCAAAATACGTAGTCTTATAATGGCTGAAAAATGGCATTTTTGGGGCACCTTTGAAGCCCCATATCTCCCCATTCACCATTGTAAATCTGTAACCAAAAATATGAACATAACAGACAAATAATAATTACAACTCTTACCTATATTTATATAAATTTTATTTGGTTACAGACACGGTGCAATTTCACTTTTAGTTCCAAAGTTTTAATGCTGTAGACTTTGATAATCAATTCCTAATATCCGTTTGGATTTAATATTTTTTCAATCGAAATTATAAAATACCTGGATCTTTAGTACAAAAGAAATATACATTAGGATTTAAAAAGTTTTACCGGGTAGTAATTTATGAATAATTATCTAGATAGATAGATAGTCAGATCAACAGACAGATCGATATAGTATGTGTGATATAACGTGAAAGATACATTATGTGATAGATAGCTAACTGTGCACAATATAAGAAAAACTCTGAAAGTACTATAGCTCAGGGCATTACTCCATCTTTTCAAATAAAATCTTTTATTTGAAACGAAAGAGTATTAATAATAAAAACTAATATTCAGAAGCAAAAAAATAATAACAGGTACCAATAATAATGTAACTAACAGCAACATAAACAACACTCACAAAAACAAGAAATGATAATAAAAACAAAAATAAATCAATATATTGATTATTTCATAAAGGTTGTCTATATCCTAGTAAGTTTGCTATTTATTTATGCAACAATTGGAATAAGATTAAAGTGTCTACGCTTAAATCTAACTATTATTTGTAACCGGTATATATATATATATATTATATATATATATATATATATATATATATATATATATAGTGTATGAAAGTTTATGCTTTTATAAAATGTAAAAACATATTTGCCTAACAGCAGAATTATATACAAAAAACATATGTTATCATTGCTTCGTGGTTAGCAAACCTAACACGAACACCAGTTCTTTAATGTCATGAGTTTGATTCTCAACAGATTCCTATTGTAGCTTATATATATATATATATATATATATATATATATATATATATATATATATATATATATATATATATATATATGAGAAATATTGGAAATTAATCCGACAGTATGAAATTTAACATTTTTGAAAAACAAATGATGTTTATAATTGTTCATGATATATTCCAGCTAATTCGGATTTATCAAAACCACAAGTGATTTGAAACTTTACATCTTTCTTCAATTACGCTGTGGACTTGTAAATTACTTTTTTAATAGCTGGGATATATCATGAACAATGATAATATTCATTATACACTTTTATATAATTTTACATCAAACTCTTTTGAGTTTTACTATGAACTATAATGCTTCTGTTATTTTTTAAATAAAATTAATTCTATTTTTAAAACAGAACACGCATTTTTTAAAAAACTCCAGCATTGAATAATAGCGTTTTGTTTGTACCCTGTCTTTTAACGGTTGTTTCATCCCGTATTTCTCTCATATGTTGCTCTGGATGATGACCGATATATTGAAGCGGTCGAAACAGATTTCTGTCAGCAATTATAAACATTATTTGTTTTTTAAAAATTGTTAAATTTCATATATATATATATATATATATATATATATATATATATATATATATGTGTGTGTGTGTGTGTGTGTGTGTGTGTGTGTGTGTGTGACAAAAGGACGAATTATAAAATCAGATCGATATCTTTCGACATTTCCTGACATCTTCCGACAAAAACCTAGAATCGGAAGACGGATGATTTTATTATAAAAAGAATCAAATGAGGAAAGTGAAACGTGATTTATGTGAGACGTCTGAATGTTTAAGTTTAGAATATTATCATTGCTATGGCAAACATTCAATTAATTGTTTTTTGCTATAGTTTTATTTGTTTAACGGCATATCAACTCCATATGGGTTATTTGTATTAGATAGGAATACTCTGTATATAATTATAAACGAAAAATTATTCAAAATGTACAATGAACGCTATTCGCTGACCTCTAGACATAAAAGAACCTTAGATGAGTTGATATGCCGTTAGAGTCAAATAATCTTATTTTGATACAGGCTTCTTTATTTTCATAAATTGCGTTTTTTTATCGTCAATGGAGTGAATCAACATCAAAAGCGTACAACATTTTTGCATACTCTTTATCTTTGACTGTCCGCAAAACAGAGCGAAGTCAATCGTAGTAGCCATTCTACTTTCCATCGTCAGTTTATCCAATTATGGCCTAATTCATTGTCAGGAAACCCTCCTCGAATTAGTGACTTACCAGCCATGACTTCTCGTAGAAAGGTTAGTTGATTGGTTGGTTGGGTTGTACGACATGTCAAATTTTGTTGGGTTATTTTATGCCGAAGACGTTTTGTTTTATTCATTCTTGGTGGTATTTGATTTCTTTTTTCAAACAATTTTTGAACACATTTTTAACGCATAGTTTTCTATTTAACTAATAGATACTACCCTAACAGGTACTACCACTCCAGGTCAGTTTTGACATGGAAGTAATGTCGATGAAGGGGTACTCCACACTCGACAGAGCCCTAGAATTGAAACTCCATCATTAGATTCAATTTAACATCATGCCCCGAACAACTTGCAGAAGGGTTATGACTTAAAGACCTATTTTAACTCTATTTAGTCGCTTAAAGAGCTTTTTTCCTAAAAATCAATAAGGTTAAACCACAGTAAATTTCGATGAGTTTATATAAGAACAAGGAAGCGTAAGCAAAGCTAGGCTTAAGTTAAGTAGCAATGGGCCAACTGATGATTTAAATAAGTGTTCACTTACTAATCATTTGTATACATTTAAATGATTCCAATTATTTATATTCAACATTAATATAATTCTATTTACAGTTAGTAATAATTTTTAATAATTTTAATAAGATATCTTGTATACCCATCAAATATTAAGCATTTCCAAGCAAATATCTTTGGCACATAGATGAGATCATAACAGATAGTCCGGGGCAGACCACGAACAATACGAATTCTCCTATTTTTTAAAACTTTAATTTAAAGAAATTGTAAATTGTCACTTATTTTAATTTACTTCCTTACGAAACAACCTAAAGTTACATAAAAAAAAAAGGTTTCTAGGAATTTCGTAATTGTAATCATGAAATAAATCACGTTAAAAAGAACACATCATAAAGAAAGAACACGGAAAAATGCGCGATTTTGACAGATATAGATTTTAATTTGTAACATTCTCCCATTTTAAAATCTGTAAATCAAATAATCTATACATGTAATATTTTGTAAACACTTCTTCGTAGTAGTACATTAAATAATTAATATGTTAAATTCCATTCTTTTTTCCAAGTTTTGTTGATTTTTAATTCAGGGAGGGTTAAAGAAATGCATTAAATTTTGACCATAACTACTCTGTATCAAACTAAACAAAGCTTTGTAACTTCTAAGCGTGTTTCATAATTCATTTCTTTAGGGATATTGCTTTTGTGAAATACCGATTCAGAATACGCCCTCTTAAATTTCCATAAATTAAGGTTCAGGAGAACGTAAAATATTCACTTTACTCTCCAAGGTATTTCTGATCCCTCCTCTTAAACACATAAAGAAAATGACGCTATCAACCACAGAAGGGGAGAACTCTAGTTTCTGACCCCTCCTTTTAAAGACATTAAGAAATCGACGCTATTACTCACAGAAGGGGAGAACACTAGTTTTGCTTTTCAATAACAATCAATAATGTCTAAGGTCAAACATTTGACAAGGTTATAACATATTCGCCTGCACCGGTCTATAGAAGCAGATAACTCTTTATTGCTTTTTTTTTCTGCTGTCAGACATTGCATAATGTGAAAGTCGATGTAATTGAGTCGATCAAAACAGATCACCAAAGCAGAAGAATAAGAATATTCTTTTCCCGACGAATATTCATTTACTATAAATATTTTGAAAACGAAACTGCATGATGCGTACACGTGCTATTGATTTTCAGGCGGATAAAGGTTCTTTAACCCTTCTGCCGCGGAAAGTTGATAAATACAATTGAATTGTTATCACCGTTAATTGCAGAAAGTAAATGAAAAAAAAAAAAAAAAAAAACAACAACAAAAAAACAAACAACTACTTATTGTGGGAGAAGCGGATACACCGTCAGTGACTTCTGAACAACAGATCAAACCCTCCGACGCAATATCAATTTTTATTTTATTTGGTTACTTTTTTTCATGACATATCGGCCTTCGTGGCTTATTCAATGCCAAATCCATACTTATAAAACAGAGGGGACCAGATAACATTTCTGGAACCAGACAAGAAAAATATCTATTAATAATGGGAGATTCGATTCCGGTTTTTGTCTGTAACAAAAACTACGTCACTGCTTACGTCTCACTACCTAAAATCGCCATAACATAGAATAAATACACTCAAAATTTGAGCATGCAATGTTAGACAGTCCTAATTGTTTTTTTAAACAAGTTTTAATAAATACATACCAGGTATTATCTATCTATATATAGTTTGTTTTATTTTAATATATATTTAAAGTTATCAGAACTAAGTTTCCATTTCAATTTTTTCAAATTTTTACTCCTTTAATAAATTTATTTTATTTTTTACTCCTTTGATAAATTTGATAATTTTACTTTATTTATGATACAAACTCTCTCATATTAAATTTTCAAATCCCATCCCTCAGGCAATATTTATTTTACGTCGCCAGAGGGCGTTTTTTATTTTGCTAGTATATTTAATTAAAAAATTACAATAGGATTTTTTAAACACCAAATGTCTATGAGAGAACAGCAGAGTAAAATAGGAATCAAAGGAGTACTTCGGTAAAAAAAAGTTGAGAATCACTGATATAGAAGAACAGTAGCAGTAATTGTACTACAACCCACAGGTAGGGGAATGAGGGGGATATACCTTTTCAAAGGGCATTAGTACGAAAGTAAACGTAATAGCATTACTGAAAGTCGAACTCGCTTACTACCATGACGCAGTCCAGCACGTTATCTGCTACACAACGGAGACTCTCGGATAATTCACACTATTACGAAAATGACCTTGAAATTTAATTACGCATTGAAAGTGTTAATCTATAATAGTTGATGATATTTAAATCAGGAATAGTGTACGTATTTACCCTACACGTTTGCCAGGGGAAGGATGTGACGCTTGGTTGCAAGCATGGTTATCCAGCGAAGATCATGGTAAATATTGTCTATTGAATTATCTCACGTGTTGTTCGGAAATATATTACCAGACGTTGTTGTTGTTGTTGTTGTTGTTGTTGTGTTCTTCTTCTTCTTCTTCTTTCTTCTTTCTTTCTTTCTTTCTTTCTTTCTTTCTTGGCTCTTCCACATCACTCCCTCTACATTACTTTTCTCATCAATCATACTCCAAGCCAACCTACTCAATGATCATCCTCTTCTAATCTCTCTGCCTTCCACTCTCTCTTCATTTTCTTTCTGTCCTCCTCTCTAAGTCCCTATTCTTTTCTCCTTCGTAATCCTTCTTATTCTCCCTATCCTTTTTTTTTTAACCCTTCTTTCTTCTGTTTTTACTCTCTTCGTTTCTTCTTACCCTTCCTCGACCACTTCTTCTTCTTCTTCTTCTTCTTCTTCTTTCTTCTCTCTTCTTCTTCTTCTCTTTCACCCGTATCTCTCATTCTCTCTTGCTCCTTCCAATTCCTTTTCCTTCATACCCCTCCTCTCTGCATCTCCTTTCTCTTTCTTCTTCTTCTTCTTCTTCTTCTTCTTCTTCTCTCTTCTTCTTCTTCTTCTTTCTTCTTCTTCTTCTCTTTCTTCTTCCTTCTCTCTCTTCTCCCTCTTCCTTCCATCCTCTCTCCTTCTTCTCTTCTCTTCTTCTCTTCTTCTTTCTTCTTCTCTTCTTCTTCTTCTTCTTCTTCTTCTTCTTCTTCGTCTCTTCCTTTCTCTTTCTTTCCTCTCTTTTTTCACTCTCTTTCTCTTTCTCTTCTTCTTCTTCTTCTCTCTTCTTCTTCTTCTTCTTCTTCTTCTCTTTTCTTCCTTCTTCTCTTCTTCTCTTCTTCTTCACCCGTATCTCTCCTTCTCTCTTTCGCTCCTTCCTCCTTTCCTTCATCATCATCCTCTCTGACTCTCTTTATCACCCTTCTCTTGCTCATACTTTATACTCTATAACTCCACACTCCTCCTTAGATGGTATTTTAACAGGCACTACCATTCTGTGTAAGAGAGGTGCCTGGGAGTAATAGAATTTCCTACACAACTGAAACCTCACCAACAGATGCAATTGAGTGCCATACCAGGACACACATTTTTGCCAGGGTGGTAGTCTTTCCGTCCTGCAAAAGATTCAGTCAGCGTATTCTAAGATCCGTCGACAGGGTAATGATTGTATGAAGTTATGTTTTGCATTCACTATTTCGTCGTCTCTTTAGTCTTTTTCTAATGTCCGCTTTGTCCCAAGCCTTCCTTGGTGTTTGTCTTCTGTCTCCGGGTATGTGACTACTTCCCACACTCACTTCACTATATCTCCTCTCTTCCCTCTTTCTCTCTCTCTCTCTCTCTCTCTCTCTCTCTCTATATATATATATTATATATATATATATATATATATATATATATATATATCTTGATAGATAGATAGATATATCTGTGTGTGTGTAATGCCCTTTTACTTTTAAATATAAGTAGAAGATTACGTTCGTGTCTAGGCATGTTGTCTCTCCTGTCACAAATAATTCCATTAAAAGAGACCTATAATCTATCAACCCTCTGTATGTTAAGACAAGACTTTTTTTCTGCCAATCCTTCATGATTTTTCTTTTAGTACAAAAGACAACAAAGCGTGTTTACTTTCTTCTCTTCAACGAATTTCTTTCATTTTAGCACAATAGAGTGTGGCTAGTTTACGTCTTTCCCATTTCAGAATTCTGTTAATCTTTTTAAATGTCTCTCCAACTTCCTTTCTTTTCAAAAGTCAACAGAGACCCCTATGTCAACTTTAATTTAACAGTTACTGACTGACCATAGTAAGGCACAAGGATAAAACCGGAGGCACTTGGCTATAGGCGGGGCTTAAAATATGGGGACTGTATCATCTGGAGATACGTAAGACTCACCAACAAATATGTCCTAGATATATCACAAAAATGTGTCTAATGGTGAGACTCCACTTCTGAAGATCTGGTGACTGTGGAGTATATATTCATTGACATACACACACCCAAGTACACTCTGATCCGTAGTGGTAGTACCTGTTAGGATCCTATATATGGGTGAAATTGATATGTTTAAAAAAATTATTACAGTATGCCAACAACTGATTTACGTATCCGTATGTTGGTATAACAGTATTAAAAAGGTTACTGTATAATGCTAGACAATGAAGTTCATACAAGTTCTGTGCTACAAAAGCATCCGTGTTTAGACTATTAAAGTAAAGTATCGTCCGGGTTAGCTAAAGCCTTTTTTAATCCTCTTTTCACTAGCATTAAAGATCATTTGAGGACTTTATGCGGAGCGCCACACTTATAATCAACTTCTCACTTTACCGCACAGATCCCTGTGCAACTCATACGCTGAGTTGTGGAGGGCTTTTCTCGAACCAGGAACCTTGAGGTTCCTAGCCGGAACACATATCTAAGCCGACTGATCTAAGCCGGTTAAGAATGAATATTGCGTAATG
>CM042137.1:18727221-18779721 GCA_023376005.1 Doryteuthis pealeii
GGCTTCACCTACGGCTTTCCAGTGAACTTCGCAATCTCCTGCAAGTCTTTCCGGTGGTCTCTGCGTTTAATTGGTAATTTGGCTCATACCCTTGCTTTCGAATTATATTTGGTTTTGCACCGAGTTTCGTTGGTATCTCGCTCTGCCGCGCTCTACACATAATCATCAAGGATAATGCAATCTATGGAGTTGGGTGACACAGATTGACAGTCATAAAATAGAAATGTGTGGTCTGTGTTTGTTTAAAAAGGGAAAAGAAAGTATCGTAAAGAATGTCGACTAGTCTATCATTTATGTTTTGTGGACAAAAATAGTTCTAACATTTTGAAATATTAAAAATAGATATCCGATTTGGTAGAATATTTTGATACTTATTTATTCTGTAATAAAATATTGTTAAAAGAATTGAGGGACTGTAAACCCAAATCTTCTTTTTTTTCGATGTCCCATAATACCCGCGGACTATTTGATTTAGTAACACATGCTTACGAATGAGCAGAATCATTTCAGTCTTTTGCCGAAGTTGTATTACATCGCCTATACATTGCCGCAGTACCAAATCAGAAGTCGTTGCATAGTCAAATCCTTATATGTTTGTATATCTGGACAGTGCATCTGTATATGTGGTACTGTCATCTCCGTAGGCTCAGCATTTATCGAGGTCACTGTTTTCCCGTGGGTTGAAGCGTCTTCGAATCTGGGGTGTCTCGTGCTACGTTATGTCATTCGGCTAATTGCTTTAATAACACGGAGCAGACCTTTGCCGTTCATTTTTAAAAAATGTTCTCCGGATACATTTCGATTCACAAACTCAGCAAAAAAGCAAGAGACAGCCCATGTGCCTTACTAGGTAATAATCCTTCATAAGACTACCTTAGCTCATTGCTAGCCAAACCAACTCTGAACCACAAACTCCCAATCATGACTGCTTTTATCATATTCACCAAACTTCATTTGGCTCCCTCCTACTTCCGGCCGAATACCTATGCCGAGTTAACAACCTCTTCTTGTCACACTACATCCGCACTTTGGTCGGTCATATGGCTTTGTTTAGCTTGCGTTAAAATATCTTAGATTTAATTATAATCGCTAACAACGGATGATCAGGCACACAGTCTCCGTTTTTATCTGTTTGTAGGGTTTCATATTTATTTATTTGTTTGATGACCCTCTTGGAATTTTCCATTAATTGTTTTAAAAAAAATTCTTTATTTTCTTAACCAAAAATATAACAAATGGTCATTATGGAAGCTAAACGTTGCCCCCGTTCCTATATATAAAAATGTTCATTTAGCACATCACTTGTAGTACTTTTTACCAGGTATAATAATAATAATCATCTCTTAAGTCTAATGGGAAATACAAGTCGATCCTTATTTTCGTGATTTGTTTTCGAAAATCTAATAAGCTCGGATTAACTCAGAATGCAACCGATTACCTATAAGTCAGTGAATGCATGTCGTTAAGACTTTAGATACCCGAGAGAAAAGTTAGAATATATATATATATATATATATGTGTGTGTGTGTGTGTATATATATATATATATATATATTATATATGTATATATATATATATAAAGTAATTGGTAATAGAAGTAATTTGTAAGAAGTAGTTTTCATTTATTATTTTATATATATATATATATATATATTTATATATATATATATATATATATATATCTCTTTTTCTCGCATTATTATTGACGTTGTGATTCGTCATCGTCAAGAAAGTATGTAGACAACGTATACAAACACTTACTTTGTGTTACTATCAGTTTCAGGAGTTGTGCTCACACGTCAGAGCCCAATATGACTTCTTTTAAATTTATATTCATATCACACAAATTCATTTTACATAACGCTAATACCTTGATAGATGTATGAATTCACATATTCTCTCTCAGCTATGGGTATATAGTAAGGCAGACTGTGCGCTTTTAACCTTAGTTTGGACTCTAGTCTAAGAAAGCGGAAACTCTGAATTCAACCCAGTTATATTCGTCTTACAGAATTAACCTTACTTTACATTCTGTTCGTCTGAAAGGGTTTGTAAAATATATATATATATATATATATATATATATATATATATATATATATAATATATATTATATTATATAAATATATATGAAATGTAAAATGGATATGAATCCGACAATATGTGTAGAAAGTTTGTAGAAAAAACAAGATGTTAAAAGTTTTGCTGACAGAAATCTGTTTCGACCATGTGAAGAGGTCTTTATCAAAGCAACATTGTAAACAGAAAAACGAAATAAATATATCATTAATCACGAGGCACAGAAACGCTCTCGATCAGTACCGGAATTTTCAAAAATCTTTTTTAAAATGCGTATTTTATGTTAAAAATAAAACAAATTTCATTGTTTTAAATTATAAGCATTGTTATAATTAAAAAAGCTCAAACGAGTTTGCTGTAAAAGTGTATATAAATATCAAAACGTTCAGGAAAATGTTAAGGCTACAAAAGAAAGTTTAATATATATATATATTATATATATATATATATATATGTGTGTGTGTGTGTGTGTGTGTGTGTGTGTGTCTTTTTATTGAAGATGGGCGTTATTATGAAGCATTTAAACATATCAAAAAAAAATGAAAGAACTCGATATTGTGGAGTACAAGATTCACTTATTTTTATATTTATAATCAAAAATTTTCGGGATCGTTAGATTCCCTTCCTCAGATGCATGTCGCTCCTGTTGAAAGGAACCTTTGTCTTTGTTGTTATTGAAAGCGGTCGCGTCTATAAAATATTTGTAATAACGGAGTATTCCGATATCAGCCTTTAGTCCCTCACGTGAGTTCGTAGTTTTAAATCCATTTTGTTTCTGCTTGTTTGCGAGATTGTGTTGTTGGGAATGCTATATATATATATATATATATATATATATATATATGTGTGTGTGTGTGTGTGTGTGTGTGTGTGTGTGTGTGTCACTTCGGTCAGTCCTCCTTTCAAACCCCTCCGGCTGCAACATTTGCTTGTTGCGTTTGTAAGACATGATTCTATGAACAACTACATTTTCTATCTAGATGTATGTATTTAGCAACTGCTTCGCACGAGCAAGATGCGAGACATGGTCAATATCTTCATAGCTGGAATGATATATGAAATGCAAACAGCCTCTTCCAGAATATGACCTCGTTTCGCTGGGACCGTTACGTTCGACTATAAACATTATACAATATGCCTCCACAAAGTCTATCTTAGTGTAGCATACACGACAGTCTTACAATATCCATTGAGAATTTAACTCAGTGGTTTGTAAGATGATTTTTCAGACCATTGATTTCTGATCAGAATTGTTCTTTTTTTAACCTTCTACGTGCATGTTAATATTCTTATGCCATTCACAATATGACATTACTGATTTATTTGTTTCTTTGTGCATATGAGCGTATGTGTGTGTGTGTGTGTGTGTGTGTGTGTGTGTGTGTTCGGTTGGTTGTCATGTGACTTTATATATTTTCCAGATCTCAAAGCACCTAGGCGTGCATTGTCGGGATGCTTACTGTACACTGTATTAGCCACTGTGAACGGGCACCGCTTTGCAAATGGCACAGGGAAATGTCGCCGTGTTGAATCTCTGGGAAGTCCGTCTGACTTAGTGGCAACTTATTAATAGGCTTTTAACTTTTGTGAAGGTCGAGCAAAGATGAAACGCAGTTGAGTGAAAAAAAAAGTCATTGAGAAGAAGAAGAAGAAGAAGAAGAAGAAGAAGAAGAATGGAGGAGAAGAAGAAAGGAAGAAGAAAGAAGAAGAAGAAGAAGAAGAAGAAGAAGAAAAGAAGAAGAAAAGAAGAAGAAGAGAAGAAGGAGAAGAAGAAGAAGAAGTGGAGGATAAGAAGAAGAAGGAGAGAAGAAGTGGGGGAGGAGAAGAAGAAGAAGAAGAAGAAGAAGAAGAAGAAGTGGAGGATAAGAAGAAGAAAGAAGAAGAAAGAAGAAGAAAGAAGAAAGAAGAAGAAGAAGAAGAAGAAGAAGAAGAAGAAGAAGAAGAAGAAAAGAAGAAGAAGAAGAAGAGGATAAGAAGAAGAAGGAGAAGAAGAATGGGGAATACAAGAAGAAGAAGAAGAAGAAGAAGAAGAAGAAGAAGAAGTGGGGAAGGAGAAGAAGAAGAAGAAGAAGAAGAAGAAGAAGAAGAAGAAGAAGTGGGGAGAAAGATACGAAGAGAATACGGACAATAACAAGGATTACGAAGGAGAAAAGAAGAGGATCTACAGAGGAGGAGAGAAAGAAAATGAAGGAGTAGTAAAGGTAGAGGGATGATGCATTAGTAGGAATGGTTAGAGTATGATTGATGAGGGAAGAAGTGTCGTTAAGACAATGTAGAAGGGAGGTTAAAAGAAGAAAGAATAAAAAAGAAAGAAAGAAAAGGACAAAAGAAAGAAGAAGAAAGAAGAAGAAGAAGAAGAAGAAGAAGAAGAAGAAGAAGAAGAAGAAGAAGAAGAAGAAGAAGAAGAAGGTCTGTTAATATATTTCCGAACAACACGTGAGATTATTCAATATCAAGAAGAAAGAAAGGACAAAAAAGAAGAAGAAAGAAAAGAAAAGAAAGAAAGAAAGAAAGAAAGGAAGAAGAAGAAGAGAAGAAGAAGAAGAAGAAGAAGAGAAGAAGAAGAAGAAGGAGGAGGAGGAGGTCTGGTAATATATTCCGAACAACACGTGAGATGATTCAATATCTGAAAAGGAAGAAATGGTGACAGAGGAAGAGAAAGATATGAAGTGGAAAATATGAAATTGAAAGTGAATATGAACGCAAATGTATAAGGGAGGTTGACAGAAGAAAGAAAGAAAGAAGGACAGAAGGAAAGAAGAATGAAATAAATAAAGAAAGAAAGAAAAGAAAGAAGAAGAAGAAGAAGAAGAAGAAGAAGAAGAAGAAGAAGAAGAAGAAGAAGAAGAAGTTCTGGTTATATATTTCCAAACAACACGTGAGATGATTCAATATCTGAAAAAGGTGGCAGAGGAAGAGAAAGATATGAAGTGGAAAATATGAAATTGAAAGTGAATATACACGCAAAATAAATGTAGAAGAGAAGAAACATTAAAAGGGATTAAGAAGAAAGCAACAATAAAAGAGTATTACTTTACTTAATGGGAAATCAACCTCCGTGGGTTATTTAATTCCAAAGCCACTCATGTAGAAAAAAGTAGTTGTACAATTTAACTAAAACTAGACGGATGAGTGGATATTAGTCAGAAAGTAAACGTAACAGTGCGACTGGAATTCGAACTCACAACGATGTCACAGGCTCGCACGGTGACTCCCCCTAAACATTTTACCATTTGTGTAAAATGCTACATCACATTTAGAATTCGTTGATAGGTAATTCCTACTAATGACTGTATATGTAGCGGTGCAATATATATATTATATATATATATATATATATATATATATTTACCGCAAGAGTGCTCGACCGATATGGGAGCATATAATAACTATAGTATGGATGTTTTTTAAGGGAATATTAAACGTTGGTGTGTTCCATGGCATCCATTTTATATACGCAAGGGTGCTCGGCCGGTATGGGAGCATATATATATATATTATATATATATATATATATATATATATATATATATATATATATATATATATCATCATCATTATGTCGCGCAAGTAGCACGGACATCCATGACAATCTCACGCCAACCCTCCCTGTCATTCATTGCCCCCGGGAGCTCCTCTGCGCAGCATCTAGCACCCCACATAGTTGATCAATATAGGTCCTGGTTGGGGCGGCACACTAGCATGCCCATGTTTTGGCTTTCACATGAGTATGTTGCTTATGAGCTCCTCCTTGCTTCTCCAGCAGTGTCCCGCATGCCTAATCCGTCTTACTCGTATGTTTTGGGAGATGGGGGCAAGTGCCATACAGCTGCCTCCTTGTGGGGTGCTGTTTCCACGACTTGTTTAAGACTGCACACAGCATTATATATATATAATATGAGGATAATCCAAAAAATGAGGTGTCCAAAATATTTAGAAATCACAGAAAGTACCTTTTTTTAAGTATGCATTTACTAACTCCTGCACTAACTGAATGTGACGCAAGGCCAATTTTAAGCAGATTTTAACAGGTTTGAATTCCGAGATTTTTGTTCTCCGTGACCGGTTGACGTTAGAAGGTTAAAGAGTCTGGTCTATCATGCTATTTGACCATAACTGCAGGGAAAACATTTAGATGCATGCCTCTCCCAAGCGTATTAACAGTATGTGAAATGTAAACAGTATGCGAAATGCAAACAGCTTCGTCCTGGATTTGAACTCCATAAACTCACCGTGTCAATTTCGTATGATGATAACAAGTATAAAACTAATGCCTATTTGTGGTATACTAAGGAACGGAAGCGCTGTTTCTGGCATTGTTTTTTTAAGAAACGGAAGCACCGTTTCAGCCATCTTTTTGAATTGTGAATAAAAAGCTGAGGTGATCACTTCTCGTGGTTAACGCCAGCTTGACTACCCGTGTTATTATTTCGGTAAGCAGGTTACAACACTATTTGGTTAATTACACTGAGAAAATTACTTGTACTAGTGAAAATATCACCTGTGAACTGAAGATGCATAAGTCTACACCTTTGTCTCATCGTTGGGTAACTTAACAGAACGTCTTGTCACTAGCATACCACAATTCCCGATAAACAAAAGAATGAAAAAAAAAACTGGGCAGGTGGAAAACTATTTAACGTACTTTTCATTCACAAACAATACCATTAAACCACTTCCATTCTCATAGTCAACATTAATAGATTCCAGCCACATTAACAGTATTATATTTTCTTCAATAACTGATGTGATTTCTTTTATTTATTTATTCATTTATTGCGCTCCATCTCTTATCACTTGACAGTTTTTCAAATAGCTTAACTTTTAAATTATTATTCCCTAGCAATTTAGTTTGACAGGTGCTGTATTTTGCCTCAGGTTCACTGTGAACTGTCGCAAGTGAATTAAGAGATAATATAGAAGAATTTAAAAAAGGGGTTAGAAGAGATAAATAAGCGCGAATGAATGAATGAATGAATATGAAGAGAACTATGAGGAGACAAAGGAAAAGGTGAAACAGATGATACATTAGAGGATGAACAATGATGATTTGGGGTATAAAAGAACAAAAGAAGAAAAAGAAAGAAAAGAATAGAAAAAGTGAAAAACGAAATATACACTTATCCTATGAGAAAAAGCCATTTCAATTTAAGCTGATTTCGTTAGAGTATCCTGAACATTCACGACTAAATTAATTCTATCACAGTGTATTCAGCTTAAGCACGCGTATCGGAACGGTTATCGTCATAATAAATGGACAAAACCAAATCCAGAAAGAGGCCGTTTGTGTCTCACTTGGCGCTAATTCTCTTAAGAAATGCTTCTATCTGCTTCTCACAGCCATGGGCAAATAAATAAAACACTGAACTCTCTAACAATACTTGTTGGTTGGTTGGTTGGTTGGATTTTACGGCATGGGTCATTTTATGACGAAGATCTTTTATTTTATTCATCTTTATTGGGTATTCAATTTTTTTTAAACGCAATTTCTTTAAAATATTTCTTTTCAAACATAATTTATCTATTTAACCCATGGATGGGATCCTAATACTCCGTGTTAGGTGAACTAGGGAGTAAGGGCGATGAAGGGGTACTTCATACTCACCAAACCTCCAGAATTGGAACTTACCCACTAGATGTAGTTTAACGTCACACCTAGGACACCTTTTGTTTGGGATTGATAAAGTGGGTACTGAAAAAACTGCTTAACCTAGGGCTCAGAGACAGAGATTTTGAGGTTAATCCCCAGCACCAGTGAGTCCATCAGCCACTGCCTTCCAGCTAATAAATGATCTAAAAGTGGGTTGTGTGATATAATATCAATACGGTTGGGACAATCATATATGTTCTAGGGCTTGTGGTGACCAGCCGATTATTCGGAAAGAGGCCTCTCAAACCGCCCGTATAGCCTAATAAAGGGCCAAAGTGGTGTGTTGCATGTCATGGACTGCTCAGCTACCAGGACACCATCCTTAAGCATAACGGGTCGCTACCAAAAGGTGACCCCATGTTTGTTTTACTCCTCTGTAGAGGTACAGTTGACGTATTATTACAACCATAATCGCCAGGGCTACTCTAAAAATGCTGGGCAACCGAAAAAACAAACAAAACACCCTGACGGTGGATCTCTTATGATACATTGTGTATACCCTACAAAGAGGACCCCCCCCCCCAAAAAAAATAGGTGTCTTGTGTATGGCATTATACTGCATTTAATGGTGAGGTTCCAGTTCTGGAGATCTGTAAGCGTGTGGAGTGCCGCTCTAATGCCATTATTCCCAGGTTCACTCTGACTCGCAGTTATATTACCTGTTACGTTAATGTAACGTGTATGTTAAAATAAAGGGACGTGGTCTAATGGTTAGAGTCATAGGAAATGGACTTGTCGACCCGAATTCAAATCCTCGACTAAGGTGTTTGAATTTCACAAGGCTTATACCCTTGGGAAAGGTATGAATTCAGTTCTCCCTCAGCTATGGGTAAATAGCAGGATAGACTGGGCTCATTTAACCATGGCTAGGTAACGAGCCTGGAAGGAAAACTCTGAATTCAGACCTGTTAAATTCCGCTTAAGAAATTGACCTTGTGTCACATCCTGCTCTTTGCGGAGAGGTTGGTAAATATATATATTACCTGTGAGGCTCCCATCTAAAGGTCAAATAGATATTCTGAGATTATTCGTAATCGATAGGAGGTGTAAAAAACAACTCTTTAAAATTCTATATAGTTTACAATTCCTCCACACTACTATGATATACCGCAAGGTCAATTTCATAATAGGTTTGAATCCAGAGGTTTTTTATTCTACCAGACTAACCAAGTTTAAAGAGCCCAGTTTGCCCTGCTATTTACCGGTGGGAGAATAGTTAGATGCACATTTTCTTGGGGGTATCAGTGCTATATGAAATGCAAACAACCTCGTCCAGGATTTGAAAACGGGTCAATGCGTCAATTTCCGACGAACATAACCATTGCACACAGAGTGTCTCATTCTCTTAAGAAACAACTGCAGAAAAAGTTTGATACGATCGTAGAATACGTGCAATTTCCCAGCTTCTGGGCATAAAATAAGCCTAGATAGGTTGACATGTCGTTAAAATCAATCAATTAATTTGAATTCGAAATCCACTAATAAAACGTTTCTTATAACTGAAACGGCATTATTTTTCCTATAAATAATGGCTGACGAAAACTCGGAAGAGAGAGACAACGAGATCTCACTGGGACTTATTAATTCATCCTCGCAATTGCTAATTACTCTGGTCACCCTCTATCTCAGTAAATATTTTTTCCTATCCTTAATTCTCGTTGTGTTTCTACCTATGATTTCTCTGTAAACTGATACTCAAATTATAAGCGTTGAATAATGCAACTTCTGGTGTACTACAAAGATGGCTTTGGCATTAAATAACCGACGAGTGTTGATACACCATTAAACAAAGAAACCAGACTAAATCTTAACTTACTATGAAACACTCTAAAAATCAAATTTAGTAAGGTAAACATTGAACAATCAAAAAAATCCCATGAAAATATCAAATATCAATTCATTTTTATCAACCGTAATGACAGCATCGTAATATTGGCACAAATATTATCAATTATGATAACATCGGAATATTGGCATTAATATGATATGCAACGGACTGATTAGAATATGGCTGAAGCTGCATATAAAATACTGTCTGATTAGCTAGGACATAATTTCCTGGTTATCAGAATCCTATAACTTGCATTTACACAATTACTCCGTGAAACTTTCAATTAATCTCTTACAAGGGAAGCCGGGCTTAGTACGATTATCATTACCTATGAGTTCGATTCTCACTAGCTGCCCCATATCTTTGTCATCGGCTAGAATTAAGGTTTGGTTTGGTTTTCTTTGTTTAACGGCATACCAATGTAAAGCAGTAAGTCTGTGGAGTGGCATATTGTATGTATCAGCAGTACAGCAAGGGAGTCTATCCTCTTTTTACTAGTGGTAAACCAGGGAGATATTTTGTGTCTGAAGTGGAGTACCACACCTACCATCAGTTAGTTATTTACTGCACAGATCCAAGCAAATTTGGAACCTTGTGATGAGGTAGAAAAAAATTGAATTGGCCTGTTTGCCTCTCTCTAATCTTTTCTCCCCCACTCTCTCTCTCTCTCTCTCTCTCTCTTTCTCTCTCTCTCTCTCTCTCTCTCTCTCTCATATTCATTGCGGTAAAGTGCTGAAAGCACCTGTTCCCCTAGATCAATGAAGTTAAGCGGCGATGAGTCTGTTCAATACCTGAATGGGTGACCACTTAAGCAATAACCGGTACTGTAAATACCCCAGTCCTTTGTTTATCAAAAATGGCTTGATCGGCATTAAATCATCCAAAACGGTTTTATGTGCCGTAAAACTAAAACAACTATCCAACAAATATCTCTCTTTCCCTCTCCCTCTTCCTCCCCCCTCTCTCTGTCTCTCTCTCTCTCTCTATCTATCTATCTATTTATCTATCTATTCTCACACACACAAACACAATTACGATATTTACTAAGCTTATCTCATCAGAGAACAAGTCTTAGTGAGGTCTTTTAGAACAGTGGTTTTCAACCATTTTTTAATCTATGGACCCCTTGGCATTCTATTTTACTCTGGTGGACCCCCATAGCCATTAAATGTTTAAAAGTCCAATTGTATTTTCATAATTGAATATTTTTTGCTTACCTGGACCCAAATATATCATACATTTACGGGTGGCATATGGCCTCTGATTGAGAACAACGGTTTTAGAGTAAGTAAGATAACTTAAGACCCGTCTTCCTGCATAGAAAATCAGTATCCCAAAACGTTCGCCTTACCTGGCACTATAGTTCATTGTCCACGAGGAAGTGAAGGGCATATATAACCATTTTAGCGATGAGCCAGGCCACGCAATTTCACAATACATTATTTTCACAATGCTATACTCGGTGTTTTGGGAATTGAAAGAAATAGCCAACAATTTATTTGATGTTTTTTGTGGATATTTCCCTTCGGCATACAGTCCTGTAACAATGAATGTTGTGGCTTGAGTAGTTAAGCAAACGAGCGAGAATTCGGATGAAGTAGGCAAGCATAGTGCTAGACTGACAGAAAGATAGACAAGTTTGTCCTATAAATGTCAGATCTACAGCCTTATTGTCTTCTGTTTGTGAACAAATTGCAAATCTTGTAAATACCGCACACCTAAGTCAGAATTGTCTTGTTTACATATATGTGCGTATTTTGTTTATTGTTTTCGACTCTTCTTTATTTCTAAATTTTTGTTTTTTATTTTGTTCCGTTTTATTTTTATTTTTTGTTTCTTCTTGGCCTTTTCATATTGTTTCTTCCTGTTGTTTTTCTTTCCTCTTCCTTTATTTCTTTCTTTTGTTTTGCTTCCTCCTGTTTTATGTTCTTTTATCCGGCTTTGTTTATTGATTTTTTTCTCTCCATCTTTGTTTTCATTCCTACTTCGTTTTCTCTTTTTTCTATTTTTCTTTTATTTATTTCTGGTTTCTTTCTTTTTTGTTCTGTATTTTTATTTCTTTTTCTTCTTGTTTGGTTCATAATCCTTTCTTTCCTTTTCCTCCCAATGTCTTCATTCTTGTTTGCTTGGCATCTTTCTTTTTTCTTCTGGCTTTCTTGTTTCCCCCCTTCCTTCATTTTCTTCATATTTTTTTCTTTATAGGTCGCATATTATTTTTCATTTATTTTCTTCTTGTTTCCTTCATTTTTCATTTATTTCATTTTTCATTTATTAATTTATTTCTTCTTGTTTCCTTCATTTTTCATTTTTCATTCATTTATTTTCTTCTTGTTTCCTTCATTTTTCATTTTTCATTCATTTTATTTTTCTTGTTTCCTTCATTTTTTCATTTATTTTCTTCTTGTTTCCTTCATTTCTCATTTATTTCATTTTTCATTTATTTCATTTATTTTCTTCTTATTCCCTTCATTTTTCATTTATTTTCTTCTTGTTTCCTTCCTTTCCTTTCTTTCCTTTTTCATACATATGTCTTTTTTCTTTTTTGAATCTTTCTTTCTCCCTGTCTTGTTCTTGTTTGGTTATTTCATTCTGTATTTCTTTTATTTCTTCCTTCGTTCGTTTTCCCCTTGTTTGCTTATTTTTTTAAAACTTTTTTTCTTTTCCCTCATAAGTTCTTCTCCGTTACCTGCTTGGTATCTTTCTTTCTTTCCTTCATTTGTTTCATTCTTTACTTCTTTCCCTCCTTCTTTGTTTCTTTTCTGCTTCACTATTGTCTTTTCTTTCACTTTTTTTTTTTAAATTAAATCTCTTTCTTGCTTTCATCCATTATTCCATGAATTGTTTTTTCAAGATCATCATCATCGTCATCATCATCATAACCTTCTTTTCTTCTTTCTTCCTTCCTTTCTTTCTTTATTTCCTTCTTTCTTTCTTTCATTCTTTCTTTCTTTGATTATTTCTTTCTTTCTTTCCTTCTTCTTTCTTTGATTTTCTTTGATTCTTTCTTTGCTTGTTTCATTCATTATTCTAAGTATTGTTGTTGCTGTTCTTTTTTTGTTTCTGTTTCATTCGCTCTTACATTCTTACTATTTCTTTCGTTTATTCTTTCTTTTATACTTATTTCCATTCATTATTACAAGTGCTGTCGTTGTTGTTGTTGATGATGATGATGTTCTTTGTTGCTATTGCTTCTTCTTCTCTTCTTCTTCTTCTTCTTCTTCTTCTTCTTCTTCTTCTTCTTCTTCTTATAATTATTATTATTATTATTATTATTATTATTATTATTATTATAATTATTATTATTATTATTATTTGTTTCTCTTTTCTCTTATACTTAATCATTGTCTTTCTTCGATACATATTTTAAAGCAATATTTTCATGAATATCGTTCCCATGGCCATTCAATTTCTATATATGATCTGCAGAATTTCTAACCCTTAGATTTTCATCATTTCTTTCAAAGACGATCTTTTTTTATCTACGTTTCTGAAACGTCTCCTTCAGAATCAGTAACTTTATAAAAGCGTTTCTTTTCAAAAACTGTTATCTTTTTTCTTCTTCTTGAACATTAAACTCTCCCAGACAGAAAAGTTCACACAAGCCAGATGTTCAAGGCAGGCTTCGGTTCCTTAAGAACTGGTTCTGCTGCTTCCAGCTGGGTATCTTCCCGTAAACTGTCATCTTGCTAACCATTTCTAAAAAACTAAACTACAACGTAAAAGAAAGTAAAAAAAAAATACTGAAGTTTCTCTTTTACCATTTTCTTACAGTAAGGTTTAGCCAAGAGGAAATACATCGTGAAAGCTGAAATACCTGCTGATGCATCCGCTGCTTATTTGATTCTCATTTTTAAAAAGTAATGGATATCATTGAAGAATTGAAAATATGTTAGGACGAATGTTTCCTATGACCTATCAGATCGCCAGGATGATATTGCAAGTAATTCCCCCTAATAATAAAATAATAAAGCTTGTTTTTTAGTGCTCATCTCATCTCAGGTAATATGCGACAGAATGCGTTGGGTTACATTGTACCAAGAGAGGGAAAAAGTCCTTCATTTTCATTCATCTATCTATCTATCTATCTATCTCTCATATATATATATATATATATATATATATATATATATATATATATATATATGTATATTATATATATATAATAAACGTACCGTTTAACCCGAAGGACACACACGTGTAGTCGACTGCAATTAATCAATATCTTGATTAACTCAGTGGATTTAACCCTGAAGATACTTATGGGGAAACTCGGTAGGTTATCACTTGTACCTATATTGTAAAAAATTGCTCTACTAACGTACTGATCACTTTGTATTTGTTATATCGCTGACTTACTTTCCTGAATTTTGCAGCATCTAACCATATTCGTCGGTAAGTCACCTTTTCCATTATATATATATATATATATATATATATATATATATATATATTCATTTACATGTACATATACATATACGTGTGTGTGTGTGTGTATGTGTGTTCTGTGAGGAGGGGTCAATCACCACACTCACACACACACACACACACACACACACACATATATATATATATATATATATATATATATATATATATAAGCAAAATCAACCGGTGGCCTAAAGTCGGTATCAGCCGGAGAGCAAGGAAGTCTATCCCCTTTTCACTAGAACCAATCCGAGATATTGTTTGGCAACTGACGTGGAGCTCCACATTACCGCAGAAATCTCAGAGCTACTCATATGCTGAGTTGGCGAGGGCTGGTATTGAACCTGGAGACTTGTGGTTCCTAGGTGGACGCTCGACTTACTAAGCTAAAACAGCCTTCATATATATATATGTGTGCGTGTGGTGTGTGTGTGTGTGTGTGTGTGTGTGTGTTTATACATAAATACATATATATGTAAGTAAGTGAAGTCGTCGGGGCGGCCTAATGTCGGTATCGACCAGACAGCGAGAGAGTCTATCCCCTTTCCCCTAGTGCTAGACCAAGGAGATTATTTGAGCATCTGAGGTGGAGCTCCACACCTACCATCAGCTCCTCACTTTACCGCACAGATCCCTGTGCTACTCATACGCTGAGTTGGCGGGGCCAGTATCGAACCAAGAATCTTGAGATTCCTAGCCGCACACTCTCTACCGACTGAGCTAAACCGGCCCCAAATATATATATATATGTATATGTATATATATATAAATACACACACACACACATATATATATATATACACACACACACACACACACACATATATATATATATATATATATATATATATATATATATGATCGGACACGCCGCAAATCGGCTGCTCTAAAATGGACAGGCTTCCAAGAAATTTTTCCCCTCTGACTCAATTAAATCTGAAGCCTAAAGGAGGTTGCGTTTAAATTCACCTAAGAAATCTAGATTACCCAAATGTATTACCGTAGATAGAAAAATCGAAATGATTGAATACAACCGCCTATACGATACGACAACATTCCTAAAAATGAAAGCAGGTGGACCATCACCAATTACGGTCGAGCTAAGTAAAACAAAAGACTGTTGATCTCTCATCTTATTAGAGTACTTAACATTTTATTACTCACATTGAAGCTGAACAAATGAATATATTTTTATGCATACACCTTTCCTTACTAAAAATGATCGTCGCATAAATGTCCTACTTTCTACTGTTGAGTTATTTGATATAAGGCATGGGGCAAATGGTCACTCCTAAATATAGACCCGTTGACTACCACGTGACCACCGAAGGCATTTCTATTCTCCAATCACTGGCACTGCTGCTGCTGCTTCTGCTGTATTAATAGACCCCATTCTGAGATTATGTCATTGATACTTGGATTATCTTGGACGACGGACTTACAAAGAATACCCTAACACCGGATTCTTATTGTTGCTTACTTACTTATTACATCTGGAACTAAGGATGCCGACCAGATTCTTAACATCTTTCCGATTTTATCATATCTATCTTGTTATTTTTCCGTTAGCCAATAAAGTTTGTTATATATTATAACCAGGCTGGTTGTCATCTGTCTAGTCAAGGATATCGCCTCATTGTTACTTTTAAAATGTTTCGAGCTGGATCTCTCGAGGGTCGATGAGAACCGACTCCAGCAGGCAAGACAATGTATTGCTCTTTTTCTCACTGAATACTACAGTTGCCGTGCATTGCTGCTTCATTCTCCATCACGAAGGTGTAAAATGATTTTGATCTACATTAATAGATTGGTTCTTAAAATCTAAATGTATGTCTGTGTTGTGGGGAAGTCCACAATCAAGTCCGCCGCAAACTTCACCAGCCCGTCCTTCGGTGCAGGGGTCCAGTGAGCTTCGGCCACTGGATCGGTTAAGTTAAATTAATAGCGTCGATCCTAGGGAGCTATCCCCCAGGCAATACCTGACCCCTTGATTTAAAGGGGCAGGACTGGGTTTATTGTTTATTTAAACCTTCATCAGGATGTATTATCGGGTGAAAAATTTGATGGGTGTTTTGTAGATGACAGGAGTAATCGATTCTAACAGACCACCGGCTTGTGACAATATATATATATATATATATATATATATATATATATATATATATACACTTTCTGTGTGTGGGGGGGTGTAGGGTAGGGTAGGGCTTTAAACAGGTCGTGTTTTTCGTCCTGCAGGGTGTCTAGCCACAACCCCCACCAGATAAAATCCGTTTTAGTCGCCAATGAATCGACTATGAAACAGGTATCGGATTACATAGTACCAATAGCGCATTAAGCGACCTTACACAAGACCTGTTTAAAGGGCGAAGGAAGCTATTGGCTCAATGGTCATCTAGAACATTATTTCTGGGACTGTTAGAGCCCTTATTCCTTGTTAGTTTATCCAACTAGGAGAAGAATAAATCTGATATAACACCTGCGATTGACAGAGTGCTATTCGTGTTGTACAAGCGTTGACCACTATACTGCCATGATTTACAAACGTTCCCTTGCTTTCTAGGGTAGGACAAAAGGATCAGATATGTTTGAAGTAGGTAATGTGCTGGGCTGTGACATCTCCGTAAGGGAGTTCAAACTAAAGTATTGCTATCACATTCCCACTAATACCCTTGGGAAACGTATGAACCATCTTAACCTCCCAGCTAATATAGTACCACTACTGCCTTACCCCTCCACACGAACAGTTAATACAACAAAGATGAATTTGACCCCATATATATATATATATATATATATATATATATATATATATATATATATATATATTAATATATATATATATATTAATCTTCATACAATGACTGCTATTTACACAGTAGCATTGCAACCAACAAAGCTTTCATCAGATGATGACTCTGGGTTCAGGCATGGTTTCGGGGCCGAAGCATCATTACCACTAACCAGAGTGTCCCAGCAGTATATCACAATACCACCATACTTTGTCGGTTTGATGTCACAATATAGGACTGCCATATCCACGATGATGCAGTTAGAGCTTTCTCCTGAATCTTTTTTAAGTATTTCCTCTTGTCTGGTGGAGAAAGTCCAAGTTTAGACAAAAATGTCGAGATTGAGTTGGTAATAAATCCTTTAATAAATGTTAATAAATCAACTTTAACGGGAAATACATCCGTTATCCATCCGTTTCTGACGCATTGTTCACGTAGGTCTTCATATGTCGTAATGTGTCGTAGAATACGACACATTATCAATTCTTAAGCGGAGTTTAACTGTTTTGTATTCAGAGTTTTCCTTCTCTTACATCAGTTACCGTATCAAGGTTAAAGAGCCCAATCTGCCCTACTAGTTACCCATAGCAGGTGGGAGAATAGTTTGATGCATACCTTTCCCAAATGTATTAGCGCTATGTAAAATGCAACCTCGTCCAGGATTTAAACTCCGGTTGCCGCGTCCATTTTATACGACGGAAAAATATTTCACTGTGCGCGCCTTTTATGGAAAAAGAATTCACAGACAATGTTCTGTTTGTGAAAGCTTAAAAAAAGTTTTAATACTAACTTGGAATTTTATTTATGTTTGTTTTGTTTTGTTTTTGTTTTGATCTTTTTTTTTTAATTTGTTTTTTTGTTTTGTTTTTTTTTAATTTTCTTAGTGAAACGTTCTTATTAATTATACGTCGGATTGTAGTAATAATTATAATTTTTATCAACCAGTTACTTTTTCATCTTTTTATTGGTGTTGGCATTAGTACAAAATGACTGAGTTAAATTGTCTTAAATTAATTAAAATTATACCATTTCTCTTGATGTTTTCTAATCAATTTTTGTAATATTAAGAAACTTTTCACTTTATAGAAACTAATTTTCAAAAAATTCTGATATATTTTATTACAAAAGCTCACAAAACAGTCACAAAATATTATCTCAGTATCTTCATAGATATTTCATTTACTGTGTGGTGTACATATATGATTGAAAGCAGCACCTTACAGAAGAGCCATTGTATCAACACTTGTCTGTATCACACAAACCATTTGAGTTAGACGAACAGAACACACTGTATAATGCTGGAGACACAAGGGAGAGTTCATAAGTGATGTTATCAAGTAGGTACCGACACATGGACACATCAGTGTGGATAAGTCAGCAAAAATCTACATCGATCGGCTCTGCTGGACACCGGATGCTGTGCAGAGGACCAACCAAGAGCGATGACCGATAGGGACGGATGGGGAGGGAGAGTCATGGGGAGCTGGGTTGTCGACTAGACTTGAGGATGATGATGATGATGATGAATATACGACAACTATAATGGACGTGTGTGGTCTAATGGTTAGAGTCGTAGGAAATGGACTTGTCGAGCTGATTTCAATTTCTGGACGAAGCTGTTTGCATTTCACATGGCGCTAATACCCTTGGGAAAGGTATGAATCCAACTCTCTCTCCAGTGATGGGCGAATAGCAGGGCAGAATAGGCTCTTTAACCATGGCTAGGTAACCAGTCAAGGAGAAGGAAAATTCTGAATTCAAACCTGTTAAACTCCGCTTAAGAAATTGACCTTGTGTCATATCCCTCTCGTGCGGAGGGGTTGGTAAATATATGTATGAAAACTATAATGCGAATTCCCTATTCAGTAATAACAGATCAGCAAGACTAGCTTGATAACCTTTATACCACGTTGGGACGCCCTGATAAGGAAACAGAAGCATAATAACATCTATCTCGCCTCACAACGTTTTTATTATGATTTCCATATTTCATCGTGGGCAATTGTTAATGAACTGTCCTCGCAGTCTATTATTATCATAGTAAATTCGATATTCAATGTGTGTTATCGATTGATCGATTGATTGATTGATTGATTGATTTTAACTGCAGGTTAATCCGTCTAGGGTTATTTCATGGATAGAAATTAAAGAATCCTGTTTATTTAACATTTAAATCTATATTTTTGTGCAGTTCTTTCTTGTGTGTTTGCACACGGTCTTTTCGGATGCGAATACTTTTTTTAACATATCTATTGGAACCTAAGAAGAGAACCAAACAGGGAATACTACTCTTGATTAGAATAGATCTGGGATTTATGGCAATCATATTTACAGATCATATTCCCCAGATCTCAAGAACTGGGGTCTAGCCATCAGATGCAGTTTGGTCTTATACACAGGGCGCCCTTTGAGGAATACTCAACTACAAGGGATAAAGTCTGCGTATTATAAGTCCCACACATGTTGCATAATTGAAAATTATCCTATCAATTATGTACGCTAGGATAGTTAATTCAACGGTTTTGTGGGTAAATACAGGTTATTTCATACACAATATAAGAAGCCAGCTATGCAGACAAGATAACAGTCATATAGATAACAGGTACAGAAAATAGAATCCAGCAACTCAGATACATAGAAAAAGAATACGCTAAGTATATATATATATATATCATCAAACAAGCCACTTTTGACACAATTAAAAATCTAGAAGTCACGCGCACAGTACGAGATACATACACACACTTACATCCACACACATATATGTAAACACACACATACATTTATATATATACACATATAGTCATATACACAACTCCCATGAACCTTCCCTCACATATATAAGAGCATTAAAAAAATAACCCACCTCAAAGAGGTTCTTCACCGAACAAATGGACATGCTACTACTAACACATCCGTCTTCCCGGATTTTAATAGCATGTCAAACCCTCAAAAACACTTCAATTTTGATAGTTCTTCTATAATGCTCCCTCTCAAGAAATCTATAAACAATTTCTTCAAATGAGAAATTTTCTCCTGACGATGATCTAAGGTCGAAACTAGTTGAGAATAAACAACATACATAAAATATTCCTGCTTGTCTTATTACTTTTTGTTCATACTATATATATATATATATATATATATATATATATATATATATATATATATATATATATATATATAATATATATATATGTATAGTAGATAGATAGATAGATAGATAGATAGATATACACTGAACATTTTTAATTTACCGACATACAGAAATTCCCACGGTCAACACTAATACTTATAAAAAGGCCACAAATACTTTTTGCACAAAGAAATAACATATACAATAGTTTTTAACCCGGGCAACAGTATACTTAATATCTAACTATATACAATATACTAATAACTAACACACTAACCTAATAACCCTCCAACAACAGACTCTCTTAACTGAATGAATCACACAAAAAACTTCCATAGGAATAATCACTACAACCAATAATTCCCCAGGGAACGACTAGTTAAATGGTTGAAAGCGCTTGGATGAAATTATGAGACATCTTCCCTACGACCTTGATCCAGATGTACGGAAAACAAGAAGTCTTAAGCGTCTAAAATTGAAAATTATACAGATTAAATATTTTATGGTCTTTAACATAACCTGCTTAAACAAGAACTTCTTGCCAAAACACTATATATATATATATATATATATATATATATATATATATTATATATATATAGTCATCCACGGACACCGTGTTTCAACGTATCAACAACGTATCACCTCAGTGTGGCTAGACTTAACATACTACCTCCAGCTGGGAACGAAACTTGACCGATTCAAAGTACCTAAACCTTCAGAACCTACATGTAAGAAGCGGAATTTTAAATGATAAACATATATATATATATATATATATATGCTTGTGTATGTGTGTGCGTGCGTGTGTGCGTGTGTGTGTGTGTGTGTGTGCGTGTGTGTGCGCGCGTAAGTATGTGCGTATGGCTTGGGGTTTTGTTTTAAGTGTGTATAATTTTCTACTCATTATTTTTGCCTTCGGCTTCTTGCAAGGTCAATAAACGTTGGGTCGATTTAATAAGCATCATTTCAATGTAATTGTTAAGTTTTTCTTTCTCACAATGGCTTTCAATGCTTCAAACGGTGGATTGCAAAGACGGGTGGAATAGACGTTGATAGCGACATGAGAATAAGTTTTATGAAACATGCCACTAACGCAATTTGACAAACAATTAGCACGTCTGAGAGGACAAAACAGAAAAGGTTTCTAGCGAAGAATTTTATTAGATATTGCGTTATTTCATAAACATACAAGTTGGTTTCTAGGCCCTCATTCGACGTGACTTTATTGTGATTCTAGCTTAGGAATAACTTTTTTATTATTTTATTTTATTTCATTATAATTTCTTAATTTTTCTTCTATTATTAACATTAATTCTTCCCCCGCCAAAAATCATTCTTAGCGCAGAACATTTTAAGTGTATTAACTACGTTAAAGAAAGGTCTTCTTCTTCTTCTTCTTCTTCTTCTTCTTATTATTATTATTATTATTATTATTATTATTATTATTATTATTATTATTGGAAGCGACATCAGCTTATACTGATGTGGCAAAGAACATTTAATCAAATTGCAAGAAAATTGACTACCTAGTCAAAAAATTAAAAAAATATATATATTTTTGATAATCCTGTTAGTGTTCCATTTATGTGTGAAATATATTTATTTAAAGATTATAGGACCGTGTGTAATATATATATATATTATATATATATATTATATATATATAGGATATCTACTGAGTCAGACGAACCTACTGTTAGTTTCGCATAAAGCTCTTCAGGGCTAAAATCTGACTCTGAAGAGCTTTATGCGTAACTAACAGTAGGTTCGTCTGACTCAGTAGATATCCTTATTACTTGGCTCTACTTAGGTATCGAGCACTTTTTACAAATTAGCTTCTCCTAGCGGTTATATGAATATATATATTATCTTATATACATATATATGCATATAATTGTTTTTCTTTTGGCCAAATACTATACCAATAGATTATTTTTTGTTGGTACGAATATCTTGGTCTTTTCTTTTTTTCAAAAATTTTTTCTTCCTGGTTGATGTTTGGTAGTATATTTTTACAATCAAAACTCTCTGCCGGGTTTTTTCTCTCCGCAAGGATCTACCAACACGCTTGGTATATTATATATATATATATATATATATATATATATGCGCGCGTGTGTGTGTGTGTGTGTGTGTGTATATATATGTATGTGTGTATGTGTATTTGTGTTTGTGTCTGTGATATACTGTGTTCTGACACCGTAATCGTTTGGGACATCCTACTACAGAATTCAGCCTTTTCTCATTTGAAGCCATTCTCCTTTTCACTAGCTTCCTAAGCCCTTTGCCAGATCTTAGGGACTCAAGTACTGCTTTTTTAGGTTCTGTATATATATATATATATATATATATATATATATATATATATATATATATATCTAGACTAAAAAGGCAAATAGAAACGTATAATGAACGCTATTCACCAATCTTCTAGGAACAAAATACCCTTATACGTGTTGACATGCCGCCTAAATCAATAATTATTCTTATTCTCTAAATCAATTATTTTTATCTCATGATCTATCACTACGAAAATTCAGCTACTTTTTTCAAATTATTATCACATAAATTTTACAAAACTGGAAGTTACTTAGCATTATGTTTCACAATAACCTTACAGCACATCATCGATCATTATTGCAGTGTAAGGTCTATTACTCCCCAGGTCTGAGAGTCCTCTAAATACACCGATTGAATAGAATAAGAGGAAAACCATTTGCAAACACCGTTTGTGTAATACTGCTTAGAGAATAAGGTGTGGCTCGTCTTGACGATTCAAATCATTTCACCAAGTGATTACTTCTGATTAATATTAGCTAAATGGGGTTGTAATTAAAAAATGAAATGCTCATTGACAGAAAACAATGAAGAAGTATTTTCAACCGACTTCGGAATTTGCATAATATACCTGTTTAATAATCAATAGATTAAAGGTAACAGAAAAATGAAAAAATACAGAAAACTCGTTCTCTTTTGTCTGATCTTTGAACAGTAAAGACGTTATCTTTAGCCTCTATTTTTAAAGTAGAAGTGTGTCTCTTTCCTGCCACGGCTTTACTGTATAAATTACTAAATATAAAAATGAACTAAGCATTTTCTACCCTTTTTACCCTTTAATATACTGCTTATTCATAGAATAATATGTGAACATTTTCTCTTTGGTGAAACGTTAATATATTCTTGTCAACATCTCTTGTATATGGTTTCAATGCCAAGTAGGGGAGATAAGTTTGTTCGAAGCGCCTCTGATTTTTCTAGTATCTTCCTCATCCCTTTTTATTCACAAATCTCTTGCGTCGTGAGCTTTATCTTGCATCCCTTTTAAAACACCTCCTCCTCCTACACGTTTCTCCGTCAAGTTCACCGAAACGAATAAAGCAACTTCTATTTTCGATTAGATTTAATATTGTTTTCTCCATTCCAACAATGATTCTTACTTTCAATTTGCTGTGTTATCCCTCTACAAAAGAAATTCCGTATTAGCACCACTTTTTTTATTTTTTCACAACGACCCAAGCGACATTATCTCTTTTCTTTTTCTGTTCAGTCAAATTACACAGTCACTATATTTTTACGCTCGTAAAATGTATAATACAACAAGGGTACAGTACATGTTATGTAAACAAGGAATTGTTTTTACTAAAATTAGTAATTTTAGTCTATGTTTTGGTATGACAAATAATGCGGGAGGCGAAAGTTTTGTGCACAATCCATTTGTATTAGGAATTGAAATAAACTGAACATATAATGATTTAAATAATAATATTGTTTTGTCTCCGTCTTATGTCTACACATCGTCGTAAACATTTGACTACTTATTACAAGTTCGATTTTATCTTTTCAGATACTATTATCGCTTGGGGAGATGCAATTATATAGCGTGAACACCGAATGAAAGAAGAAAACACTTTGGCCCTATAATCATGTACAGCAAATTGTATTACTGTTTTTATCTGTCGCAGGAGGGACAATCTATCAGTCTATCGTTGCCGAGTATACCTGTGTATATGTCGAGAGTTAAGAACACTTTTTACACTTGTGTTTTTCAAATCATCAATCTTGAAACTATTTCACACACATTCACATGTACACGTACACATATTCATGCTAACGTATGCGCATAGATACGCACACGCACAGACATATAGACACACACAGACATACACAAATACAAATACAAGCCCAAATACACACACACACAATTTTTTTGTCAGGTTAAAGGAAATTACACCACATATAACGATATAGTAAAATTTTAATTCAATAATTAACAGTATTTTTTTTAAAATAAGGGTAAAAATGCAGAATAGCGCGCAAGAGATATCATTAGAATGGCATTTTACAAAAAAATAGTATTAGATTACGGAAACTATTAATTGTTTTAAAATAAAACAACCGTATTTACATTTAAAATAATTCTTTAATTTTTCTATTTTCATATAATGTAAAATTTAGTAAATAATAAACAGGGATGATCGAATATCAAAATAATTGTATATTATTTTTTAATTAAAAAGTGGACAGACTTGAAACCACTCTGAAAAGAAAAGAAATTCCTCTTTTTTAGTATATTAAATGTAAAAAAATCGAAACTTATGTTATTAAAGAGAATTTTGAATTTGCTTAAAAGGTGAATAAAAAATGAAAATACTTATCTAATGTATGGATGTTAAAAGTAAAACCAAGCAATTAATTTAATTCTAAATCGGTCTATAAAAACTGTATAACAAAAAGATCTGATTAAATAAACAATTATTCATTGAAATATTTACTACAACGTAAAAACGCAGATTTAATTATTGAAATTTTATCATTTAATTTGTTTCTTGAGTTGTTTTAGTACAAGATTTAACAAGCTAATATAATTTATTAAATCTTATAATTGTATATTTAATATTTGAACATCAAGAATGAAACTTATTTATTAAAAATTGTAGCTAACATAAAAAAAATGAAAAGAAAAAAAAAAATGATTGGTTTGAGCTTCCGTAATTTGTTTGATAACGTTTTAGCAAATATGCGCCTAAGAATGGCCTAAGAAGAATTTTAATATCATTTTATTGTAGATTTAATTTTCAGTCTTCAAAATATAGATCAAATCTTCATAACTTTCAACACAAAAATGAAGATCTGGTGATAGTGAATGTGTACATATATTTACCTTGTCGTTAACTGTTGTATTTTCGTTGTTTCCCCCCGGACATACAGGCACATACATACATACACACAACTGACATTTATATATGTATATATAGATGGATTGACTTTGTGCTAATGTCTACGCTATTCTAATGTTGATCACTCCTGATTTATAAATAATGCAAACTTCATTACATTGGGGCCGTTCGTAGGGCACTACAATTGGTATCCCTTTCACCGTCAGGTTCCACATCTTTCAGTTCTCTGGACAGATCCAAGTATTTGACCATCTTTTCACTGTCTCACATTCTCACTCTTTGGTTCACTGGATCAGAAAAATCCACAAAATGACAGGTTCTTTTTTTCTCATTAATTAACACAAGGTTTAATGTTCTGGTTGGGCTTAGGTGATCCATTCGTTTCTCAAAATACCAGATAATTTTATGACTCCCATTTCTAGGGTTGGTTCTGGTTTGGAAATTTACGATTTGGTAATATGGTAAAAATTTAGTTTCTTTACCATTCCCATTCGATCACCTGTCCCACTCAGTCGTGCCTAGTATTGTACTTCTTTTGTGCTCATGTGCTCCATTTGTTTATCAATGGTTCCCCGTTTAGTTTCTAGACTGCCCCCAAATTCTATAGTTATTTTGTTCTGAGATTGAGTCTCTCATTTGAGGTTCCCTATTCTCAGATATATCCTGGAATTTAAGGTCGCAATTTCTACCGATTATCCCTTGAAGCATCCATATATCGATATAAAGCTACAATAAATTAAACGAATAGGGAAATTTGATACTCTAATGATTATAACAATATTTCCATGAAACTTCAAGTCCCGGCAAATTCTCTTAAGAGGATATATACTTTTAACTAGATTCAGATATTAAATTGCCTGTCTTTAGAACATTGAACACTTTTTGTTTTTTAGAAACTACTAATTAAATCATATATAGCGTAGACATAAAATCAACGGAATTTGGTAACTGTCAGTTTCACGGCGATATGATTTTTAAACCATATGTACATGTGTGTCTGTGCATGTGTGTGTATGCTGTTGAATTATGAAGATCGCTCTATCAATGATCCTGATGAATATGAAATATCATTTGGCCAGTTAATTCAAGTCTAATCTTATTGGATTAACATTTCATTATTGACTTTTTTGTTCAAAGATTTTGCATTTGAATTTCACGTTCAGTTACTCGTTACACGAATGTCACGTTCAATTTTACGTCGTCATCTCATTAGTTAATTCAAATCTTACATCACTGAATTCCCGATTCGTTGTTGGACTCATTATAATAACTGACAAGTTGTGAAAGCCACTAAGGCTGAAATGAAGAGGTTTGTATTTTCACCTGGCATTTCTACAATGTGAGCGAAAATGTTACAACAGAATCTGGTAGGACCGTAAGTTACTGCTGAAGTTCTTTGGGTTTGTAAGTAAAGTAAGTAAAGTCGCCGGGGTGTCCTAAAGTCGGTATCAGCCAATCAGCGAGGGGATCTATCCCCTTTTCACTAGTACTAGACCAAGGAGATTGGTTTTGCATCTAAGGTGGAACGCCACACCTACCATCAGCTCTTTACTTTACCGCACAGATCACTGTGCTACTCATACGCGTTGGCGAGGGCAGTATCGAACTAAGAACCTTGTGGTTTCTAGCCTAACGCTCTACCGACTGAGCTAATCTAATAGTATGAATTCATTGCTCTTGAAACCATGCTAGAAAGCATTTGGTTGTGACATAATTATCTTTATTGAAGTAGGTGTAAGAATTATAATATAAAGCAATGCTTAGTCTAGCAAACATTTTTTAATTTGAAAGTTTATTTGATTTACTCTCACTGGTTTACTAAACTCATTTTACTGTAGCGTTATATATATAGGAGACCGTAGCTCAGCCGGTATAGTGTTCGCCTGGGAACCAAGGTTCCTGGTTCGATACCGGCCCTCAAACTCAGCGTATGAGTAGCGCAGGATATGTGCGGTAAAGTGAGGACTTGATAGTATGTGTGGCGTTGCACCTCAGACACTAAAAAACAATCTCTTTTGTCTAGGGCTACTGAAAAGCGAATAGAATCCCTCGCTCTGGCTGATACCGACTTTAGGCCACAGCCACGACATTATGTATATATATATGTGTGTGTGTGGAGAGATTTTTTAAAGAAAACAAACACAGGATGTCATGAAAGATGGAAACTCTTTATGTCGATACTTAAGTATTTGTTTTTTTTTAATAAAAGCTTCTTCAGGACATTGAAAATTTGTATGAGTAATAGATGGAAAATGTTCAGTGTATGTTGAATGTGTGATAAAAGGTTATTTACTTATTTTTTATTTAGCGTTTAAATATGAAAACCGATGACGTGATCATTGCATGTGAAATGCATTTATCTATATACCTTCACCTACGAATACCCCAAATTACGAGCTGTCACTTGCTCGATGCTTTGCTTTATGTAAAGAGCTAAAATTTGAGGTACGAACGAGCTTCAGATACACTTATGTTAATAGATTCAATAGAAGCATTTAAGATTCCAAATTTATTACGCAAAAGAAGAATTATAAAACAAATAAACAAACGTTAAAACATATTATAGCACATAATTCATTACATTCTATTTTATATGTTTTGCACTGCATTGTATAAGAATACAATACATTGCCATTTTTATTAATTACAAAAAATTGTTGGGCCTTCAACGGATTGATGGCATTTCAGTTTATGTCAATTAAGAAGATTGATTTAATATACGAGGAAATTGAGTTAGGTGTGAAACGAATAAAACCCAAAACTCTAAGTACAGCCATGTATATATATATATATATGTGTGTGTGTGTGTGTGTGTGTGTGTGTGTGTGTGTGTGGTAGTGAAGGGAACAGGCTTACACGTTAACATTAGAAATAAAAAAAATCCCGATAATCAAATCCCATGGACAAAACATCACTCATACATTAATTAATGATTTGCAACACCTCCAAAATTATTTCTGTATACGATAAACCGCCCATCAACGCTAAACGACAACCACCCACCTAGCTTCACTTCTCGCATCATCTAGAAAGAACTTCCCTAACTCTCCACATCCGGGTAACTACATGTGCAACAAACGCCGTCATTGAGAATGCAAACACCGATTTTTTTTAATTCACATTTTACTGTACCGAACACCAATAATAAGAAAGTAACTTTTTACCATAACAAGACATACTTAGATCATTTAAATTGCTTAAAATATATATTCAAGGGTTATTCAAAACTATGAACACATATTACCCACCCCCACATATATAAAAGGGTTTTAAATTTGCTTGTAGCATTGTGTTTATTGGCTTTGTTGGTTGGTTTTGAAGGCTATCACAATGCAAGTGTAAAGAAAAAAGAAGGTAACTGTGGTGTTGTTTGTTAACCTGTGATTTATTCTTAATTCTATACTGAACAGCCACTAGCAACAATTTCAGTTCTAGTGATCTTCTGTAAAATGGATTTTTCAATCCGAAATATTAAGAATTAATTATAAATCACAGGTTAACATACAACACCACAATTACCTTCTTTTTTTTTACACTTGCATTGTAAGCCTTCAAAACCAACCACAAACCAAATATATATATATATATATATATATATATATATATATATATATATATATATATATGTATATATATATATGTATGTGTGTGTGTATATATATATATATATATATATATATATATATATATATGGTCAGTTTAGTTTAGTCGTAAGGCGTCCATCTAGGAACCACAAGTTTCCGAGTTCGACACCGGCCCTCGCCAACTCAGCGTATGAGTAACACAGGGATCTGCTGCGCTAGAAAAAAAGGGGATAGACTCCCTCACTATCTGGCTGATACTGTCTTTAGGCCACCGCGACGACAGCTATTTACTCATAGATGGAGGGTGAATATTTGTATGTATACCTTTCTCTAGGGGAATTTTCCTGTATATATCAGATCTCTCTAGCATGGTTAACGTTTGATAATCCAAATGTCACATGTCGGGTCTTCGCACTTCTAGGTTTTCATTCATTTTCTGATCAGAAATATTACGAAATATTAAAAAAAAATTTTTCTCAGCAAATAATTCAAACGCGGATCTTTGTAATGTTGAACATTTGCCATTATCAGCACTTTTTTTTTTCTTCTCAATCCTCTTAACGTATTATCGTTATGTTTATTTTCATTTTTAACTAGAGACTCCTTGTCTATAAAGAAATAATCCCAAGTGTTCAATGGAGAAGAAAAAGTAAATGACAAAATGATTTTTTTTCATGAAATAATTATGATGTATATTGCAGCCGGATTATATGAACCCAGAAAATGGACTCTGGTATAAATGTCCACATAGGCAGAAATATTTCAAAGCCCAAATAAATAAAATATCTTATACATTTTCTGATCTCCTCTGTACACAATAAGTCTTGTTCTGCTATATTTTGAATATCTGTAGAGTCCTTTTACTTTATTATTTTGTTATGAGTTCTTCCAGGCCGTTGTCGTGTCAGTACTGATGTATGGCTGCACCACATAGACCCTAACGAAGCGACTAGAGAATAAACTAGGTAGGAGCTATACAAGAATGCTGCGGATGATCCTGAACAAGACGTGGAAACAACACCCCACGAGAAAACAGCAATAGCCACCTGCCACATATCACCCAAACAATCCGAGTAAGACGGACAAGACACGCGGGACACTGCTGGAGAAGCAAGGACGAACTCATAAGCGACGTCCTCCTGTGGAAGCCAGCACATGGGCACGTCAGTGTGGGCCGACCAGCAAAGACGTACATTGATCAGCTTTGTGTGGATACAGGATACTGCATAGAGGACCTCCTGAGAATAATGAGCGATAGGGACAGATGGAGAGAGATTGTCATGGATATCCGTGCTGACAGCGCGACATGATGATGACATAGTGGGTAGGCACAGCCTGTCATTTTGCAAGAAAGTGAAGATGAGATTTAAAATTAACGGTAACCCTAGAAAATTACAGTGGATCAAGATTGACATAACTTGTTCCAAAGTTAATATCAAACCGGTTCTCATTGTCTTTAAGAGTCACGTGATCTGGGAACTCTGGGACTTGGGAAAGTAAAGTTTAGTCTATCGGCTTTGAACCAAATCAGCTGGTAGTGGCAGGTGGATTCAGTCTATGCTGCTGCTGCTTCTCTCCCACGCACGCCCAACAAGTTGAATTTTACAGCACGTCAACTCTTTGTTATTTTATGCTAAAAACGTCGTGTGTTTTATTCATTCTTTTTGGTTACACATTTTTAATCTATTACCCATCGACGGAACCCTAACAGGTACAACCACTCAGATCTGGGGGCAACGGTGATGGAGAGGTACTTTGCACTCCTCAAAGCTCCACCATTTGAACCTCACCATTATATGCAGTTTAATAGCTAGCGCTCTAAGACCCTCAACCACGACCTTCTGGCTTATTATACGATAAAAAGGTTTAGAGGGTTGGCATAAGTGCAATAGTGTCGTGACAATCATATAGGTGCTAAGCTTTAACGTGAGTAGCGACCCCTCATCTTGCATAAATATGAACCAAAGAAGAATTCTGCATGCCATGGACTGTTCAGCCACCGGGTGTCCGTTCTTTAGCATTTGCGGTCATCACCCACGACCAAGCTGCGACTCCATTGGGGCATTCTAACCCTCTGTAGAGGTACAGTTGGCGTATTCAACAGTCCTAGCCGATAGGGTTGTAGGGAATCGCGTGTACAAAACAATATGTCCCCGTGTTTCATGATTAAAAACAAAGATGGAGCGCAGAGAAGCATACATCACAGGATGGAAAATATCCAACCCAATACGAAAAGCACAGATATCCGACAAAAGAGAAGCAATACCCGAAATTAGCGGTCGTTAAGGCAGTTTTAGCTCAGTCGGTAGTGCGTCCAGCTAGGAATCAAAAGGTTCCAGGTTCGATACCGGCCCTCGCCAACTCAGTGTATGAGTAGGACAGGGATTTGTGTGGTAAAGTGATGAGCTGATGGTAGGTGTGGCGTTCCACCACATTCGCTAAGATAATCTCCTTAGTCTAGCGCTAGTGAAAAGGGAATAGACACCCTCGATTTATGGCTGATACCGACATTAGGCCGACCGAAGATTTTACTTATATAACTCTAGAAATGGTATACTTTACCACATAATGTCATTTAGTGACTCAAAATGGTGTCGGAGGATTAACCTCTAAAAATTTGTCTCTGAGTCCTAGGTAAAGTACATTCATTTTCAGTATTCCCAATGAACATACAAGATATAGGTGTGATGGGCATATCCGTAATTTCTCCGGAGTTGGAGGTGCGTGGTGTAATGGTTAGAGTCGTAGGAAATAGACTCGTCGACCTGAGTTCAAATCCTGGACGAAGCTACAGTTCCCATACCGATAATACCCTAAGTAAAGGTACAAATCCAACTAATCTCCCTCCAGCTATGGGTAAATTGTTGGGTAGACTGGGCTCTTCAATCTTGGTTAGGCAACCAGTCAAGGAGAAGGAAAACACGGAATTTAAATCTGTGAAATCAGCTTGGGGCGGTCACTACCATAATAGGCTCAGTCCTAATTAGGGATCTATCTCACTAACTAATTCCCCTTGGTCGTTCCTTCCGGTCGCGTGCCAAGAAAGTTTTTATCTCAACTGACAGAAATCATAGTGTCGAACATTGGCCAGCACTCGACCTGCAACACTTCTATGAGAATCAGTCCGATGACTACAGTGGCACACTCCAAACATTTATTTGTAAACCAAAGGTCGGCATTTCGATCCACAGACATAGCACTAATCGCGTGAGTGCGTATTGCATGAGACAAAAAGCTTCTCTAACTCGCTTAACTTGCTTGGGCAGTGGGAAGACATAATAATATAATTAAATTTTGTCAGAACATGAAAATGACAATCATAGTTGGAGCCCTTGCAAAAATCTCCGAGAATATCAAAATGAAACTTGGCGAACTGGTGATTAGAGACAAAATGAAACCATTCAGACCACAGCACTACTAAAATCGGCTAGGATACTTAGAAGAGCCCTAGAAATCCAATGAATAACCACTAGTTAAAGCTGGTGTTGAAAACTTGTAAGGAATATAATCTTATTTATCTGAATGTTTGAGATGAGGCTTGAGGATTAGTATTATGAGCGTTATTCGGACTATTGTCCCCATCTTCATTGTTATTTGTACAACGTTTCAGCCGATATGCCCTCCGGCCTTCTTCAGGTATTCCTTGTCGGACTGGGAACCTTCTCGGACTCGGGAACCTTCTTTTCGAACTCGGGAACTTTCTTGTCGTAATCGGAGGCCATCTCTGGATTCCGGGTTCAATCCTGAGTAGAGGCATAACATAGAAAATAATTAACACAACTCCTACCCCAGCTATGTTTAGCGGAATGAGAACAGGATACCCCCGAGGACTAAATAAAGGGTTAGGTTCAAAGTTCCGTGATGGCTCCCGATAACGACAAGAAAGTTCCCGAGTTCGAAAAGATGGTTCCTGAGTCCGAGAAGGTTCCCGATAACGACAATAAATACCTGAAGAAGGCTGGAGGGCATATCGGCCGAAACGCTGTACGAATATAATCTTATTTTACTGGATATTGTGTTTGTACGTAAGAGAAAATACGCTACCACCGACGTCAAAATTACCTTCGTTATTTACATAATATTCTCAATGATTATTAAATGATCATTATCTAATCTTAATAGCACCTTCTATATTAACGATGTCACTTTTAAAGTCTAGCGAGTTAGATTAGCCCCAGAACAGCCCATGTTAAAAATGAATTCGAAATCCTTTAATGTGTGTTATATATCAATAAGAAAAAAGATTACATAATATTTGGTGTGAATAATTTGCATATTTATTTGAACAAAACCGGGTTTAATAGATAATTACTTAGTGCTATTGATTTCTAATATTATTGTTCCTTCTCAAACGTATTAAAAGCAATTATATGTATAATTTGATATAGAAATCAATTAAAATACTTATTGTATTTTTGAAGGCAATTAATAAGTCTACATAAGTTGTTTTCCGAGAATTGGACGAGAACTAATTCAGCATGTCGTAAAACGAGTCATGAATTTCAGATTTAATTTCAAGTGAAGAATTTAAAAACAATCTTAATAAAGTTTATAGAAATTGTCAAATTTCCAAACCGAATAATAATTTGATAGTTTTTTCTTGCATTGAACGAAACTTATCAGTAGCTCAACGGATATCTTTTGCCTTGGTGAACAAGTTTGTTTCTCCTAAAGATACTTCTACAAAAATCTTGCAGATAAATTATTTATGAGGGTGATATGAACTTTCCTGTTTAATATTCATGATCTTTGCGTTCAAATGATTTTTTTGTGAGTAGATTTTGAAAGTTTTTAGTTTTAAAGAAAACTATTTGGTTATTTACTTTAAAAAAATCATTGAATGTATTTTCTGTTTTATTTTTGTGTTTGTTTTCTTTTTTTTTTTTTTTTTCAAAGGAAACTCTCCGCAAATCAACCAGAAAATCTAAATTTAGCAATTAATTAAAGAAATAGGAAGAAAATTTAACTTTGAACAGAACAGGCTAAAATCGTTATTTTAATACAGCAATACCTCGGAAATTGCGGTTATGTTCAGAATTGGTTACTCCTGTTCAAATTCACACTATTTAAGGTTTTATAATGGGTATTAGACATTCCTTCTAGGTATGAAAGAAGAGACTAGTAATCTCAAATGGACGTAAAAACAGTCTAAAAATGGTATATAAATACAGCAATACCTCAAAAATTGAAGTATGTATTCTACATTGTTCATTACTGTTCAAATTCACAGTATTCAAAGTATTTTATGGGTTGTAGTCATTCCTTTAAGTTATGAAAGAATTTAAAAAAATTGTAATCTTACTCTTCTCAAACAAACGTAAAAACAGTACAAAATCGGTATCATAATACAGCAATACATTAAAAATTGTGATGTTATTTAAAATTGGCCATGACTGTTCTAATTCGAAGTATTTGTAATGTTTTTTTTAGTAATTCCTTTTGATTAAGAAAGAAAAAAGGAAAACTACCATCTTATTCTTCTTAAAAAGACGAAAAACATCTTAATACTTACTATATGTATCTACTAAAGCCTCTACAAGTGTTACATATTAATTGGATCCCTATTACTTTTTAAGATAGTATAGAAATCCTTATGGCAATCAGTACAGCTGATGGCCTTGAGAGTGAGTGACAATGCTTGACCTCACTCTCACCTTGCTTTCTGGGGATAGAATCGTGAGAACGGAACCCCGATAGAAAGCCCCCCTTCCGGTTAAGGTGGGCAACTCAGTTAGAGTTGCAGTCAGAGTTGCAGTAAGAGTTGCAGTTAGTCAGTTGCAGTTAGTCAGTTGCAGTAGTTAGAAGCTAGCAAGATGTGACTCTCAGCGCGCAGTTTGTCTGGCTTGGGGATCCTGAATAAAATAACATCAAAGGTAATCGAAGTCTTGTTGTTATTACTAAAAGCTAACAATGACACAAGGCTTCTGATAAGAAATGATCCCAGCAGAACCAGACACGGAATCCCCAGATAAGAAGACCAGACGAGACCATTAGAAGATAGAAGAAGCAGATCCGGCCAGAAGAATAAAAGAGGTATATAACACAAGGGCAGGATCTGACACAAGGTCAATTTCTGATCGAGGTTTAAGAAGTTTTACAAGACTGGTTGCCATACCAAGGTTAAAGAGCTTAGTCCTACCTACTATTTATCAATAACTGGGGGTAGAATAGTTGGATTCCTGCCCCTAAAGCTAGGATTTGAATGCGTCTTAAACAGGAAAAATATAAGGAGCGTGCTTCACATATATAGAGTCAAACAAGCACACATACATACATCCCCCATATATATATATATATATATATAGTGAGAGAGAGAGAGAGAGAGAGAGAGAGAGAGAGAGAGAGAGGAGATATATATATATATATATATATATATATATATATATATATATATATATATATATATATTAGGATTAAAATTTAAAGATGAAAACGTTTTTAATCAGAAAATCGAGTGCTCTAGTCACAAATATTCAGCGCAATATCAGAATGTTTTCAACAACAGACTAGAATAGAAACAAGATCAAAACTCACGGCTGATTTTCCCGGGCTTAATTCAGTTGAATCCAACAGATTACACTCTGGATACGAGCTCACCTGAGGATCGCAACTTGAAACCCGATGTTATGGGTTTTATTCTGTCTTTATATATATATATATATATATTATATATATATATATATATATATTCTCGTTGCTTTAGGATCATTCCATGTGGGTACTTCTGATCACACACTCCCATTAAAAAGACACACAGAAAAAAAATCAGAAACACTTCCATATATGTTAAAAATTTCCGAAAAACCAGTCCTACCCCTTTTTACTTTGTGTCCGATGTTGCTGTAACGATTTAACCTTGTTGCGGTTGAAATAGATTATTAAATAAAGTATTTTCCTTCATTTATTCATATATATATATATATATATATATATGTGTGTGTGTTGTGTGTGTGTGTGTGTGTGTGTGTGTGTGTAAAATGAAAATGGAAGTGTATCCGACGGTATGTGAAAAGAGAAATAAAGGAAAGAAAGTATTGAATGGATAAAATAGGATATTTTAATTAATTTAATTTAACTTACACGTGTCTCGGTCAGAGTTTATCCATGTGTACATTGTTCTATCTATTATTATTTTTAGATAACAAAATGAAATAAAATGATAATAATTTTCTATTGTCATTATTTCATTTGATTTTTTCTAAAAATAATGTAACACACGGATAAACTCCTGACCGAAACACGAGTAAGTTAAATTAAATTAATTAAAATATCCTATTTTATCCATTCAATACTTTCATTCCTTTATTTCTCGTTTCAATTATATATATAATATATATATATATATATATATATATATATATATATATATATAAAGGGAAAGAGAGAGAGAGAGACGACAGAGACTGAGACAGACAGACAGACAGAAGTGAGATAGTTAGATCGATAGATAGATAGATATAGATAGAAGATAGATAGCAGTTTTTGTAAAGTGTCAAGTTAATTTACTTAATCGTTTTTTACATGTTTAACAAATGCTGAAGTTTTGAATGCGTGAAACAATTATGTCCCCTAAAAACTAAAAGGCAGAAATTGACGAAAAGTAATGCTCAAAATGATATGATGACATGCATTTAAAGAAATTAAAATAATTTATTATAAATTAATTTTATTCATTATACAGTTATTTAGATTAATTATTTATACTATATCTGCATCTAGATAATAAATTGTGTGCTCAAGTAATAGGTAGCAGGTACTTTTTACAATATCACAATTTTTCATTAACGGAAACCTTTTTCGGCGTACATGCTTGGCAGCCTTCCGTCTAGAGACGATGAAGTAGTGTCAAAGTTTCTTTTTTTTCTTTGAACTACATAGCCTGGGCGGGTTTGCATGGAGGATCAGCTGTTGCCCGTGCAGCAAATCCTCTCTCCACACTGCTGCTGTGATCCAAAGGAAAGGTAAGATACCAATGCGGTTTGGCAGCGGTAGTGTCGCAGGAGTTGATGGGTAGCACTGGATTTCAGCATCACACCACCGTTAGGGGTTCCGGCTCCTGATTTGTTTTCGGGGTTTACTACCCTAGCCTTTTGTTGAAAAGCAGCGGAGGTTTTGTGTCAGTCTTTTCCTTGAATTTGATGGGTTGCCGACCAAGGCTAAAGAGCCCCTTTTAACCTATTTGGGGATCCGTGCGAGTAGCAGGTATCGCAATCTTACTGCTATTGGTGTTCCTGATATATGATTACATAGCTGGTTATCTAGAACTATGCTTATTAAACATTTTCCTCTTTATATTCTTATTTGTAGACTTATTTTACTTACAGCAAAAGGCACATTCTAAAATAACAAATAACCTAAATTTTAAAATAGTGCTGAAAAGTATTAAGGAGATCTTACTTTCTCCAAATAAGCATTTGGCTGTAAATTACCTAAGTAAATAAGCTTTTAATAGGACAATTTAAATACTTTAAATCAGCTTACATTGTATTAAAAACTAAATGAGAATTGGTTAGACGATTCTCAATCGTAACGTACATGTTTGGTATATAAATTCTGACCCATTCATGTGAGAAGTCTAATATTTATTTGTTACTACGCACATACACTGCAAATGTTTAGCTCCGACATCGTATTCACTAAATATTGTGACATCGGATGGTTTATTCCAATACTTCGAGAATTACATTCTCCAATTCTCTCGAATATTTAGCTTTTTTTAAAATTCCCATGGAGATTTTTATTCTGGAAGAATGGAGTTATAAAGTAATGTGGAAGATGACAGCACGGCAGTCGGAAAAAAAAACGGAAATATATCGAGATAAAAATCCTTCATTTTTATTAATTTATTTATTTATTTGATAAACGAAATGAATGCCTTTGGTCATTTAATATTTTTTCTTATAAGAAAAAAATTGTTAAGTCCAAACAGTATTTAGTGACAACATCAAATTAAATAAAAGCAATTATTCGCACAAAATGGCAACAAATAAACCTCGTGTCTGGAACCCAAACCCTCTCTAATTTGCGTGAAATTAATCTTTTTTTTCTTCTTTATTTTTCTTTCCGTTCAAAGAGCTGAATGTTTCTTATAAGCAACCGTTTTAACTTACAATGTAATTGACTTACGTTCTGGTCCACGTTCTCAAATTTGATTTCCATTACTAAAAAAAAACAAATAAATAAAGAAAAAAAATTGCTGAAGCAACCATTTAGAGATTATTTTGTGTTTCACTTGAGCGATGGCAATTCCCACACGAGAGTTTCAGCGTGTTACATTTCCCACTGCGTTAAGGCATATTTTAACAGCTTCACACCTGTTAAGACGCATTTTCCTTGCCTGTTTGAATCATTAATTCACCAAACAGTATTCTAGGCAGGAGTTGCCTAGTATGATTACGATGGAACATCTTCACTTAATCGATGAAAAAATAAAAATTTAAAAAAATAAAGTAAAAGAACGTTCTTGTCAACTGGTAGACCAACAGTTTACAGAGTAAATATACATATTTACCAACCTTTATGCAGGAGAAGGATGTGACACAAGGTCAATATCTTAACTGGTGTTTAACAGATTTGAATTCAGAGTTTTCATTCGCCTAGACTGTTTGCCCAACCAATAGTAAAGAGCCTAATCCAGTGTACTATTTACCTATAGATGGAGGAAGAATAGTTGGATTCATACATTTGCCAAGGGTATAAGCTCTGTGCGAAATGCAAACAGCCTCGTCCATAATTTGAAGTCATTTCGCCGTGTCCATTGTATTGAGATATTCCTTGATTCACATACAATAAAAATGTCCATGTCATTATACAAACAGTCACAAACACAATCTAATTTACCAACCCCTCCACACGAGTAGGATGTGACACAAATCAATTTCTCATGTAGAGTTTAATAGGTTTTCCTTCTCCTAGACTGGTTGCCGCACCAAGGTTAACTATTTGCCTATTTTGAGCCACTCACAGTGGCTCTCCACCATTGTGATCCTAGTTTATGCCACAGGCAGCGGCTCTCGCACGTGTCACTTAGGACTTATTTTGAACTTTATTTGAATCTAATGAATTATGCAGTGAATAGATAGTGAACTTTGAAATATCCCATCTATGATATATATGATATCCTATCATATAGGTAAGAAATATCAAGAAACTTGGTACAGCTGAGGGTAACCCATAGCTGGAGGAAGGATAGTTGAATGCATACCTTTACCAAATATTACTATGTGTAATACACAGTAAGAGTAGAGGAAAGTGAAAAGCTAAATAAATACCTGGAATTTGCTAGAACGCTAAAAAAAGATTAGAAACATAAGGTGACTATGATACCAATCTACCAGAACCTGTAAAAGGGACTGGGAGAAAATGTTATATAGCGACCTTCTTCGCTACTCTTAATCGTGTAAATGTATACGTTGCGGGTATATATGGTCACGTAGCGAAGTATGTAGTAGTCGGCTACTACCGACTACTGGACTTCAATAAACAACAGATACGTATATACAAAAACAGGACCCTTTTTTTTTATTTCTCTTCGGTGTGTTGGTAGGTGAGGCGTAGAGCTTCACAATGAAAATGCCGGTCGCTGGTGAAGGGCGCAGTGTTCACAATGAGTGCCCGAGGGGTGTTTGCTGACGGGAGACGTGAAACGTCCTTTTGGCTGCTGGCTGGCGTCTCTGTCTGTCGGCTCGAATCTTCTCGCCTTTATATTGATAGATACGCCTCCGCATCTTTATCTTTTGATCTGATAACGGACATTTATTATATATTTCTTTATCTTCTCCCTGCTTATTTGACCGGAAACTTTCTCTTCCGCTTTCTCTTTCTTTTTAAAATGTATATTTTTATCTTTCTCTTTGTCCCTCTGCCGGAAGCTCCGTCTTCCGGGCGAGGACAATACAACAAAAAGAGGATGCGAGGAAGAATTGAACCCGTTAAAAAGATCTGCTAATACTTGGTATTCAATTAATTTGTTTTGGTTATTTTGTTTAATAGCATATCAACCTTTGTGGGGTATTTAATGTCAAATTCATCATTTAAGAAGAAAAGTAGTCGTAATATTTAACCCATAAGTGGAGAATAAGAGGTTTATACTTTCCTCAAGGATTACCCTGGTCTACAGTAGAGACTCCTACCAGTGTGGCTGAAAAATTCTAATTCATAGCGGAACTCGTTTTATAGGCACGTCATGATGATAATGTTGATTATAATGTTGATGATAATTAAAATTTACCGCTAAAATCGTTCTGAATCAGTAAAATATAGCGCTCAATAAGCAAGAATTTAGAGAATTTTCACGATATTTTAATAATAAAAAAAAATACGATAAAAACTGTGTATATAATCATGACCCTGGGTTCCACGTGCCTGATATTTAGGTAAGCTTGCACCGATGCATCTGAAGTCTGTTCGAGGGATATAAATCCAATACAATACCAGAGTTGTGAGTTTTACTTAGCTATGAGTAAATAGTACGGTAGACAGGGCTATTTCAATTTTAGCACGGGCAATCTAGAAGGGAACATTTAAATGTTAAATTTCACTTAAGAAATCAACCTTGTATCCCATCCTTCTCCTGGGAAGGATTGGTATATATATATATTGCTCAAATGGCCATAGGAAAGGGATGTATCTATTTCTTCTTACGACTATAGATCGGCCATATTAGGCTCTCCAGCCTTGGTAGTACCATCGATCAAGGTAAATTAATTAAAAATCCCAATATGGATCAGCGGAGCACGTAAGGTCCATTATTCCCCACAGCTTACAGATATTTGGCAAAATGTGCTTATGTGTTATGGATGATGAGCCATGGAGCAATTTTGGTAAACTTGTCTAGCGAGCTGAAATTAATACAGTCACATGACCTAACAATTATCGATGTATCTGCCTGTTCTACTACCTCAGTTATGGGTAAATTGTAAGGTAGACAGAGTTTAACTCATCTTTAAATAATGACACATCCTGTTCGTGACGGAGGGGTTGGGTAGATACAAACATCAATTTTGATGCATAGTCGATACCAAAATTTATAACTTGTACCAGACTTGTACACACACACACACACACACAAATATATATATATATATATATATATATATATATATATATATATATATATTAGACAGACAAACAGTCTACCCGCGTGCATTACCCGATGGGTACTCTGGCATTCATTGGATGATATTTTTAAATGTTTATTTTTTGTTTTTCTGCTCCTGGCGATGTCTTTATTAAACTTTTCTCATCGAGTGCCTGAGGCTACGGACAGAGTTCGTATATCTATTTGCCAAACTTAATTTGCGATTTTCTTCAATGAGGACGCAGGGGATTCTCTTTTCCCCCCAAAAAAAAAAAATTAAAAATTAAAAAGCAAAACGCTAAAAAAAATGGAAATGAAAGTAAAATGATAAAAAAATTTACATAGAGACAGCCAATGAAAAGTTGACACGTAATTGGCGGAAATGGAGAGGTGAACGCTACACGTGGCCGCCAGACAGGACGTCTTTCTCAAACAATCGATTATAAATCACATGATCGCTGGCAAGACGCAAATCGTGACAAACTTGACCCGCAGAGAAATTAACTGCCTTTTTTGTGATGCAGACGCACGCTTACACATAGACTGGTAAGCATATATATAAGCACATAGGCACAATCCCACACGTACATAGGCACGCACACGTCTTAGAAAAAAGCACGCAAATACTTACATACGCACAAACAACTTCCGCTCATATAAGCACATCATATCAATGCAAAAAAAAAGACACATACACATAACACCACATACACAGACAATTATACACATATATACATACAAAAATAACCAGGTGTACTTACACGCACATTAATATTAGACTTTAAAATGATACAGAGCTAATTCATGAAGTATTGAGATTAAAGCTGTATTTACCAATACAGAAACATAACAGAATCGTCAAATTTACTGCGTTTCAACTTATTAACGAGATGACACTCGTCCGTCTATGGATGAGAAGATATGTATCATGAAATATAGACCCACTGGCCAGTTGCTTTATAAAAGAAATGAATTGATGTTTAAATGTAGGCATAGAAATAAATTTAAATTAGTGTAATTTTATGAGATCGGAAGTTAGTGATAAAATTGGGGTTTGTTGGGTATTGGTTTCTTGATTATATTTATAATAACCTAATACTGTATTTAATCAGCCGTGCGCCCTTAAATTACATCCATGAATAGTTATATTAAAGTGATATATGATTAATTTAATTATTAATATTTATCAATGATATTTATTGACAATGGTAGTAGAATAATATTGATTTAATTGGTAATTTACCTATGTAAAAGGTCTTATATGGACTCTTAAATTTCTTAACTAACCATTAATATTATTCCAGCTCTACTATAGAGTATTTTAAATTAAATTAATGTTAATGATGTTTATACATATTTTTTTAGATTTACTGGACTAATGTATATATGGTAGATGTTGGATACTATATATATATATATATATATATATTATATATATATATATATATTGGAATTTAATGATAACATGTATATACAGCAACTCCGTTAAAATTTAAGGTTCTAAAGAAAGAACAGAAGATTTAATCATTCACCTAATTTACTTAAATTACTAGTGAGTCAAATTATTAGCAGGTGTAATAAAAAGAAACCCTTTAAAAAAAGAAAATCTAAAGTTCCTAGTTCGATACCGGTCCTCGCCAACTCTGCGTATGAGTAGTACAAAGATATGTACGGTAATGTAAGGAGCTGATGGTAGGTGTGGCGCTCCACCTCAGACGCTGAAACAATCTCCTTGGTCTAGTGCTAGTGAAAAGGGATAGACTCCCTCGCTGATTTCCTGATACCGATTTTAGGCCACCCCGACGACTGTACTTACAGGTTTTTTAGGGATACACACAGTAAGATGTAGTTAAATCGAAAAAAAAAAATGTAAGCAGAGGGCAAAATGATAGTGGAGTAGGTTAATATGTGATATGTTCATTTCTATTTTTCCTCCGATGTAATTTCCAGTGATACGTTTACTATTACCAGCCACAAGTCATCCTTGATTCTCATAAACACGTCCTCTCAGAACGCTCCACAAGTTTTCAATTTGGTTTAAGTCTTGAGAATTGGTCAGCAAGTTCATTTTCCAAGGTCCACAGAAGGCTTATCTTTGCAGGTACTCCGTAGTTTTATGTCCTGAATGCGAAGGAGCATTTTCTTGCATTAATATGATGGTTCTTCTGAAGGTTATTCTTTGCTTTTTTTAGTCACGATTCCAGGTGCTCTTGGAGGAAATATACATACATATCTGTGGTTATTTTTGTACCTTCAGGCATTCTCCTCGATGCAACCATGATATCTCCCATAATACTAGCACAAACCATAATATCTCCTCCTCTTTGTTGGTGCCTCACGCTTTGAAGACGATCTCATCCATTTTGCTAAAACCATTAGGGCCATCGGTGTTGCACGAGATTCATCTGTGAACAGGACTTTCAGGAAAGTGTCCTTCATGTTCTTCTTTACCCATTTCAAACGCATTTGTGTGTTTACTTTTGTCAATTGAGCTTTTGTGGCTAGTGTCACTGATGTCAAACCATTTTTCAGCAGAAAATAGTGAGTACTGCTGGACTCTGTTGCTTCTTCAATGCTCCTGAAAAGTATAACATACACACCACACACACACACACACACACACACACACACATATATATATATATATATATATATATATATATATATATATAATCACGAACATACAAAGACAAAGTCACACACGCATACCAACTCACATAACCACACAAGGTAAACAACAAAGCAAACGCATATACAAACATACACATATTCACATAAATGCAATGCATAGAAATACACACCTATTAAGAATACAAAGCTACACTCACATACAACACGAAGAACATATATACGCTGAAACACAGAAATACACACTCGTCACATTATTTCTATATGCATTTATCCGAACCGAAATACAGGATGTGACACAATGTCAATTTCTAAGCGGAATAAAGCTGTTTTGAATTCAGAATTTTCCTTTGTCTAGTGCGTGTATAACAGATGGATTCATACTAAAAGGCATTAAGGTGAAGTGAAACGCAGACAGCCTCGTCCAGGATTGGAAAACTTGTCGTCTATTTCCCACAAATTATAAACACCAACACGTACGTATACATAAATTCACAACAGATGCACAAAAACACACAATCACAAAAACAGTCCCCCACAAACGCAAAACACAAAAACAAGGAGAATATATAGCAAAACTTCATACTCAAAAAGCCGTACAGGTTTACAAACTCATACACACACACACACACACACACACACATATATGTGTGTGTGTGTGTGTGTGTGTGTGAGAGAGAGAGAGAGAGAGAGAGAGAAGAGAGAGAGAGAGAGAGTCCCATCGTAGTGTAATTATTAGCTAGCTAGTCTCGCAGATTCATTACAACTGAATAGAGATTAATCCTCACTGGAGACACCTTTCTTGTGACCTTGTGACACATCTTACATCCAACAAGTTGGGAAAACACCCAAACACACACGCACACACACACACACACACACACACACATATATATATATATATATATATATATATATATATATATATGTTGTGTGCGTGTGTGTGTGTGTGTAACTGAAAATAACTTCCTTACAATATAATTATATACGGGTGGATAGCTATCTCCGTATATATTTGTGTGCGTGTGAGTGCGTGTGCTTGTGTGGGTTGAGTTTTGCCTAACCCTCTCTCCCATACATATATACGGTTTCGTTGGGTAAATACCTACATAAGTGTGTGTATGCGCATGCGCGTGCTTCTTTGTCTGTTGAACTAGCCTAACCTTTCCTCACATACGTATGTATGGTTTGGGTGAATAACTTAATATGTATATGTGTATGTGATTGTATGTGTTAAACTGAGCATAACGTCCTTCCTATGAATATATAGGTACTTGGTAAATACTTACATATACATATGTGTATGCGTGTGTCTTGTGAGTGTGTCTGTGTTGAACTAGACTTTATTTCTCTGCCATACATATATACATAAAACCTTGATCTAATACGACGCTATAATATATTTAACACTACGTGAGATTACTGTGTGTTTTGATCGTGAATTACTACATTTGTTCGTTCTGAAAAAAAAACTTTAAACCTTTCATAAAAAAAATCTGACAGTCTTGACGATTTAATTTGACGTTTTAATGACTTGCCTTCGGATTTCGAAACTGTTTTCAGATTGATTTAATTATAATGAGGATGTTCTATTGAATTTTATCCATCATTTCTATGTGTGTGTGGCGCATTAAAAACATTACACACATTGAAATTTAAAGAGGAAAAGAAAACACGAATCTGGAAAAGGGATTTTTTCTAATACTTTAAAAACTTTGTTAATTTGTACGTATTTTTTAAAAATCTGACAAAGGCGGTCATTTTTGACAAGAAAGTTTCAATCTTAAGAAACATTTTTTTTTCTTTTCTTTATCAAGCTAGTCTTGTTATTTTCTTTTCTTTTTCTTTCATTTGTGAAGCTTAACTGATATAACTTTTGAACTCAGCGATAATAACAACAGTTCTAATAGAAACCTAATTGTTTCGACGCCTGTGAGCGGCGGAAACTACAATTTCAATAACTGGTAACTTGTCGTTTCATGTGTGCAGCCTTAAGAATTGAATGAAGTGTATTTGCCGCCAAACAATCACCAAAAGACACATAATAAGACGCAAGGAAGCACTTCGATGTTCGAGCTTAGTAAATGGCAACGTCGACTTCAGACTCTATTTAAATCCAAACTCAAACAGTCAATGGGAGGAAAAGGCGAAAGGGTAGAGATGAATAAAGGAAAAGAGGGGAATATATTGAGAAGAAAAGAAGGGAGAGAAAGATGTAAGAAAGGGATAGGGTATATTTAGAGAAGAAAGAGCAAGAATTAAATAAGTAGGGTAGAAAGAGAAAGATGGAGGGAAGAAAGAAAAGGGAGGAATACTTAGAAAAGAAAGGGAAAAAGAAGAAAATAAAAGAAAGGAATACATTAAAAAGAAAGGAAAAGAGAAGGTTACATTGTTGATGAAAAGGAAATAGAGGAGGAAATAAATAAAAAAGGAGAGAGAGGAAAACGTAAAGAGAAAAGTAAAAGAAGACGTTAAGAAGGAAGGAAAAGGAGGAAAACGTATAGATGAAAGAAAGGATACGGAATACGTATTGAAGAAAGGAAATGAGAAGAAGACGTTGAAAACAAAGAAAAAGAGAATGAATACTCAAAGAAGAAAGAGAAAAAGAGAAATACGTAGAGAAGAAAGAAACATGGAGAAAGACATAGAGAAGAAATATATAGAGAGGGAGATGTATAGAAAATGCGCAGAGAGGGAGATATGAAGAAGGAAGGAAAAGAGAGGAAGATGTAGAGAAGAAAAAAGGAGAATTTTCGCAGAGAACAAAAGTGGGTAATACGTAGAGAAGATAGGAAAAGGCAACGAATAAGGTCTGGAGAAAAAGGAAAAAGAAAGAAATATGTAAAGAAGAAAGGAAAAGAGAGAAATAAGATAGAAATACACATATAATAAAGGGAAAGAGAGAAAACTTTGAGGAGAAAGGGAAATTGAAGAATGCAGAGAGGGTAATACGTAGAGAAGAGAGAAAAAAGCAAATAAGTAAGAAAAAAGAGGAAGACAGAAAGAACACAAAGGAATACACACAGAATGGAAAAGAGAGAAAGACGTAAAAAAGGATAGAAAAGAGAAGCATACGTAAGAGGAAAGGAAAGGAGAAAGAGTAGAGAAGAAATAATAATAGAGGAAGGTAAAGAAGAAAGGTAAAGGGTTAAATACGTCTAAAAGAAAAAACAAAGAGAATACGCAGAGAAGAAAGGAAATTAGAGGAAGACGTTGGGAAGAACGAGAAAGAAGGATACGGAGAGAATAAAGGAAAAAAGAGGGAGATATGACGAAGAAAGGTAAAGAGAGGATTACGTATCGGAAAAAGGAAAAGAGGGGTATACGTAGGGATGAAAGGAGAGAGGGGAAGTATTGGTAGTTAAAATAGAGAAGTAAAAAGGCAAAATGGAAAAACGGAAATAGAACGAACGAAAATAAGAAAGAGTAAAATAAAAAAACGGATATATGTTTGTGTCGAGAGAAGGAGAGGGGATCTTTAAGTAAAGAGTTGAGTAGAAGAAGAAAGTCAATAATGTAATAATATTATAGACACATTATTATTTCTATTTCACATCCGAGTTAAAAGTTTAAGAACTAACTGTAAATATCGACTCATTCTTTTGTATATTCTTTTTTTTATTTATTTAGCCTTTTTGTATTTTCTATTCGTGCTATCAAAAGATGTTCTAATTCAAATTTCCTATTCAATTCATTTTATATTTACAAGTGTTTATGCCTTTAATCTTTGCAGTATCTTTAAATCTTAGGAATATCACTTTTGTAATTTATGCAAGTGGTTTTATCCTGTAATTTTCATTGTATATATCGCACTTTTGTATAATATTGTATTTGACAATAAACTTGCGTTGAGGCCGTCAAAAATTAATATGTATTGGCGCACTCTGTGACGGCCTTTACACACAAAGCGATGTGTGTATTAAAACAGTTAAAAATCCCCTTCCCATTCTGTAAGTGAAGACAGCCTAATGGTTAAGGTGCCAGACCGATCGGATTTCAATTCCGGCTGTAGGTAGCTTACAAAATGTCTAGCCACACTGAGGAGACTTGATAAGTCGAAACACGTATCTGTGGATGACCCTATGTATTAATATATATATCAATACAGCATCATCATCAAGTTGTGCTGACAGTACAGATTCCCATGACTCTATTGCCACTCGTCTCTATCGGCCATCGATTCTAGCAAGTGCTCTACACGACACCCAGTATCCGTACATAGCTGATTGGCGTAAGCTTTTGCTGGTCAGCCTACACTGGTGTGTCTATGTGTAGATGTGGAGAGGGGACGTCACATATGGTTCATCCATTCTTTTCCAACAATGTTCACAATGTATCGTTCGTCTTACTTGTTCATCTTGCACTATTTGTATTACCTTTAATGACGATGTAATTCAATTCTTATTTCTAATTTTGATTATTTTTCCTTCATATTTGAATAAAATGGCCTGGTCATAACCAGCCCCGGGAAAGTCTTCGCGAATAGAATCTGTGAACAGATCCTGACTGATACAACTGAAGCAGATCGATGTTATCTTCAGCCTCGTTCTTCTGCCATGGCACGACTGTCAATCCAAATAGGCTCTCAGAGTTTTCTGAAACACCATTTTACGTGACAAGTGGAGGAGACCATCCATGAATTGTCTGTTTTCCAATTTCTATCATATAAGCATTATACGACAAACGCAACAAGAACACGGATACAGAAGGAATTGCTTGACATTTATAGAATAATGTATCAGCAGTGGATATTTTGATAACAGGTTATTTCGGAGTAGATATTTGTACTTTTCGATTCTTCGACACGCCAAAACGATATTTTCTCTGTTGAAAATCTCATATTAAAGAAAAGGATGTAAATGATTATTTCATATAAAACATTTTTAAATACTAGTTTTAAAAAATCCGCGGGGGATTTTCTGTATCGAATGCCCTGTTTAAAAACCGTTTTCTGATGATTTGATAATGTGACTTTCGAGTCTTATTAAAATGGCCGTAAACTGTGCCATATGCCAGTGAAACTTGATTTGTCATGATATATGAATATACGTTTTAGATTGAAAGCCACTTTAAAATTCAAATAAAGTGAATCATGAATGATTAGACGAACCATAAACAAAATAGATTCTCGTGTCAACAGCGAACCATGATTATGCTGATGCTGATACTTCTATTTAGGAAGGATTTCTAGATTGCAGATAATTCATAATTAACAGCTGTCCCTGATGATATTGATGTTTCTATTAAAGAAGCATTAAAAGGTTATAGTTAGCATTTAATAGTTCTCTCCGTTATATGTATGAATTAGATATAAAAATGATTTTGTGAATTAACAGATTGGATTTGATGTGGCTTTATTTTTCAAGTTACATCCTTTTAAGTGCATTGGTAGAATAAAAATATTTTCGTTAGTTATAATTACGAATACGCACACACGCATATATATATATATATATATAATATATATATATATATATATATATATATATATATATATATATATATATATGCGAGTTTTAGCAATATGTATGTATTGCAATCAGTTAAGTCAAAAACCGAAAAAATCTATGCCAGATGTAAGGTCTATATCGGATTAAATTTAGGCAAGTCTCATTACAAATGCTAATACCCACTGGGGTAATTATGATTGATTTGCTCTACTATGTCACTTTCATTCTTTTTTTTCTTCTTTCCTCTGTCTGTCTGTCTGTCTGTCTGTCTCTCTCTCTCTCTCTCTCTCTCTCTCTCTATAATATATATATATATATATATATATATATATATATATATTTATATATATATATATATATATATATATATATTTATATATATATTAGACGAAACATGATCCGTTGAGTCAGCCATTAAGCTCTCGCTAGATAATTGGGATTAGAAAAAAGAATAGGGTCTGCCAAAATGTCGTCTGATATTCCTTTTAAAAAACGAATTAGAATTAATCAAAATTGACTATTTAAGGTCAAATTTTCATATAAGTTGAAAATTGTAACATAATGAGCATCAGTAAAAAAAAGCGAAATAATATTGTACATGTGATTTATTTTTAAAACATTTTAAACTATTTTGTCGGGTAATTTTGCTCAAATATATCTTAAACATGGCCGCCAAAGATGACGTAAAATCCGTATTTTATAAAATAAATTTACCTCCCCCCCCACACACACACACACCGATTGAAAATAAATTACTAAATTCAAGGAAGTATCCGATTTTAATTAAATTTTCAGTGTTGATTTATCAATGAATGGATCTTATTTTATTTCACAACTTTCTGATTTAATTAGCTATTTCTGCTATGGTAAAATGATATATACAATTCATTTAAAATATGAAGCGTCTAATTTTAAGTTTCAAATTTCATACTTTATATTCTAAAACATATTTATTTAATTAATACTTTAGTTTATTATCGTTATCTTATATCTTTTGTAGAAAAAACTCTATGGAAAATTTAGCCCACCCCCACCCCACCCTTAGCAGAACAAATATCGAGGAATAATTTTTTCTTTCATAAAAATAATAGCCAATTGAATAATTATCGAAAAGAGTATTAAAAAAAGATCTCCAAAAATTATGTTTTTTTAGCTTTTATTTTAGATTTATTTTCCGATTTTCGGTACTTATTTTCTATCAGGATATCTCCCTTAAATTTTGTTTTTTCTTTTTACACCTTCGGTCTTTTGTATTTTTAATTATACTGTAATTAGTTACAGTATATTACCCTACCGATAAAGGGGGGTCAAAGTTAAGTGACCTGATAAAAATCAGAAAGATTTGAAATAAAATAACTGATGCATTATAAAATTAATTCATTGATAAATCAAGCCTGAAAATTTCATTAAATCGGATAATTCCCTGATTTTTGGTAATTTCTTTCAATGGGCGATTAAATTTGTTTTGTAAAGCACGGATTTTACGGCAACTTTGACAGTGCCTAGAAAAGAGAATTTGCAAAGTGAATTAAATTAATAAAAAAAAAATCAAACGGTCGGAGTGTGAAAAAAAAAAAGGCCGGATATTTTTATAAATACGGCCGGAGAGTTAAAAAAAATAAAAATCATTTTGTAAAATTTCTAAGAAATAAACAGTTGACCTACGTATACCTCAAAATTCGGCTGCTACGAATTTTAAAAACGGATTAAATTTAAAGGTCAATTTTTTTTGTTCTTCTTCATCCAAACAATGATGATTTAGACATTTCTTTTAAGTGCTCTCTCTGTCTCTGTCTCTGTCTCTGTCTCTGTCTCTGTCTCTCTCTCTCTCTCTCTCTCTGTTCCCTGTCTGTCTCTCCCTCTCTTTCCACACACACAAATATATATATATATATATATATATATATATATGTATATATATATATATATATGAGAGTAAATATGGAAAATAAATCCGACATTATAAAGAAAATTTGAAAAAAACAAGTGTTCCGAAAAAGTGATGAATTTAATTATCGATGTTTAAATCATTTCGGTTTCATTGAACCTTCATCAGGATGTCTCTTGGGGTGAAGAAAATGATGGATGTTTTTATAGGTGACAGGAGATGAAAAATCTTTTTAGTTGTGTAACTGTATTTGATCAGCGTTATATTTTTGAAAGGCAAGTCGCGATCCACACACGCGAAGGTGTCATGACGCGTGACGCAACTCGAAGAAATGCAAAAGACGAGAATATATATATATATATATATATATATATATATATATATATATATAGAAAGAGAGAGAGAGAGAGAGAGAGAGAGAGAGAGTGAGAAAAAATAGACAATGCCATAAGGACAAATTATATAAAAATAAAATAGATAAAACATAATAGAATAGCAGTGTAGAATGTGTGGGGAAAAAGACGAAAAATGTCAATCACTTAGTACGCGAAAACAGTAAACTCACAAAAAGAGAGTACAAGACTAGACATGACTGGATGGGAAAGGTGATCCACTGGGAACTGTGCAAGAAATTCATTTTTCACCATTTAACTAAATGGGATATGCACAAGCCTGAATCTGTCCTGGAGAACGAGACGCACAAAATTCTTTGGGAGATTGAGGTGCAGATGGATCACCTAATCCCGGCCAGGAGACCAGACCTAATTTTGATTGACAAGAAGATGAAGACTTAGCATCTTATGCCTTTTGCTCTCCCGGCCGATCACAGAGTGAAAATGAAAGAGAGCGAAAAGATTGACAAATACCTGGACCTTGCCAGGTAACTGATAAAACTGTGGAACATGAGGGTAAAGGTCATATCAATTGTAATTGGGAAATCAGAGGAAGAATCAATACCATCCAGACTGCAGCATTATTGAGATCGGCTGGAATACGCAGAAGAGTCCTGGAGACCTGAAGAGACTTGCTGTCACTCAGCCTCCAGGGAACCACCGGATACGACAGGTGTGAAAACTCAAATGGAGTGAAATAATGATAGAGGAATAGAATTAAGTGTCTGTCATGGTTTCAATCCAAAGGATTTCATCAGGCCCTACCCTACGCTTAACTAAGTTGATGTAATTCCTTCGTTCTTTCAATAAACAAAAAAAACACACACACATATATATGTAAATATATATGTGTGTGTGTATACTATTTTCGACACATATATCACCCATATATATATATATATATATATATATATATATATATATATATATATTATTTATTAAATATAACTGTTTATACAGAGGTTTTAGGGACCATTTACCTAAGGTTTCTGGCTATTGCCTTCTTCAGAATCCTTCATCTCATGTCTCTCATGTGTTGGTAATCAAACTCTCTCTCTTTCTCTCTCTCTCTCTCTCTCTCTCTCTCTCTCTATATATATATATTATATATATATATATATATATATATATATATAACTGAATTCTGAGGGATAACTCTGAATTCAAAATTACCTGCAGCTATAGGTTAAATAGTAGGGCAGACTGGGTCCTTCAGCCTTGGGTAAGTAACCAGTTTAGGAGAGGGATAACTCTGAATTCAAAATTACTATATATATATATATATATATGAGTTAAAAATATGGAAATAAATCCGACGGTATGTAGAAAATAGAAAAACAGATTATTCCAGAAAAGATTAATGTGTCTCCCGTTTTATTTCGAAAATAT
>CM042137.1:18784721-18799721 GCA_023376005.1 Doryteuthis pealeii
TGATATGAAAAGGGGCCATCCCTTCAGAAATACAGGGCGTTGACAATAATCTATGCATAGATTATGTAACACCCCCACCTATCTGGGGGAATTCAGTTAGTATATTATAACTTCCAACGACAATGCCGTAGTTAAACATGTTGTTTGTTTTCTTTTGTTTTCTTTTGTTTTTCTTCTCTTATCTTTCTTTCTATTTTTCTTTGTTTGTTTAATTTTTTTTATAGATATCCATCTTTAAGGTTACGATTGATTCATGTGTTAAAACTGACGTGCGGCTTTTTAGGTTCAAACATTGATCAACCCAAAATGTGTTCATTCATTTGTAAATCGCTATTCAGCAGAACGCTAGAGAGGTCCTGTGAGTGACGGCAATAAAAGGGTACTCTACACTTCATAGAACTCCAGAAATGGAGTCTGCCAATAAGATGCAGTTTAGTGTCATACTAATGCTTGGAAAGGCAGGAATATATCATTTAATGTCCTTATTAGGCTTCTTTTTTGTAGATAGTTGTGATGAAAAAGATGGTGTGTCTTTTTAGTGTGATTGATTGATTGATTTTAACGGCATTTGAACCCATCGAAGGTTATGTATTGTTAAGTTGTTTCATAAGATAATTTTTCTTCTTTTAAACACATTCCGATTTAACATGAATAAAGTTAAATGATATTTTTGATTGGATTTGGTTTGTTTTGTTTTACGGCATATCAACCTCAGTGGGTCATTTAATGCCGATAAAGTTTTGAAATAAATCAATTCTTAATGGATAATACAATTTTTTTATAAATACATTTTTCTATTTAACCCATAGATGGGACCCTAACAGGTTCTACCACTCCGAGTCAGAGTGGACCAGGGGCAATGGTGATGAAGGGGTGATCCACATTCCCCAAACCTCCAAAACTGGAACCTCACCATCAGATAGAGTATAACGTCATTCCCAGGACATGTAGACCCACAGCCACCGCCTTCTAGCACCCATATGATAAAAAGGGTTTGGGGCTTGCCATAAGGGCAATAGGGTTGGGAAAATCATATAGGTGCTAGGGCTTGACGTGACCAGCCGATTGATCGGAGGGGGCCTCTCCGACTGCCCGTCTAGCCCAAGATAGGGCCAAAGTGGAGTATTGCATGTCATGGACTGCTCATCCACCAAGACTCCATCCTTAAGCATCAAGGGTCGCCACCCACGGCCAACAGGTGGCCCCATTGGGGGAGTCTTACCCCTCTGCAGAGGTGCAGTCGGTGCATTCTAACGTCCTAGGCGACAGGGCGGATATTGTTGATCCATAAATGTTACTCTAACAGGTTCGACTAATCCGGGCAAAAGTGTTTCAGGGAATAATGACAAACATACACAGACACCCGTTTTTGATGAGTTTTACCTCTCTGTGGGGAATATAGTAGTCTATCTTCCAGATCAGGACAGTGGTTAAATATGCTTGTTATTTATTTATTTCTCTTCTTTTTTTCTTTTGTTCTTTCTTTCTTTTATTCTTTATCGTTTTGTTAGAAATCCTTCTTTAAGATTAAGATTCATACGTACGTGACTTGGAAAAATGACGTGGGGCTTTACATATCCTACCACTGATCAAACTATCACTTATTCAATTATTTGTAATTTTGGCTAGAGCAAAGTTTGTCTTCTTCTCCATCTGTAACTCCTATAAAATAACCCTCTGGATTTACTTCAATCCCAACGATTTAATTCTTTCATTATTCTTCTAAATTTGTTATTAGCTCCTTTCAAACATTCTGTCAGTTTATCTTTTCTTTTCTTTTCAGGATTCTATTCAATAGTGTATCCGGTCTGATGTTTGCTGTCATATCAGCTTTCTCCCTGTTTAACCAGATCTCACACCTTCAGCGTGTCACAGACCTGTCAAGTATCTGGTATATTTTCTTCAAATACTACACAATTAAATTAACAGTCATCTGAATCGCACGTCTAGCAATTATTTAATATCTTTTGCGGGGAAATCGTGTTGAATGATTGGACTTTTACAACTATCTATGTAAATAATTAGGAAAGATTGTCTGTCTGTCCTTAATAGATTGCCAGATGTTCTTTCAAGAATACGTATTGGACAAAAGAAAAAGTTTTAACGTAGAATAATACTATTTTGCCTGATAAAAGAGATATTCATATCAAAAGGGTTTCTAGAAATATATATGGCGTGGATAAATTAACAGTTGTTTAAATTAACGAATATTATAGAGGAATATTTACTTAAGACCATATAGTTGCTAGGACAGGAAGGCCGACTTCAGCATTTAATAGCCATACATGGGTTGATATGTCGTAAAAACAAACAAGGACCATAAAACTATAATAACAGTTGAAACGTTTAAAGTAATATTTACCTAATTATTATGTATCCAAACTGTTAAGAATATGTTCTGTACTTAAACAATTATCTGTAAGACAGTGTTATCTGTGACTTGAGTATGATGCTAAACTGCATCTGGAGCCCTGGGGAGTGTGGAGTACCCTTCACCACCATTACTCCAAGGTGCATCCTGACTCGGAGTGACAGTACCTGCTAGGATCCCATCTATGTAATCAATATAAAAAATGAGTTAAAAATGTGTTTAATAAGATATATATATATATATATATATATATATATATATATATATATATATATATATATATATATATATATGCCCCAGAGTTGGAACTTCACCACTAGATGCAGTTTAGCGTCATGCCTATATATATATATATATATATATTATATATATATATATATATATATATATATATCATCAGGTCACGCTGATAGCGTGAATTCCCTTGATCCTCTCTTGTCACCAGTCGTTATGGGTCATCGCCCCTATCAGATCTTTCGCACCCATCCAAAATCCGGTGATTGGTGTAAGTTTTGCTTGTCAGTCTCCACTGGTGTATCCATGTGTAGGAGTCCACCAGGGAACGTCACTTATGAGTTCGTACTTACTTCTCCAGAAGTGATCAACATGACTTGTTCGTCTTGTTTGGACGGTTTGTGTGAAAAGAGGTAAATAGCCATACAGCTGCTTTTTAGTGGGATGCTGTTTCTAATATTTGTTCATCACAGCACGCAGTATCCTTGGGTATTTCCCATGAAGATCTTTCTCTAACTGTTTCCTTACGGTACAAGTGGTACTGTCATACAATACCACTAACATGGCTATATCTTGAAAGAATTCCCGCTTTATCAGAAATCATATATTCATCAGATCGATAATCAGTCTATAGCTGTCCATGCCCTTCCTATATATATTTAGGTTGTCCCTATATATATATATTATATATATATATATATATATATATATATATATATATATATATATATATATATATATATATATATTGGTTTGCTAGTTGGTTTTAAAGCCAAATATGGAATAATAATTAACAAAAAAAGCAAATGAACAGACACACAAACATAAACGCGCACACACACACTTTCGCACAAACTTATACACACACAGACACACACATAAACAAGCACCCCCAACACACACACAGAATTTGAAAGACATGAGACAGAACAAATGAACAGCCACAACTTCAGTTCTAGCAATCTTCTGTAGAAGGGATTTTTTTATCCCGAAATATTAAGAATTGAGAATAAATCACAGGTTAACAAACAACACCACAGTTACCTTCTTTTTTCTTTTACACTTGCATTGTGATAGCCTTCAAAACCAACCAGCAAACCAATATAAACACAATGCTTCAAGAAAATTACAAAACCTTTTTATATATATATACAGGGTGTCCCACAAGTCACGCACAATGTATGAAAATACATATAAAAAGTATAAAAAGACATATGAATATCAATTTTATTCATCATAATCATAATATATGCTCAAATTGTTCACCCTCTCCATTCTTGCTCAAGATGCACTTTGTACGGATGAAATTTATGTGTCTTAAGGATACGATGTACTGATGATTTGCTAATCGTAAGCTCCTGGCTTATTTTCCTTACTGATTTCACGGGGCTTCTAGCAACATTCGCCAAAACCATAGTTGATGTTGCTTCATCAGTTGCACTCTTTCGTCGACCACATCTCTTGCGGTCAGCAACTGAGCCAGTTTCTTGGAAACGTTTAATCAAACGGCAGACAGTGGTATGGTTCAATGGTTTTTCTCTCTCGGGATGAGTGCGATTGAATTCTTCAGCTACAGAGCGGTATGTTGCCCCATCTCTTCCAAACATAAAAAAAAACAATTTAACTCTTTCTTGTATTGTTAATTTCTCACCCATATCCAATAAAATCTGAAAAACAAAACAAAAATAATGTTATAGTGCGCGACTTCTGGGACACACGGTATATATATATATATATATATATATATATATATATATATATATATATATATATATATAATAGTTTAATTCATAGTTTAATTTTGTCTGACTACCATCCCCTAAGAAATCAGAACTTGAAAAGTATCCTTTTTTTCTCATTTAACTTCCTGTCCCCATGGTGACAGTCTTACAATGTAAAAACATGTTGTTTTTATTTTATTTATTTATTTTTTTTTTTTGAGAAGTAAAATTTTTCAGTTATGCAATTCAAATAACCCGATTGTCCATCTGATGAGACTGAATGTCGGGGAGCTATATTAAATCAACTTAGATTTATATAGGCCCCAATTTTGGTCGAAATAAATTTATTATGGAATTACGGTGTTGAGTTTTTCCTTCCTTTCTAAGATATATATATATATATATATATATATATATATATATATATATATATATATTATATATATTATATATATATTATATATATATATATATATATATATATATAATATATATATATATATATATATATATATTATAGAAAGGAAGGAAAAACTCAACATATATATATATATATATATATATATAATATATATATATATATATGAATTAATTAATTAATTAATTAATCAAAGTTTATTTTAACTATTGGAAAATAGTTATGGTATTACTATTTCCTGTGAAAGCTTTTGATACATTGGTATTTGAAGTGACTTGCACTTTAGATTTAATTCATAACGGTAGGAATTACGCTTGATACTCGACGGTTATCCTGTCAGGATATGATATGATACAAAGGTTTTTGATTTCGGAAAATATTTTATTCGGTTGGTTTAGTATTTTTCCCTCTTATATTATCGTATATCAGATCGGAGAGAATTTTCTCGCACTTCTCTAATTTCTTTTAAGCAGCAGTAATTCTACTCGAGCGAACACTGACAAATTAAATTTATACTGGTGCTAATGAGCCTGTTTTTTAAAAGTTCATGATGACCTGAAACTGCATGTGCGAGGAAGAGGAAGGTCGATATGTACGAGAAAGAATATTCTTTTCAACCTCACTTGTCAATACTTAATTAAAATCGACCTTCAGAGCTTCGAAGCCACTATATAATAGTCAATATATATATATATATATATATATATATATATATATATATATATATATATATATATACGAGGGTCGTTCAATATATATACGGTAATTGTTTTTAAATAAAGCAAAATAAATTGATTTTCCAATGCATCTTCCATAGATGTAAACTCTGTATTGTTTGGAAGTAGTTAATAGAAAAATTATTCTAATTACTAAAAAAAATATTAGTTTTGAGGCTATTCAAAATGGCAGCATTTGAAACAGAGTGCGTCGTACTTGAAAAGAGGTCTGGCATCAGATGTTTGATGCCTGAGAAGTCCAAACCATGTGGAAATTACTGACGAATATGTTAGGAGGATGATGAAGCATTGTTTAGTTAAATAATGTTTATAAATGGTTTAAAGTTGGGTTTACCTGAGTTGAACAGTCAATCCAAGGAGTGGTAAACCATTGACATTCCGGTAAAAAAAGTTCTATATCGATAATAAAGAATGTCATGTTGATAGTCATCTTAAAGATAAGAGGACTCATCACTTTAGATATACTTGAAAAAAGCGCAACGGTAAACAGTGCACACGCTTTAGGCAATATCTACCGTATTTATTGAATAACACTTAGTTAGATTCAGTCAGAAAGTCGGGAAAGCACTTGGTTTGAAAATCGTATAGGCAAGAAACTATGAGTTACTAACGGCCGTTGAACCTATGCCCACGATACCCTAACTTAGATATACATGCCCTATCAACGATATTGACCTCTATTTATTTATGAATATAGAAAACTATATTACATATATATATATATATATATATATATATATATATATATATATATATATATATAGATAGATAGATAGATAGATAGATAGAGAGAGAGAGAGAGAGAGAGAGAAAGAAAGAGAAAGATAGATAGATAGATAGATAGATAGATATAGGATGCTAACTGAATGTTCTGTGAATTTCCCCATTTATTGTGTTATATTTTAGTTTCTCTTTCGAATAGTATACCGAGTAAGACGGTGGAAACTACCATGTGTTTGTGTATACTGTTTAGATACGATATATCGAATATATATATATATATATATATATATATATATATGTGTGTGTGTGTGTGTGTGTGTGTAATCTTATATATACAGGAAATTTATTTCTAGGGTGAGGATTTAGCACATGGATGACATTAATAGTAATAAGACGGAGCAGCTGCACCTCATATATCAAAAAGAGAATCTTCAGTTGTGCTCCAGCCAATCAGAAACTGTTATAAACGTGCTGAATGTCAAGCGACTATATTGAAGAAAATTACTGCTTTATTTATTTTTCATTTCTTTCTTGCCAGACATAGTTTCAGTTGTGATACCTTTTGAAATCACTAAATGCGTGCACATTGATAGTATTTTCTCTAAGGATTCACCTTGTTAGTTCCAGCTTCGTAATAATGTCCAATTTGCAAATATGCCATTGATGAACACATATTTTACACACTGTATTTCAACGGCAGATATATTAGATATTGTTGGACTTATCTGTGGGTGTAAGATGTACTCATAACCGTCAATTTTCAACTGTGTGTCAAATCAATTACTGGTTGACCTTTATGACAGAAAGACCTATCTTTTGGATTAACACCAGAGGAATCATACAAACTGTAAAGTTTTTTAAATACCATCATTGGCCAGTTGAAAAGGGCTTAAAGTAAGTCCTGAGTTATGAAATCCTTTGGTGAGCGTAGAAGTCCTATCCTGCGTATTGGTAAAGGTCCAGTAATTTAATCCTATGTCCGTCGTCCTCGAAGGTCAAAAGTAATTATGTCCAGTAGGGTTGGTTTAAGTATTGTATCAACCTCAGAGTACTGCCAGTGATTGGCCAAGAGATAGGTTACATGATTATGGCCTAGTCTATAAGTAGGAGCGGAGATCCATCACACACCTTATATCTAAAAAAAAGTCAACACAAACTAGGATTAATAACTCACTACAGACTTGGGCTAATATATAGGCAGATAAAGAAAACACAAATTTTGTAATAAAACTATTAATTTTAATTTTAATTTTTTTTTCTTTCAGAATATACATAAAATGTGGTGCTTCAAATATCGTAAAAGTAATTTATCAGGGTCAAAAAAAAAAAACATTTTGCGTAGAGGCCTATTTCAATAAAAAAAATCATATACTATAGTTAGTGAAAGACAATTTTTCGGAGAAAGTTTCAATGTTGCCGTGCTCGATCAAAAACCAGGATTTTTGACTGGGTCCAGAAATTCAGAGAGTTTTAAACTGTGCAAAATCTTAATTCTAAAGGTCTAAGAGACACTTATTCTGGTCGGAGAGTGAGTGCTAGGACAAAAAAAACATTGCAAGTTTGCCTCCAACGCCGTGGGCCCATTTGAGCAGATTTTAGACAGAGAATGCCTTTAAAGCAAAGCAACCAAGATAACTGAATCTTTGAGGAATGACTGTACAAAAAGTTAATTTTAAGTCCACCAGTTTCTTGAAATTTTATAGACGTTGATAAGATTAAATAAAGTTTATTTGGGTTCTGTTTTTTTGGGTCACCCTGTATTACAGAGGAAACGAACAGACTAAGATTAACTAACTGGATCCATAGAACGACTGAACTTCTACAATGGCAAGAAGGATTATAACAATTCGGCACTGGTGAGCGCCCCATCGTGGTGTATTGATTATCAAGCTAGTCGCACTGATCCTCGCTGGATTCCCTATACTTATATTGAAAAATATATATATTTACCAACCCATTCCGCATGAGTAGGATGCGACACAGGATCAATTTGTTAAGGGGAGTTTAAAATGTTTGTTCAGAGTTTTCCTTCTCCTAGATATGTCGCCTAATCAAGATTGAAGAGCCCAGTCTGCTCTACTATTTGCCCATGGAATATGGTTTGGATCCAGACCTTTCTCAGGAGTATTAGCGCTATGAAAAATGCAAACAGTCTTGTCCAGGATTTGAACTCTCGTCGACAAGTTCATTTTCGACGACTCTAACGATTACGCCACGCGCTTCTATGTATTATAATATATAAAGATATATTTACTGATTGTATACTGTTCGATAGAAGTAAAAAGATCCTTTTAATAAACAAATTTGATAACAGTGTACTTGTGACCTTGTGTCACATCCTAACAGTGACGAACGGGTTGGGTAAATACCGACTTCGGCAATGAACTGCTTTTATGTTTGACGAGGAAGGAAGTGCAGCACTTAAAGAAATACTGGTTTTAATAAATAGCGTAGCTATCCAACCATTAATGACACAGTCTGTTAACCCTTGTTCGAAATCAAAACTAATTGCGATTTTCTTCACAAACACACACACACACACACACACACACACACACATATATATATATATATATATATATATATATATATATATTATATATATGTATAATGGTAATTTTGAGAGATGTGAAAGATTCCCTATTTCTCGATCTCGTAAACATAATGGTGACAATAAGTGACCAATAACCGATTCAAACAGGAAACAGCTGCTGTAAAAGTGTCGCTTTTGCTCAACCGTAAAACTATTTGAATAATCGTCTAATTAATCTAATTTTAGCGTCGCAATTTGAAAGGATGTTTACCTTTCATCGGAGTCCTGTGCATCTGTCGAGACAGTATCATTTGTCTAATGTGAATTTTAGGGCCATAAAACTCACGGCAGACAGAAAATTACTTAGCCGTTACATTAATGTTAAAGTTAGTATCAATCACGACACGTCGATTTTTTTCTAGCTTGAAGATGGCGTGAAACGTACTCTTCGGTTATTAAATACGACGAGAATCTTATCTATAATTTGTATTTTAGACCTCCCTTACATGCGACATAGACGTTTTAACATATTTTATACTGATGCAAATTAATAAGGCATCACTGAGTCGAGATAATTTTTCTATAATTTATGTGTATGGCAAAGGTTCGTGAGTTTATTCGCAAAATATAGATATTTTAACATCTCAGTATACATACATATATGAGGTGCTCGTGGCGTAACAATTATCATCATAGAAAATGGATCAGGCGACACAAGTTCAAATCCTAGATGATGTTTGTGTTAAGTTTTTTAATGCAATCCTTGGCCAGTTGAAGAGGGCTTAGAGTAAGTAAGTCCTGAGTTAGGGAATCCTTTGGTAAGTGAATAAGTCCCATTCTGCGTATATTTAAAGGTCCAGTGATTTAATTCTATGTTCGTCGTCCACAAAAGTCACAGTAGATATGAGTAGGTATCGCCCGTACTTCCGGTATAAGCATTGTATCAGCAGCAGAGTACTGACAGCGATTGGCCAAGAGTATGATCACATGGTTATCACCGAGTCTATAAATAAGAGCGGGCATCTAGCACACACCTTATAACAGAAATTACTGGGCACCTCATGTGGTGTAATGGTTAGCAAGCTGGATTAGCAGACCATTGTTAGTGAGTTCGATTCTCACTGGGTGTCTCCCACTTCTGGCCTTGTGCCACATCTTAGCTAAGCTTAGTGAATAACTATAACAGAAATTACTCAACAGTTTGTATTTCACACGGCTCCGATGCACAGGGGAAAAATTGGAATCCAACTATGACCCTGGCTATGGTTAAATAGTAGTGTGTGCTGGGCTCTTTGAAATTAGTATTGCAACCGGGGAATGAACATTGTCATTTATATTTATGGGTAATGTCTAAAATTAAATAAATATCAAACATAGAATTTTGAGTTGTTTCTACACATACTTCTAAATTTTGAGATCATTTGAATGTGAATTAGTGAATTTATAAACGGGAGTGTATGTGAATGTTTGTGTGTGTGTGTGTGTGTGTGTGTGCAAGGGTTAATGGTTTCAGCTTGGTGAAAGTAGATATCATAGGTTGCTGGTTGTAAGCCACATTTCGTTGCTACTACAATTTTATTTGAATTGAAATTAATCTGGATCCAATTGTTTAAGCCTGTTTATAAGTAAAACATATCCTGAATGGGATATATAAGCAAAACAATACACAAGGATTTACCAAAGATAAAGAACAAAACATCTATTATTAAGAAAGACTTAAAGATGAAAATAACAAATAGTTTATACATTGTTGTATAAGTGAAAATAACAATAATTATACATTGCTGTATAAGTGAAATGTTTACAATATGTATATAGGTTTTCTGTAGGTAAGTTTAAGAAGGAAGGGTTTTGTAGTATGTAGTTTGCCATGAGAGCAATTTGAAAAATACAGCCGGTACAATCATATAGTTGCTAGCTGATTTATAGAGTCGGGCCTCGGAACGCCAGTCTAGCCCAAGAATGGGCCGAAGTGGAATGTTGCATATCATGAGTCCACATTAGTAACCGGGTCACAAACCACTCAGCCACCAGTTTTCAAGCTCTAAGAGTTGTCATGCATGGCCAACAGATGGCCCCAAAGGGGGTGAATGGCCATACCCCTATGTAGAGGTGCATTCGGTGTATTTTACAGTCCCAACCAACAGAGCGACAAATTGTTTGAATCACCCTGTATTTATGTATCATTTAACAGTAATATGCTCTGATATATAGGGTGATAAAAAACGAGACTTTTTAAAAAAAGTCAAGCGTGTTTTTTGGCGGGTGGTTACCCTATATATATATATATATATATATATATATAATATATATATATATATATACGTGCAGGGTGACCAAAAAACAGGCCTGACTTTCATTTAACAGTATATATGCTTTGATATATAGGGTGATAAAAACAGACTTTTTAAAAAAGTCAGGCCTGTTTTTTTGTGGACGGTTCCCCTATATATATATATATATATATATATATATATATATATATATATATATATATATATGTATATATATATATATATATATATATATATATATATATATATATATATATATATACCAAGCGTGTTGGTAAATCCTCGCGGTGAGAAAAAACCCAGCAAATAGTTTGATTGTAAAAATATACTACCAAACATCACCCGGGGAGAAAAAAATTTTTGAAAAAAAGAAAAGACCAAGATAGTCGTGCCAACAAAAAATAATCTATTGGTACAGTATTTGGCCAAAAGAAAAATAACAATTTATATGTATATATATATGTATATAATATATATATATATTCATATAACCGCTAGGTTATTATCTTTATATATATATATATATATATATATATATATATATATAGGGTGACCAAAAAAAAACAGGCCTGACTTTCAAGAAAAGTCTGTATTTTATCACCCTGTATAATCAGATGAATTATGTACAATATAACGAGTGTAACAATAAGCTATAAACAGTAAGTTCAATATCCCATCACTATTAGCCGAACTTAAAAATCCACTTAGCTATTCATTAGTTGTCTATTCTAATCCCCGATGGTTCGCCATTGGCCTTGTTTACACATCAAATAAGATCGACAAATTTACTAATGTCTAATATCCGAGTTTGAGAATCCCACAGAGGACATCCCTACTGCAGTAAAAGGATTGGGTCGGGTCAAATCTCGACGTCTAGCGCGAATGTCGATGAAATCGCGAATTTTTGCACGTAATACAACAAAAATGTGTGTGGGTTGCTGCTTAAAAAATCCGTGTGCTTCATTGCATCTTTCGTGGAAAGATAACTAAATAATTCCACGCACATTTATTGCACTTCTGGTACTTTTGAAACCAATGCGTAGTCAGCTCATTCTCTTTGATATTATTACAACCAAGTTTTTTTTGTCAGTTCTACGAGTCAAATATCGAGCAATCGTCCGTAAAAATCAAAAAAATTCTGTTCACAATAAATTATTGTAAAGTAACTCAGTGTTTTCTTCTAATCGAAACATAGTTTTTGTAACATTAGGGCTACAAGCAAAATATTTTAATCAACATATAAAAACTAGTAAGCTATTTATCTACCAAGCTATTTTAAAGATACATGCATTCTATCTCCGATGTATCTATCTAACAGTTGTCTGATCTCGTTTTTTTCCCTCTGTCAGTGTTGATCAGTTTCATTCAAACTCTTAATATCTGAATGACAGAGCAGATTCGGCCTGGTGTCTGAGATGGTTGAGAATTTCACACCAGACCCGTGCGTGCGTGTTAAAGCCCCAATTAAGAGAAATTGTTTAGAATGATTTTATCCTCTGCTCTCATTTGATTGATAAAGTGAACATGTGATACATTGCTTTTGGGACGTAGACAACCTATATTTTACTGAATTAAACGTTTTAAGTTGTAAATGTTAATTATATATATATATATATATATATATATATATATATAGACCTGTTCAAAAAATCAACTTTTTCCTTTTTTCATACCCTCCTGCACGGTTTTCCCATGCTTTTTGACCTGGAAAAGCCGAAAATCACAACCATTTTGAGGTAAAATGTCAGGAACCTTTGCCTCATTGGACCTCAAGATATTAAGCCCGCAATAGTAGAAAAGTGCCAAATTTTGCCTTCTGCCAGACAGTTTTTTCACCTGAAACTTTTGTTACAATTGGGTTAGAACAACAAACTGGGTATCAAATTGAAGCATTTGTAATACTCTTTCTGTAAAAATAATCCAAGTAAACATTCAAGAAAAAAAAGACACATCATATTCTGAAAAATTTCAAAATTTCATAAATATTACAATCTTGACATCAGAAAATGTGTGACAAAGACTGCTTATGGCAGAAAAAGGTTGGACCAGGTTATCATTCAGTCACTACAAAGCTGCTGGTATGACAGCATTTTTATTTTTTTACATTCAGTCTCTGCAAAAACTGGTCATGTATGGTAGATTTTATCTATTTTCTAATAGTATTTATTTAGTCTTTGTGTAGGCAAGGTTTTGAATTGTCCATATATTCAGTTAGGGGTGAGAAGGAAGAAAGCAAACTGCCTTAACCATGGGGAGGCAAACCCTGTTTCGACCACAACCAAAAGACCAGAAAAGCTAATATTCAGCTAATATCTATAAGCATACCACATCTTAGCTTTGTCAATTCAGAAGTACAGGAATATATATATATATAAATGTACATATATATATACATACACACACACATACACACACACATATATATATATAGTGTGTGTGTGTGTGTGTGTGTGTTGTGTGTATGTGTGTGTGTATATATATATATATATGGAAGCGCGTGGCATAATGGTTAGGCGTGGGAAATGGAATTGTCGACCCGGGTTCAAATCCCAGACAAGACTGTTTGCATTTCACATACCGCTAATACCCTTGGGAAAGGTATGAATCCATATATTCTGCCTCCAGCTATGGGTTAAATAGTAGGGCAGACTGGGCTCTTTAACCTTTGGTAGGTAGCCAGGGAAAACTGTGAATTCAAAATTCCTGAGGTCAGTCGTTGATTGGGTTTGTGGTATTCGTGCACCAATTATTTCCTATCGATTGTGCCAAAAAGTGCGGATGGTCCAACACAAGCCTTCACCACTATAAACAAATCACTGTGTGGGTGTTCATTGTATGAACCCTCATGCGTCGAAAATCGACGAGAGACTCCATAATATATATATATATATATATATATATATATATATATATATATATATATATATATATATATATAGCTCTGTGACTCTAACAATAAGAGCACACATTGAGCTCTCAAACTGTGACAAGTTGTTTTAAAAAAAACCCTATGTCGTAAGGAAGATTTCTTCTCTGGACCTTTGGATTATATATATATATATATATATATATATATATATATATATATATATAATATATATATATATATTACGTCATATGGATTTGGAACATATACTCCCCAGATAACTAAAATACTCATATTTCGTTTTTATTCGAGTTATTTTGGCTACGTACACAGAAATCCAGGAAAAAGTCTATGCTGTAGTGAAATATGGTCATTGAACTGGAATTCTCTCCTGTCTCTTTTCAGTGAAATAATTTGGAAAATAAAATAAACAAACTACATTTTAAGCTTAAATTAGTTATTCCTCTTAATAAAAAAAAAGAATAACACCAATGTAGTTATGTCTCTAGCACGCTCTCATAAACAACGACATTAATGGAGTTGCCCATGAAATATTTTAGTAGTCTCAACTTTAGACACGGCTCTCGCAAGAAAATAACTCCAACTGACTGGCAAAGAGAGCATCTAATTAACTCAGAGGCCGGATTTAAATTGTTGACCAGACTAGAGCAGGGCAGCCACACGAAGTATCTGACCACTTCATAACTGTCGACTTAGACAAATCTCTCCATTATATGCACGACAGTAATTGGTTTTGTTATGAAATTAACCGACAAGTCTATATTTACTTTCTTACTTCTTTTTGTGCTTAAGACATTTTAGTGGCTCAGTTAGTCGACCAAGTATCAGACGTGAAATCTCAAAGTCTACTTCGTTTGAAATTCGTCACGTCTGACATGGCCTTTCATCTTGCCAAGGTCGATACATATTGATGATATCAGACGAGTTTCATTAGTTCAATCGGTCGAATGTCAGGATTGGAACGCGCAGTGTTCCCAGTTCACCAATCCTGGCAATTCTAATTACAGCTTCTTGCATGCGGCAAAGGAGGATTCTGAATTTAAAGAAAAAAAAAGTAACAGACCTGATATCTGGTTTCATAG
>CM042137.1:18804721-18807221 GCA_023376005.1 Doryteuthis pealeii
AGGTAGTTCATATTTACTAAAATGTCTTAGTCTGGCACAAGGGCCTTAATTGACTTACTGTATCTGCTTTTACAAAGTCGTCACCCACCTATGTATTTTGCACGATAACTTCCCACCGTAAGACCTCGCCCTAATGTAACTCTGAAAAATTCTAAAATCTTGTAAAATAGATATATAAAACCCTTGCTCTAGAGGGAGACAGACAGGATCAGGGCGTTAGAGAATAGACATTATCTGGAAGGCGTTTAGGTTCTAGATGTGACACAGATGGGTTGGAACCGGCAGAAGACTGCAGAAGGCAGATAAACTTTGACTGTAAGAGGGATAACTCGTGCTGATGACAGAGACATTTAAAACCGGCTGTAGTTCGCAAGAATTCGAAAGGATAAAATCAGTTTGCTATTAAGGGCTAGTTTAGACAACTCTCTCTCTCTCTCTCTCTCTCTCTCTCTCTTTCTCTCTCTCTCTCTCTCTCCGTATCTTCTCTCTATAGATATATCTATATATCTTTCTCTGTCTTCCGTCTTCAAGAGTCCGTCAATAAGATAAAATTACCAGTAAAGATATATCCCTGGCGTTTGTGTGGATTAAATGCTGACTCGAATCCATTTTTTGAAGGAAGAGATCTAAAAGCAAAACTGAATGTGCATTTAAAATCCACAACGACCTTACAGACATAGAAGGCGAAAACCTAGAACGTCGATTTGCTGCTGTCTGGTGATACAAACGGAAAGACAACGTTTGACTTCCGTCGTTGTCGCCCAAACAGTTGACCTACGTCGCTTGTCGAGTCAAAATGGAATATCATACACATTCGCTTTAGTATTGTACTACGGCACATATCACGTTTTTAATTCCGTAACAAGTGCATACACTGCACATGTCAAAAGAGTAAGGGGTACAAGTGAACAAACCAGTAGGTTACTTATCGCCTTCTGATACAGTGACCATTCAAACGGTAGGACGCTGCATAGCATACACTTTCAAATGGGTCAAATAGATCTTTTTTCAAAAGATTATTTTTATTCGATTGGAACATGTGCAAAAAATAACTCTTAAGGAATAACCATACAAAAAAGTAAATATGAACGCTATTCCCTAACCTCTAGTCATAAAATAATCCTAGACAGTTTGACATTTTGACAAAATCAATCAATCAATCAATTAATCATATCTATTTACTTACTGTGGTGGATATCATTAGCAGTGCTATTACTTTCACCAAACATTAGGAAACCTAGTTACTTCTTACAAAAGATATGGCCAAAGCAATAAAATTCTAATAGATACTGGAATAAGCTCACTCGGTAATAGATCAACCCAAGTAACCCAAAGCTTGGAAATGTAAAGCTGATGGTAAATGTGACACCAATTCAGACGCAAAAACAAACAGTCGCTCTAGTCTAGCGCTAGTGAAAAGGGGATAGACTCCATTGCAGTCCAGCTGATTCCAAGCATAAGCCACTCTGCCAACTTTACTACTTACTAGTATAATTTGTGGACTCCAAATTTACTACTTTTCTTGTGTGGAACAAAATACTTATATGTAATTGTACCATAAGCAACTACTAAAACCGTTTATGCTACGTGGTCACTTTAGACATAGTTCACTCAGTGCACAAAGGTAGAACACAAAGAAACATAGAAAAACAACACAGTAGAACTTTTGGGGTTTTCAACTCCGGCATCAGCATTTATTAATTGTTCACGCCAGCGTGGGTTGCCAGGTCAGAGAGAGAAAAACTGACTAATCTTTTCTATAGATTGTGCGCCTTCATTTTAGTTATACCTACTACTCACAGGACCCGCTGTTAACACGACCTCTCTTTTCTAGAGTCGCTCCTTCGAAGCCTCCGGTTTTATCTACTTATCTGGGCCTAATTACTTGTAGTCATTCAGCCGTGACTAGCTGAACTGGAGGCAAGTTGCTCGGACCTGAATCACTCCGCGGTCAATTTTTAGAAGTTTATCCCGAGTCTCTATCTCATAAAAAGATTATTTTATTTTTATTTTTCTCTTTCCCCCAAATTAGATTCCCCTTTTTTTATTTCTATTCAATTTAAATTTACTCTGGGTCATTCATTACAGAATACCGGCAACATATGGACCCCGGTTGGGAACCCCTGATTAGGGATTAACATAAGGCAATGTTCTAAGTTCTTTAGCACTGTCTTAGAGAAACCTAATCTTAATAAGTAACTGTAGTAGACTTGAGAAGGAACATTTTTTGTAGTTTTGTAAAAACATTACACAAATCAATGACTGTGGCTCCTAAATATCTAAGACTATCGTCGTAAAAGATAAATTCAAGATCAGAATTTGACTGATTTTATTTAAGCAAGTAAAGTCTAACACAATGCCAGGTTTTTAGAGAAACTTTTAAGAATTGCAATAAGGAAATGTTGCTTACAAGATTTACTCTAGATTAGAGACACGATAATAAGTGCATCGTAATAAGTGGATTGACAAGGAAAGTCAATATCCGAGTTTTTTCAGCTTT
>CM042137.1:18814721-18827221 GCA_023376005.1 Doryteuthis pealeii
TTGGGTAATGTGACGTAAGCAGTGATGTAATTTTTGTTACTGACAAAAACCGGAAGCGAATCTCCATTATTAATAGATATGGTATATCTTCGTGTCGTTGATTCTTTAGTGTCTTTCTTCTCTTAGACCGATGACCATACTAGTGCTAAAGAGCCTAGTCTGGCCTAATATTTACCCTAAGCTGAGGGAAGGACAATAGTTTGATACATACTTTTCCCAAGTGTATAAACTCTAAGAGAAATGCCAAAAGTCTCGACCAGGATTTGAACTCGATTTGCCGTGTTCATTTCCTACCACGATAACCATTACACATGGAATGCCCTAACGTGTTGGTTGTTTGGTTGCTTATTTTACGGCATATCAACCATTTTCGGGTCATTTAATGCCAAATTAAGTCATATTTGATAAACAAAGGAGTCAGACTGCTTAGAGTACCTGCTGTTGCTTAAGTGATTACCCAATTAAGTATTGAACAGGCTCATCACTGCTTAACTTCGCTAATCCAGTGGGAAATGGCGCTTTCATGTGTGCATTTGTGTGCATAAGTAAGTAAAGTAAAATCGTTGGGGCGGCCTAATGTCGGTATCAACCAGACAGCGAGGGAGTCTACCCCCTTTTCGCTAAAGCTAGACCAAGGAGATTATTTTAGCGTCTGAAGTGGAGCGCCACACATACCATCAGCTCCTCACTTTACAGCACATATCCCTGTACTACTCATACGCTGAGTTGGTGAGGGCCGATGTTGAACTAGGGACCGTGAGATTTCTAGCCGAACGCTCTACCGACTGAAGTGACTATTTCGTATTTCTAGAAAAAAGTGACTAGAAAAAGAACAAGTACCGATTCTATCAAAGACAATTGGTTTGAAACCAAATCACACGCCCAGCCACTAATCAACATCTTATGTGTACTTCTCTTTCTCCCCCTCTTCTGCAACAGAACTGTGGCTCAATAAAACGATTGAACCGACTCAGATTGCCTGGCTGCTCGAATTTGGAACCCTTATAAATATTCCAACAGAACGGATAATAACGGCACCTGTTTATTATTAATCCATCCCAGCAGACTCTTATCGCTGTTGCTGATCCAATTTCATGTTACGATCGACCGGAACTTTACTTACGCGTTATTCTTCCCCACCCCTTTTTTTTTCTTTTCTGCGAGGGTATATTGATAGGGTGCCAGGTTTTTTCCAAATGGAAATATGTCCTCACAGGAGAAAAAAAAAAAAGGAAACTTAAAATCGTTGACATTTTAGAAATAATTAATGTCGAGTGAACGGAAAGTTTTAGAAAAGTCTTTATATACAGAGGGATTGTTGAATAGTTATAGGCCCTACCAAGAAGTGAAATTCCAGAATCATGAGAAGTGATTCTATTTCATAAATTTTAGAAATGATTCATGTCAGGTGGTTCTTTTTCGAATATAAACACCGGCGACGAATAAAAGTCATATTGTATAAGAAACATTCTTTAAGAACGAATGGAGGTGAGCCAGAGGGAGACAAAAAAACAAGAAAGTGTGTGTGGGGGGGGGGATATATATATAAACCCTCAGGTCGAACCAGTGATGGAGATGTCTCCCAACAAGTAAAGGGAGTGTTTGGGGTTTTGTCTACACAGAATGATGTGAAAGAATGAAATATAAGCAGCTTCAAGAATGGTTAGGTGCTGCTTAGACCTAGCTATGTGCAAGACGGAGAAACACTCGTCAGTGTAGTCGGTCCGACAAGCATTTATATATGACAAATGTCCGGCCGAATATATATATATACATAGTCTTTAGTACGTAAGTTATCAAATATTAAATATCATAAATAAGAATAGCATTTAACACAGGCACCAGTATATATATTTATCAACTTCCACTCGAGCAGGATGTGACACAACGTCAATTTCTTAGGCGGAGTTCAACAGGTTTGAATTCAGAGTTTTTCTTCTCCTAGACCGGTTGCCTAATCAAGTTTAAAGAGCCCAGTCTGCCCTACTATTTATCCATAGCTGGAGAGAGAGAATATGATTCATACCTATCACAAGGGTATTAGCGATAAGTGAAATGCAATTACCACATCCAGGGTTTGAACTCGAGGCAACGAGTCAATTTCCCATGACGTTAACCATTACACCACGCGCTTCCACCGGCACCAGTATATGTTATATACCCTACCTATGAACATTAATAGGTATGCTTGAATCCTCATGAATATGGGAGTATTATACTGACTGAAAGGTCTGATACCACTAGCAGTGATTTACCTTTTATTACGCCGCTGCCAGGAATTGTATTTTGTTAATGTTATAAAGATTCCATTTCATTTCTAACCTCCGTTTGGTTATTTATCATTTAGTATCCTTTGTTAGTTTACATATCAAACATCTTTAATAACTAAAGCACTAATATAGCACCCACGCCTACAATAATCCCTCCTAACCGACTAAACTTGCAACCACACACAAGAAAGAACAATACAATATATCCTCCTAACAAACTAAAACTACAAGTACAACAAATAATCCCTCTGAAGGTGAATCATGTACGTGGTCTAAAGCGCTTGGTAAAATTACTTGTTTGAAATCAAGTGAAAATCATTAAGAAAAAAATAGTCCACGGTATTGAAACAAACCTGGTTAAATACTATATGCATCTAGATATCTAGATATATGTAATATAATCAATATCACCCATACATAAGCGCACTCTTAATCATAAAAATGTAATACCTATCAGAGTAAAAGTAAAATTGCTTAAGTACCTATGAAATTTACCTATTTTGGACTGTTTCGTAAGTATATGCATGATTATAGAGTTTCAATGCTACATAGTCAGTTAAGAAATAATACCTAATATTATCCGTTTTTATTTAATAATGCTTCATTATAGTTTATATCATATTAATATATTTGTTTTAGAAGAGCATTGATTTTAATTCAATAACCGTTAGGGTGAACTTGTTTATGGGTGATATCACACACACACACACACACACACATATATATATATATATATATATATATATATATATATATAATATATATATATATATATATATCCTAACAGATATATATACCAATCATTGATATTGAGAAATCTATATTTATAAAAAGAGCTAACTTAATTGTTAATAAAGTGCTGATAGTAAAATAGTCGACCACGCTAGCTTTATTTATTCCATTACTATTCTAACTTATATTAACTCTATCAACGATATTGAGCTATCATTATTTTTCAAATAGATCAGATTATATATATATATATATATGTGGGGGGGGGTGAGTGTGCATGTCTGTATATATGTGTAGGGGACCTAAGGGAACATTTGTACGAATAAATAAATGGAACAAAATGATATGTAAATATATAAAAAACATACAAATAGTTTATATACTCCTAAATTGTTGTTTAAACTTATATTCCTTTGAACCTACATCAGCACGCGCACCCGGCAGTTTTATCATTAAAGTTAACTCGCCTGTTGTCTGACAAGTACGTACAAAACCACGATTTCTGCACGCACCTCGGACCTGATTCAATTTTCATATGTTAGATAAAAAACACAGAATCATCTATAAACTTCTCTATAGACAAATAAATACACAAATGTAAATACGTTTCTCATATACACGGCCACTAAGTAAAAAAAAAATATTTAGCATAATTTGTTTTTTTTTTTTTTCTCTTTTGATCATACAAGCAATAATTTGCTTTGCAGTTACTCTTATCTTTTTCTTTGTTTTTTCTTTTTTTATTTATTCTTATTTTCCAGTTATCATCTTTTTTTACAAATTGAAACCTGTAAAAATGTATGGTGGTAGAAAAGGATGTGCGTATCTTTTTATATCTGAATGTGGTGCTAACATGATTAATTCAGCTCAGTCCAAAGGTCGATACATTATTCCTATAGTTTAGGCAAAATATGAATGAAGTACATACTATACAACTGTGCAAGTAATACTATGTTTTGTTTTTATATAAATCTTTTTGGTATATTTGTCAACGCCTCTTTCGAGGATAATTGGGATTTTTTCTCCTAATTTCCTGTATGATACGTTCTGCATACTGTGAATAAAAAAAATGCATGTTCTGTAAAATAATAATAATGGCCGAACATATATTTTGTTTTTTCTATAGTTTCTACTACGTTTTAATACAAAAAGCTTAAAATGGAATTGCAACCTTGCACTTGTATGACAGAACCCTTATTCATTTCATATATCTCAATGTGAATGGTTGCTTGTGCTTTGATATGAATAAGTTTTGTTAGTGGTCGCAACGAATATATAGCAATATAACGTAGGAAATTAACTTTTCACCTTTTTCTTTCTTTATTTAATGATCATGTAGTTTTCTGGGAGGCTGCAGAAAAGTCATCTTAATTGGCTTTGGTTAAAATATACAGACCTCGATTTCTTCTGATATATATTTAGAAATGCGAGAAGAAAGCACTACTTTTCTTTGAATAAAGGAGCAATCCTTTTGCTTCCCTAATTCTTTGACGAACGAGAAAGAAAGATCAATATGTGTATGTAGGTCTTTAGATGCTTTTGGTTCATTTATTTGTGTCTTAATTTGAAAGCAACTTAACATTAACGTGCACTTAAACTACGTGACTAGTTTACGTGTATTATTGTTACTGAATCATTCATCTAACCGTTGTTTGCTTTGAACAAGCTATAAAGAACTTTCATCTCATTAAGCAATCTTGCTGAATATACTCTCTCTCTCTCTCTCTCTCTCTCTCTCTCTTGCGTTCTCTTCTGTCTCTCACTCACTCACATACACATATGCATGCACACACTATATATTAACACTCAATCACACACACAATACACTCACCCACAAAAATACACACACGCACACACACAAGCATTTACACATACACTCTCTCTCCTCTCTCTATATATATATATAATATATATATATATATATATATATATATATATGTATGTGTGTGTGTGTGTGTGTGAGTGAGTGTAATATACAGTGTGCATGCATATGTGATATATATTATATATAATATATATATATATATATATATATATAATAATATTATATATATATATCAATATGTTAGGGATAAATAAATAAATGTTATATTTCAACATGTTAGGGATAAATAATAACACTTTATTTTTGCAATACAAAATTATTTCCCTAGAAAAATCAAATATCCAAATTCTAACGGTCTATTTCAGCGTTCCAAATGTGATTTTTTAAAAATTCTCTTCGAACATTTCCAAAAATTCTCTGTTTTTCCCCAACGAATTTTTTCATTCAAAATAAAATTTCACTCTAATGAAGGTCGACCGAAACACATGTGTAAGTGATATTGATTAAATTCATCTTTTATTATTCATTCTATTCTTTCATTTATTTGTTTATTCTTCCTCATATTGTCGGATTCATTTCCAATTTCCATTTTTACATATATATATATATAAATATATATATTATATATATTATATAATATGTGTGTGTGTGTGTGTGTGTGTGTGTGTGTGTGTGTGTGTGTGTGTGTTGTGTTTATATAATGTCCCGGTATAATTGCTTCTGATAATGAAGAATACACCTACGTTAGAATTCGATATATGACATTTGTGTAATTGCCATTGGGTCAAACAAATCATATTATTGCGTGTTTCTGACTTTTCGTTTGCATTTCCGATGTGCATACTTACAAATCGCGGCGTGCATGCACATATGTAATTAAGCAATAAATATTCATGTTAAAACAAACATCTGCGCACATATATATAGGTAGATTGATGTAAACACACGAAGATAGATAGATATGACAATTCTAATTTACATATATATATAGATAGATAGATATACAAAATATAGATAAAACACATGGGATAGATATGATTATTTTAACAAACGATCTCTCTCTCTCTCTCTCTCTCTCTCTCTCTCTCTCTCTCTCTCTCTCTCTCTTAATATATATATATATATATTATATATATATATATATATATATATGTGTTGTGTGTGTGTGTGTGTGTGTGTGTATATATATATATCATGGACTCTCTTTCGTCGAATTTTGACGCATGAGGGTTCACACACACAATGAACACCAACATAGTGATTTGTTTATAGTGGTGAAGGCCTTATATATATATATATATATATATATATATATATATATATTATATTATGGACTCTCTCACGTCGATTTTCGACGCATGAGGGTTTATACACACAATGAACACCCACAACGTGATTTGTTTATAGTGGTGAAGGCTTGTGTTGGACCAATCCACACTTTTTGGCACAGTCGATAACAAAGAATTGGTGCATCAAGGGTTGCCACAAACCCAATCTACGACCGACCTCAGGAATTTTGAATTCAGAGTTATCCCTCTCCTAGACTGGTTACTTACCCATGTAAAAGAAAACTTTATGAGTGTTTTTCCTTATATTCTGTTGTATGATGCATCATGGGAGAGGTCAAATATCTGATTCATGGTGAAGAGTTTAGTTTTTGGGGCATGACCCTTTCCATGATGCACCCCACGACGGCATGTAAGGAAGAACACGGATATAAGTAATCCCCTTGGTTTGAAAATTGCATAGGCGAGAAACTGTCTATTAACAAGTGCCGTTGACTCCGTGTCTTCGCTACCCTAATTTGTACATGCTATATCAATGTATTATGTACTCCTTACACATATATGCAGAGAGAGAGAGAGAGAGAGAGAGAGAGAGAGAGAGAGAGAGAGAGAGAGAGAGATGGGGCGATAGGGAGAGTGAGAGTGTATATAATATATATATATATATATATAGATAGATAGATAGATAGATAGATAGATAGATAGATGAATGGTGCCTTTTAGCGGTGATATGGTTTCGAATTTACCAAAAGACAGTAGATATTATTTAATATCGGGTAGAAATCGGAATATCAAATTCTGTTGTATCAATGCCAGCAGAGCCTACCAAATAAGAAACGTTGCAAAATTCAACCTACTTATTGGTGGACTATGCGCCTAAAAACTACAATTGATGAATATACTAATGTGCACGGAAAAGTTATCAAATTTACCAAGAAACGAATCAGTCATAAAATGTACACAAGCGGCCACAAAGAAATTCCCCTTTTTCGATACACTCGGCACATCGTTTCTCACGTGGATTTTCCCCTTCAAAAATAAGAAAAACTAGAGCTATCCAGCTCTTCTCTCATGCAATTTCCTCAAAATGCACTTAGATTCTATTTATTTACCTTATCTATTTATTTAGAGAGGGTCGGTAGAGCATCTTTCTGGGAAACGCAAAGTCAACTCAGCGCATGTGTAGTACAACTTTGGTAATATTATCTCTGCGGTAATGCATCTGGGAGCTGAGAGTAGGTGTGGCGCTCCGTCTCAGCAAAAATGATCTCCCTTGTCTAGAGCTAGAGAAAGGAGAATAGACACCTTCACTGTTGGGCTGATACCGAATATAAACCACTCGGCAAACTTTCTTTACTGATTAGGGTATTAGCGCTATGTGAAATGCCAACAGCTTCGTCTAGGAATTGAACTCGAATCGACGAGTCCATTTTCCACGACTATAACATATATATATATATATATATATATATATATATATATATATATATATATATATATATAAGAGGCAAGTCTGTTTTTGGATGTACGTCACGACTTATGATTTGTATTTCAAGTTTGAATTTGTTCACGGTTTCTATTCTCGAAGAATTTTTTTTATAACTAGTCATGACAAGAATTTACCTCATTCAAATAAGTATAAATTCTAGAAAATATTAAAATCAAAATTAAAAATTGAATTACAGCAACATTAAAAACAATTAATGTTTATCTATATGTATGTATAGGAGTAGTGTATGTTTTGGGATGTATGTATCGACTCATAACTCAGAAAAGAAATGGCATTGACCATGAACATCGTGCATACTCTTTTATAAGTTTATAATAAGACAAGTACAACATTTATTTTCTTTATTTTTACTGATTAAATATCATAATTCAATAATTAAGAATCAATTGATTTCTGGAAGTCTTGTTTTTATATCCTTTTTGTATTTAATTATGAAGAACTGTGAAAGTTCTTCATAATGAAATACAAAAAGGATATAAAAACAAATACATTTTTCACTGTAACTCTAAACCAAAAGAATGTCAAAGAAAACAATGAAGTGAGAAGTCTTTGATGATGAAACTCTTAATTGAAAAATTATCTTTAAATGACACTAATCTATACATATATAAAGGACAGTTTGTGTGTATGTATGTCCGGAGGAAACTATGAAAATAATACAATTAACAACAAAGTAATTATATATACATATTTACTATCAGCAAATCTTGCTTTTTGAACAAATATAATGAAGATTTGATTTATATTTGTGAAGATAATTAAAAAACAAAATTTAAATGATAGCAACATAGCATTTCTTTTGCATTTCATATTCTAAATAGTGGACATTTTTTTCTTTTCATAGTGGCTGGATCAATGAAAATAATTGAAAAACAGGAAATCAAATAGATTTAAAAAGAAAAAAAAAGAAGCTATAAAACAATTTGGACTTAATATACAAAACTTAATTACCCAGCCTGGTAATAAATTGAGCACTTCATTATATTTTTTGTCCTAATTTCTTAGAATAATATATATTAATTTTTAATCAGTTTAACTAAAAAAGAAATTAAAAATAGAAATAAACTACTCGTAGAATGAACGAATAATGTTTGCTTGAATTAATATACAGAATCTTCCACCCACAAATAGAAACAATTTTTTAATTCTTAGTTTCTTTTTATTCTTACATTTTTAGGAGTAAAAAATAAAATGAATTAAACGAATACCTGTTTTATCACTTTAACTGAACAAGAAATTAAGAACTGAATTTCAAATTTTTGTTAATTGTACTAAAAAGGTTTTAGAATAGTAAAAATAATGTTTCAAAACGCTCACTAGACTAGGTTACATTTTTAATTAATATTTTATATGTAAACAATAAGTCATTGTGTCCCGATTTCGCATTGGTCATGCAAGACTAACGCACTCCAATGTACTCAAACAAGAACAACAACCACAATGTGGAACATGTTAAACACCTTTGACTGTTAAACACTTCATGGAATGCAGGTTTCTTGCTCACATCAGAAACCGTTACTTTAAAGCAAACAATATGAAAGATCTGCTTGAAAATATCAGCATGGAGGATATTCTTTCTTTTTTGAGTGAAATAAAATTATACCATAGAATATAGAGATGAAACAAATCAATACCATACAACATAATTCCCAATAATAGCTAACACATTTTTAAACCAATTACTAAAGTATAAATATAAATACACGATATGTATAACTTCCTAACGCGTTAGGCATGACATAACTCAGACGGGTTGATATGCCGTTAAAAAATCATACACAACAACAAACCACAAACAAATAATTACTAAAATAACAGTGTAATACTTGAATTCTTAGCGAATTTTAAAAATTAATAAGGATTTGCTAAATGATTTAATCTTACTGCTTATTTAACTACTCTCTTCATCATGTACCTATCACTTCCTATCAATTCTTTTAGTGCGATCACTGACTGGACTTTTCAGTGTGTGAAAATATAGAAAATTAATGTCTTTTATTGCTAAAGTAATCTCTGATATAGTACTGTCTCTCATTATACATTTCAAAGAATACATTTAGAAGAATATCTTAATAAAGTATATATTAAATTTTGGATAATATCAAATATATTCACACCTGCACAATCACACATACAGACAGATAGATATATGTACACTGCGCTCGCACACACATACACAGTGAATACATATCTATCTATCTATCTATCTATCTATCTATCTATCTCACTATATATATACAGGTTGTTTGGGATAAATTTGGCAAACTTATATTTGTTTATTTTTCTCCGTTGGTTGGAGGTATTGACGCACGCTACGCATCATTTAAAAGTTTGGACCCATCTTCATTAATATACGTGATGGCAGATAGAATGGATGACTGGAACTCTCTTGAATCATGGAAGAGAATAATAATTGTATCATGATGATATGCGCCTGCCATCAAAATAAGGAGGTTATGGTTGCTTTTCAATGCTCCCTGAACACTGTAAAAACAATCAGGCATGAACTGGAGAATTACAATAGGGACTACGAGACTGTGTCCCGAATAAAGCAACATAGACGATCTGTACAACAGAATTTCCTCATAAATCTGCATAAAAAAGTATTGGGGGACCCCGGCATTGGAATTCAGGCTTTGTCACGTGAACTGAATGTTTCAGCCTCTACCAGAAAGTTTACACTCAGTGAAGACGTTCGCTACTACTCATACAAGCGTCGCAGAGGTCAACTGCTCCCAGAAAAAAGCCCATGAAAATCGTTTGACAAAGGCTAAGAAACTTCTGAGCAAAGTGAAATATCCTGTTGAACCACAAACAATCTGCTTCTTTTCCATTGGGAAAAACTTTTGCCAAGATAAAAAGTACAACAGAATAACAGATGGCTTGCATACAGTCCAAAACACACACTTCGCTGATATACTATATGACACATTGGGCCTTTTTTTCTGCATTCTTAGAGGTGTCGCACACCTATCATCTTTATGTAAGTCTGCCTGAGATATTAATTGCACCATGTCGGTTGGAATACACCGGCTGGAGAATGCCCCGACTGCATCTCTACATAGGCGTAATATCCCTCAATGGGTACACCTGTTGGCCATACGTGCTGCTTAATTCCATGAGATGCAAAACTCCACTTTGGCCCTTATATCGGCCAGACGGGTGGAGGAGAGGTACCCTCTGATCAATTGGTCACCTCAAACCCTAGCACCTATGTTATTGTCCCAACTCTATTGCCATTATGTTAAGCCCAAACGTTTTTATCATATATCTGCTAGAAGGCGGTGACTCAAGGTCATAATGTCTTCGAAATTATGTTAAACTTCATCTACTGGTGAAAGTACTATTCTGAAAGCCTGGGGAATGTGAAATACACATTCTGTTGCCATTACTCCCAGGTCCACCCTGAGCTGGAGTGGTAGGAACTGATAGGATCACATATATTGGTTAACTTGATTTTTTAAAATGGTATTTAAAAAAGAGTATTTAAATGTTTCTTTTTTTATACCTAACAAGAATGAATGAAACAAACTGTCTTCGGCATGAGATAACCCAACAAGATTTGACATGCCGTAAAAATTAACTAACCAACCAACCACAAAGTACATTAGAAATAGATTAGAACCTAAATCTGAATTAGTTTTTCTAATTTTATAAGAAAAATCCTTTCATTCTAATAAAAGGCTTAGATGTTTTTGAGCGAGCTTCCGATATATATATATATATATATATATATATATATATATATATATATATATATAGTCATCATTCCGATGAGCTCCTCCGCGCATCATCTAGAATCCGCACAGCTGACTGAAAGAGGGTTTGCGTTGATCAGCCTACACTGGTGTGTTCATGTGTAGGTGTCAACAAGAGAACGTTATGTAAGAGTTTTTCCATGCTTATCTATCAGTCCAGCATATCTTGGCCATCACACTCGGATGGCTTGTGTGATAGGAAGTAAGTGACCAAAAAACTTTCTGGAAGGTGTCTACATCCAAGATATATATATATATATATATATATATATATATATATATATATATATATATATATTTTATATTTGTGTACTCTCATACTGTCATGCAGCAAGTCTCCAAAAAATTTAGGATATATCAGTTTGAAAACAAACGAGAAATCTGGGAAAAACTAGCTAGTGTAAGGGTTAGAATCCCCATCGGTCAGCCTGGCAGTTAGGGTTCGAATCACACACAAAGCGGCTTCCTGTCTATAATTCTGGTGATGAGGCATAATATGCTGAAATGTACATACAGAGATCGACTTTTTCTCGATTTGTTTACGCCTTACATTTGAACAGATATATTCGCCTAATTTATGGGTAGGTTTCAACAAATGTAAGCATGTTAGTGTAGGATATCAACTAATTAATTTTCAAATTAGGTATGACTTCAATTAAGCACATATTCCCCCAATATATATATATATATATATATATATATATATATATTCCTTAATTCAATGTAATATCAATCCCTGGCGTAATAATACAATTTTAATTATTTTACACAACACATGTTTATAATTCACTTCCTTAGAGTCCAAGTGGTCCAGTCATACAGTACCACTGACACGGCTACAACCAGGAAGAGTCCTGTCTCTGATCTCTGATATGCAATATCAAGACATGGTCTAATAATACAATTCCCTTCCTTTTACACGGCACATGATCATTTTTAACATATTCCACTTTGTTCATGCACTTAATTCAAAATCAAATATTAAATCTATACCAGACATGTCTACATGTATATGTATCTAGCCATTTGCCCACCTTTGCTTCATTTGAGGGAAGACAGATCGTAATACGACAGATGAATTCAACAGAAAAGTACCTGTCACTTTTGACAATCAACTTT
>CM042137.1:18832221-18852221 GCA_023376005.1 Doryteuthis pealeii
GAAGAAGAAGAAGAAGAAGAAGAAGAAGAAGAAGAAGAGAAGAAGATGAAAGAAAGAAAGAAAGAAAAGACAGAAAGAAAGAAGAAAGGAAAATTGGTGTATAGAAGAGAAGAAGAAGAAGAAGAAGAAGAAGAAGAAGAAGAAGAAGAAGAAGAAGAAAGAGAAAGAAGAAAGAAAGAAAGAAAGAAGAAAGAAAGAAAGGGGAAGGAAGAGATGGAGGTCTATATGACTGGAAAGGAGGCAGGGAAAATTTGGTGTAATAGCTGAAGGAGAAGAAGAAGAAGAAGAAGAAGAAGAAGAAGAAGAAGAAGAAGAAAGAAGAAGAAAAGAAGAAGAAGAATGAAAGAAAGGGAAGAAGAGATGGAGGTCTATATGACTGGAAGGAGGCAGGGAAAATTTGGTGTAATAGCAGAAGAAGAAGAAGAAGAAGAAGAAGAAGAAGAAGAGAAGAAGAAGAAGAAGAAGAAGAAGAAGAAGAAGAAGAAGAAGAATGAAATAAAGAAAGAAAGAAGGGAAGAAGAGATGGAGGTCTATATGACTGGAAGGAGGCAGGGAAAATTTGGTGTAATAGAGAAGAAGAAGAAGAAGAAGAAGAAGAAGAAGAAGAGAAGAAGAATAGAAAAGAAGAAGAAGAAGAAGAAAAGAAAGAAAGAAAGAAAGAAAGAAAGGGAAGAAGAGATGGAGGTCTATATGACTGGAAGGAGGCAGGGAAAATTTGGTGTAATAGCAGAAGAAGAAGAAGAAGAAGAAGAAGAAGAAGAAGAAGAAGAAAGAAGAATGAAAAAAAAGAAAGAAAGAAAGAAGAAAGGGAAGAAGAGATGGAGGTCTATATGACTGGAAGGAGGCAGGGAAAATTTGGTGTAATAGCAGAAGAAAGAAGAAGAAGAAGAAGAAAGAAGAAGAAGAAGAAGAAGAGAAGAAAGAATGAAAGAAAAAGAAAGAAAGAAGAAGAAAGGGAAGAAGAGATGGAGGTCTATATGACTGGAAGGAGGCGGGGAAATTTGGTGTAATAGCAGAAGAAGAAGAAGAAGAAGAAGAAGAAGAAGAAGAAGAAGAAGAAGAAGAAGAAGAATGAAAGAAAAAAAGAAAGAAAGGGAAGAAAGGGAAGAAGAGATGGAGGTCTATATGACTGGAAGGAGGCAGGGAAAATTTGGTGTAATAGCAGAAGAAGAAGAAGAAGAAGAAGAAGAAGAAGAAGAAGAATGAAATAAAGAAAGAAAGAAAGGGAAGAGAGATGGAGGTCTATATGACTGGAAGGAGGCAGGGAAAGGTGTAATAGCAAAGAAGAAGAAGAAGAAGAAGAAGAAGAAGAAGAAGAAGAAGAAGAAAAGAAGAAGAAAGAAGAAGAAGAAGAAGAAGAAGAAGAAGAAGAAGAAGAAGAAGAAAGAAAGAAAGAAAGAAGAAAGAAAGAAAGGGAAGAAGAGATGGAGGTCAATATGACTGGAAGGAGGCAGGGAAAATTTGGTGTAATAGAAGAAGAAGAAGAAGAAGAAGAAGAAGAAGAAGAAGAAGAAGAAGAAGAAGAAGAAGAAGAAGAAGAAGAAGAAGAAGAAGAAGAAGAAGAAACGGAAATTGAAACAAGACAGACATTACCAGGGAAAATACAAGTAAAAGACGAAAGTGAAAAAGTATAGAAAAGACTGGACTAAAAAGGAGGAGGATATTAGAGACAGAGATGATACAACTGATGTTTAAAAAACCCTATAATTGTGGGGGAAGGCGGTATGCCATCAAAGAAGGAGTAGAGTAAGTATTAAAAATGTGAGGAAGCAAAAAATCCTGCCGAAAGAAAAGATCCGAATGGATGATTGGACCACGTGACTCGACGAGATAAATACTAAAGGTATTTTCAGCGCTCAAGCCTCGCCTTTTTTTCCTCTTTTTGTTTATTTATGTATCTGTTAATTCATTCATTCACTTATTTTTGTTTTTTAGTTTTCTGAGTCGGCACCTGCCACTATTTTCTATCCGTGACCCTCGCTAGGAACTGACTAAATAAATGTTGAAACATAGGAGAACAAAAAGATAAAATCCCCAATGGATTGGCGATGGTTTCATTTTCGTGGATCGTCTCAACGAACCTTTTTATGTTGCCCTATTTAGCTCGCATTTATTATCTTGAAGGACTCTCCCGTCGATCGATGTTTAAGTGTTCATACAATGAACATCCACACAGTGATTTGTTTATAGTTTATAGCTTGTGTTGGACCATTCACACTTTTTGGCACAGTCGATAGAAAAGAATTGGTGCATCAAGGGTTGCCACAAATCCAATCAACGACCGATCTCAAGAATTTTGAATTCAGAGTTATCCTTCTTCTAGACTGGTTACCTAACCAAGGCTGAAGGGTCCAGTCTGCCCTACTATTTAACTCCTAGCTGGAGGGAGAATATATGGATTGATACTTTTCCCAAGGGTATTAGCGAATGTGAAATGCCAACAGCTTCGTCTAGAAATTGAACTCGAATCGACGAATCCATTTTCCACGACTCTAACCACTAGCCCACGCGCCTCCATCAATTATCTTACACCTGTAGTAATTGGGGGTCCTCAATGAATCATGACTGACAGCAAATCACTGCAGCGGCCTGTGTCTTTTCTTGGTATTTAAACCGGTTCTCATGAATGCTTTTATTTCGATATTACCCCACGTATCCCCTACACTCAGTCTCTTTGCTAGGGTCTTGGAAATTGTTCTCAGTTCTCCAACTATATTTTCTCTCACTGTCATCATTTTCCATAAGTTTTTCAGTTCCCTGGCAAATTCTTAGTAAATGTATTTTTCAGGGCTAAATTTGCAAATCGGTCGGAAAATTAGGTGACCCAGAAAAAACAGAACCCACAAATTTTGTAATAAAACTGTTAATTTTAAGTGGGTTTAGGGTTAGGGTAAGGCTTTAGGGTTAGGGTTCTGGTTAGAATAGGGTTAGGGTTGGGGTTTAGGGTTAGTTTAATAGAAAAATAGATAATTTGTGTTCTGTTTTTTTCTGGGTCACCCTTTATACAGGGTGATCCAGAAAAAACAGAACCCACACATTTTGTAATAAAACTTAATTTTAAGTAGGGGTTTAGGGTTAGGGTTGGGGTTTAGGGTTAGTTAAATGGGGAAATAAATAAATAATTTGGGTCCTGTTTTTTCTGGGTCACCCTGTAATATGTTTTAATTTTCCGACCGATTTGCAATTTTAGCCTTTTTCAGTTCTCTGGCAAGGTATGCTCCTAATACCACCTTGTCGACCCTCACCATCCCTTTTTGCCTCGTCACCCTATCTCACCTTTTAGTCTCACCATCCCTCAAGTTCTTTCCATTGCCCCCATAAGGTGGTACCGCCAACACAGGGAACCTCTGGTTTAAAAGACCGATTTACGTTTCAGCTGAGTAAATATCTTCAGGCACAGCTAAACGTTTCTTGGTGAATCTCGCTTATGTTTAAGCTATTTTCTAGCATGAAAATGAGAATATTGTTTAGATTCAGATGTATATTTTGAAATGAATTTCGACACAGATACGATATAAGTCAGCGTTAGCTTGGGAGATAAGCTCATTGTTGTTTTATTCAACACAGCCAAGTGGAAGAATAGGTGTGCACTGACACCGCAAACCGGGTAGGTAGTCAGAGTGAGATCGATACATAGATCAGCTGATATGGTTGATTTGTCGCATGAAGAGATGCTAGTGAATGCAACATCTTGGACAAATATTGATCTCTCTCTCTCTCTCTCTCTCTCTCTCTCTCTCTCTCTCTCTCTCTCTCTCTATCTTGCACATGCGTGTGCGTGGGCGCTTATATATATATATATATATATATATATATATATATATATATATATATATGAATGTATGAATGTATGAATGCGTGTATCTGCGTATAGAAGGAAACGGTTGCATATATGTGTGCACTCATAAAAAAACGTAGGTACTAGCGTGCAGTTTCTAAAAAATAACAATCGAGCTGATTTCGGATTTTATGAAATTCAAAATATTACTTATATTCTATCTGCTTAATATAAATCAATTCGTTTATGTTGCTTTGAATCGTACCTATGTCGACCAAAGAGAGTCGATCTAAAGTAGAAGTTAAAAGAATAAGAGGAAATACAAGGAAGGGGAGAATTAATAATAATAATAATAATAATAATAATAATAATAATAATAATCTGTACAAAATAATGCCATAATGACAAACTATATCAAAGCGAAAATGGATAGGACCCAACAAAATAGTAAATGTAGACTTCGCGGTAATAGAGATGAGACTGTAAACCACATACTCTGCGAACTAGCACAACGAGAATACAAAACTAGGCACGACTGGATTGGGAAGGTAATCCACTGGGAATTATGCAAAAGAATAAAATTTTGACCATATAACAAAATGATATATGTATAAACCAGAATCTGTTCTTGAGAACGAAACGCATAAAATTCTCTGGGATTTTGAAATAAAAACGGATCACCTTATCCCAGCAAGAAGACCAGACCTAGTGTTGATTAACAAAAAAGAAAGAACTTGTCAACTGGTAGATTTCGCAGTGCCAGCAGATCACAGGGTGAAGCTGAAGGAAAATGAAAAAATGGACAAATATCTGGACCTTGCCAGAGAACTGAAAAAGTTATGGAATATGAAAGTGAAAGTAATACTAAGTGTAGTTGGTGCACTTGGAACAGTCCCAAAAGATTGGAAAAGGGTCTGGAAAGCTTGGGAATCAGAGGAAGGATTGAGATCATTCAGAACACTGCACTGCTACAATCTGCCAGAATACTCAGAAGAGTCCTGGAGACCTGGGGAGACTTGCTGTCACTCAGATTCCAGTGAAAGACCATCAGCTAATGCTGATGTGAAAACTCAAAATAAATAATAATAATAATAATAATAATAATAATAACGACAAATTCGTCATTTTTCTTACTACTACTTACCAGTACTTTATTGCGGTCCCAGTTGATCACAGACTGAAGAAAGATGAAAGAAAATGAAAAGATGGACAAATACCTGAACCTTGCTAGAGAATTAAAAAATGTGGAATATGTGGGTGAAATCAATACTAATTGTATTTTGTACACGTGCAATTGTTCCTAAGAATTTAGAAAACATTCGAGAGAAACTGCAAATCAGACGAAGAATTGAGACCATCCAGACAGCATCATTGTTGAGATCGGTTGAGATCAGTTTGAATACTCAGAGGCCTGGAGACCTGAGGAGACTTGCTGTAATTCAGAATCCAGTGGCAGACAATCTGATTATACTGTTGTGAAAAACTCAAAAGCGGTGGACTGTAATAAAGTAAAATTAACAGCTGGCGGGCAATCCGTAGCAGAATTAAAAATCCTAAGAAGCATTTTCAATTGAGACTCACTATCTCTCCTAATATGTGTTATAGCTATGATGCCACTCAGCTATATACTTAAGAATTGTACAAGGGGCTACAAATTCACTAAATCAAAAGAAAATAATAAACATGGATGATTTTTGTAAAAGGCGAAAAACAAATGGAAAACCTTATACAAACATAAAAATATACAACCACAATGAAACAATGGAAGTCGGCATCGAAAAGTGTGCCATGCAAAGGAGGAAAAGTGAACCACAGACGGAATACAACTACCAAATCAGAAAAATATAAAAACACATGGAGAAAAGGGACAAATATTTTGGAACTTTTGGTGGCCTCCACCAACGAACAAACATAGACGAAAGAAAAAATTGAAAAAGACTAACAGAAAAACAAGAACACTGCAGCAAAAATCCCTATTATACGATACTCTGGATCATTCTTAAAATGGACGAAGAGAGGAACTCTGACAGATAGACCGAAACACAAGCCAATGACTATGCACAATGCATTACACAAAAGCAATGATAGAGACAGACTATATGTATCACGAAAAGAAGGTAGAAGAGGTCTCGCCAACATTGAGGATTGTGTAGTTGCCATCATATAAGCACATAAAGAATACACAATAAATAGCAAGGAAAGATTAATTACGGCAGCCAATACAACAGTTGCATCATATGGATAAGCAGAAGAAACAGCAAAAACCAAAAATATAAGAAGAGATTCTGACGTGAACATCATCAAACGCAGCAGCAGAAGCAGCAGCAGCACGGGTTTCTTTAACTCTCCCTGTCTCTGTCTGTCTGTCTGTCTGTCTCTGTCTTTTTCTCTCTCTCTCTCTCACTCTCTCTCTCTACTCGAAAGATACAGGAGAATAGCTCCTACGACCAAACCTGTTTACAGGTTAAATCATGACATGTCACATGAGCCATGAGTCGGGCTTGAAACCATTTCTCTTCGCAGATTTTCTTATTTCTTGAGGTGAATTTTTTTAGAATTACCCTATACATATGAGACGCATTTAAAAGTAATTAAGGTAACGTTTTTAAAAAGACACCCGCCTGCGTTCAAGACAAGAATAATCCTGACAGAAAACTTTCTACAAAAGAAAAAAATCAACGAATCGAAAGCGAATTTCCTCAAATCCGGTCATTTCACAATACCCATTAAAGCTCTCTCTCTCTCTCTCTCTCTCTCTCTCTCTCTCTCTCTCTCTCTCTCTCTCTCTCTCTCTGACACACACACACACACACACGCACGCACGCACGCTACAATTTTAGCGTGAAAAAACAATGACATCAGAAAACTAATGAAATGCAAACGAAGTCGTCTACTTAAGTAGCTTGTTGGGATTCGCCTGCAGAACTACAGTCGTTTGACAGTCAGTCGCCGTAATATATATATATATATATATATATATATATATATATATATATTTATTTATTTATGTATATATATATATATATATATATATATATATATATATATTATATGTCTATTTAATTGTGAGTTGTTTCATTAGTTTGTGATACACACCGTGCAAGAGTGAAATATTCATCACTCAAGAGAATAAACAACGAACGAAGGTATGCAACGTGAGTGCGTGAATTGAATCACGGGTTTAAAAAAGTCACTCCTGACACCTCGTGATTAGTGTAGGTAACTTTGTTGTAAAGCTGACTTTAAAAAGTTCCATTGTAAGTGTAGATAATAGAATGTATTCTCTCTCCTCTCTCTCTCTCTCTCTCTCTCTCTCTCTCTCTCTCTCTTCTCTCTCTCTTTCTCTCCCTCTCTCTCTCTTTCGCCTATTGTTATCTAGCTAGCTAGCCAACTCGTTGTCTCGTAAGGATATCCTTTCTTCGTCAGACCGGGTGTCAGCTTATCTTGATCGAGTAGTCAGGCGTTAAAGGAGTTTCTATTCATTCTACTTTTCTTTTCTCTAATATCTTTAAAAAACTATCATCTTTTCTTTTCTTAATTAGGCTTTCGTTTTCAGAAGAGTTAAATCTTCTTTCTAATCCATCAATCATTATTATTATTATTATTGTTCACTCCTTTTGAGCTTTTCATTTCAGCGTTAGCTGCTGCCCTTTCACTGGAGTCTGAGTGACAACAAGTCTCCTCAGTTTTCCAGAACTCTTCTGAGTATTCTGACAGATTGCAGCAGTGCAGTATTCTGGATGGTCTCAATTCTCTCTTTAAATCCCAGATATTCCTAACTTTTTCCCAATTTTTTAGGGACCGTTCCAAGTGCACCAACTACAATTGGTATAACTTTGATTTTCATATTCCATAACTTTTTCAGTTCTCTGGCAAGGTCCAGGTATTTTTCCATTTTTTTCATTTTCCTTCAGCTTCACCCTGTGATCTGCTGGAACTGCAAAATCCACCAATTGACAAGTTCTTTCTTTTTTGTTAATCAACATTAGGTGTGGTCTTCTTGCTGGGATAAGGTGTTCCGTTTTTATCTCATATCCCAGATTATTATTATTATTATTATTATTATTATTATTATTTGCATTATTATTATTATTATTATTATTTGCATTATTATTATTATTATTATTATTATTATTATTATTAGCTTCTTTCTTTACACATGCCTATTTTCTGTATCTATTCTCTCGTTCGTTGACTACTTCCACCCTTTAATTTTGCCTTTCGTTCTCATTCTTATTCTATATTACGGTTTATCTCTCTTTATCATCTTCCTTTTATTTTTCTATTAAGTATGGTTCTTCTTCTTCTTCTTCTTCTTCTTCTTCTTCTTCTTCTTCTTCTTCTTCTTCTTCTTATTATTATTATTATTATTATTATTATTATTATTATTATTATTATTATTATTATTATTATATCTTTCTCTTTCTCATTGTCTTTCTCTCTCTCTCTTTGTCTCTCTCTCTCTCTCTCTGTGTTTCCCCGTCTGTCACTCCCTCTCTTTACACACACACACACACACACACACATACACATATATATATATATATATATATACATATATATATATATATATATATATATATTATATATATATATATATATATATATATATCACTGCGTTTTCCTTTTTACTTATACTTCATCCAGTCGTTCTCTTTTATCTTTAAACTGTTTTTTTCTACTTTCAACAGTAATTCTATTATCTCCAACTCCCCTTCCCATCCACCTTTCTTAATTTCACCTTTTTCTCTCGATCATTGTATACACGTACCTACCATCAATTAAGACTTATTTAGAAGGAGAAAAATATCGAAAACATACCCAAACCCGTTTGTCTTATTAAAAAACCGTTTTTCACCTTGAAACACGTGTGTAATTAAAAAGATATAAACTATCATTACTGAAAGTTTCATTTTTTTCAGTTATTCTCAAACCACACAGAGAACAACCCATGCTCTTTTAGATATATTGCAAGATGATTGGTATATTGCTCATTCGGTTAACATTTTTGCTAGCAAATTTTGTGACTGAACTGATAAAGTCCTTTCTTATTAAAACTGAAAAAAAAAACTATACAATATCTTTCATAAATGAGTCATCATCATCGGGTGGCATTGTCTGCACGGATACCTATGACTCTCTCTCTCTCTCTCTCTCTCTCTCTCTCTCTCTCTCTCTCTCTCTCTCTCTCTCTCTCTCTCAAACGTCCCTATTGGTCAAGTTTTCCTCAGGGCATCCAGAATCCACATAGAACTGATTGATATAGGTTTGTCCATGTGTAGATGTTCTCAAAAGAACGTCACTCATATGTTCGTCCTTGCTTCCCAGCAGTGTCCAATATATCTTGTTTGTTTTATTTGAATGGTTTGTATGATAGAAGTCAAGTATTTATTAGTACAGATGCTTTTTGTGTAGTGCTACTTGCAAGATTTGTTCAACATTGTTACATAGTTTAAACTTTGGTCATGAATAAATATACCTTTTCATTATATAACATTCGTGGAGCTGCGTAGTGTAATGGATATCGTCTTAGGAATGGACTTTGTGAAACCTAGATTAATCAATCAGCATAGGAGAGGAAAAACTCTGAATTTAAACCAGTTAAACTCTGCTTAAGAAATGGACTTGCATCACATTCTATTCGTGGCGAAGGGTTAGTACACACACACACACACACAGATATATATATATATATATATATATATATATATATATATATATATATATATATATATATATATATATATATATAATAAGATAAATATATAAAGGTTTTACATATCTATTTATTAGGTGACAAAGGAAATATAACAGCTCTATTTTATATTGAGCACTCTATTTTATATTGAGCAGCTCTATTTTATATTGAGCACTCTACCAATAATACTGCCTTTGGTATACCATTCCAGCAAAAGCTGAAACAGTGACCATCTCACACACACTATATATATATATATATATATATATATATATATATATATATATATATATATATATATATATATATATACAAGCAATGATAAAAACGATGAATTTTTGGTTTAAGAGAAGAATTAATTTTCATAACGTTATGGTTGTATATATTTATGTATGATAACACTGGGGAACAATTTTGGACATAATTTCTATTGAGTTGGATTTTTTATTTGATTTAGACTAATATTTGCATACTGATTTCCAAACTGTACTCAGTTTTCTTCTATCTCGTCAAGTTTTTTCTCTACTGCTTACTCCCAAAATATGCACAATTGTATTATTTGTCTGTAAGTAATAGAACTGGTCAACTGATTGCTTTGTTGTTTGTTTGTTTTGTTTTTTTTTACGGCATATCAACCTCAGTGGGTCATTTAATGCCGATAAAGTTTTGAAATAAATCAATTCTTAATGGATAATACAATTTTTTTATAAATACATTTTTCTATTTAACCCATAGATGGGACCCTAACAGGTACTACCACTTCGGGTCAGAGTGGACCAGGGAGCAATGGTGATGAAGGGGTGCTCCTCATTCCCCAAACCTCCAAAACTGGAACCTCACCATCAGATAGAGTTTAACGTCATTCCCAGGACATGTAGACCCACAGCCACCGCCTTCTAGCATCCATATGATAAAAAGGGCAGGGGCTTGCCATAAGGGCAATAGGATTGGGAAAATCATATAGGTGCTAGGGCTTCTCCGACCGCCCGTCTATCCCAAGATAGGGCCAAAGTGGAGTATTGCATGTCATGAACTGCTCATCCACTTGGGCTCTATCCTTAAGCATCACGGGTCGCCACCCACGGCCAACAGGTGGCCCCATTGGGGGAGTCTTACCGCGCTGCAGAGGTGCAGTCGGTGCATTCTAACGCCCCAGCCGACAGGGCGGTCAACTGATTGCGTTGTTTTTGTTTATTTTTGAATAATGAAAATTTCTCCATATAACAAAAAAACAAATGTAAAATTGAATATCCTGGTTTACCGTCAGCTATACATCCAGTGCCCCATTCAGCTGAAATCCCAGTGTGGGACAGTAGAGTTTGAGAGAAGCATTGGATGGAGAGGAATTGGCCTCCAAGATCTGGCCTCAAACTTGTTGATCACAAAATACATGAGCCATTTGTTGACATAAAGAAAATTATGTTTGCACCTTGCACATGAAACTAGGTCTCTTAAAGAAATTCGTTAAAGCATTGCCAATTAAAGGCAAGTGTTTCAAGTACCATATTTTGTCATTTCATGGCCTGTCAATTGAAGAAAATCAAGACCAGTGTGTTTGATGGTCTACAGATTCTGGAAGACGAACATTTCATCGGGATAATGTCAGAACTCGAGAAGAATGATTGGTTCTTGACAAATTATTTACCTTGCCAAAAAGTTCTTGGAAATGCATGAGCAATCAATCACACTGAAATTGAATAGCCACAAAATGCTTGATTGCAACATGAGATGAAAGATTCCACCAAGATTTGAAAGTCATACAGGAGTGGTATCAAAATATACGGGATGTAAATATGATGGCTGACTATGGAGCATAAAGGGGAATTGTCCACATATTGGACACCCTAGAAAAAAAATGTGTAAATTTCTACCTTCACTACTTGCACAGAATTTGACTTACAGTAACAATATCCTTTGTAAGAACAAGATGAATTTGTAGAAACATTACAGTCAAGAAATTTTTAAAATTATATTCCATTGTCAATTTTTAAAACATTCTATAAAATAAGCTCAAATTTGTTACAATCAGTATTTTAATGGTTGCTAAGACCAAGCGAGGGTGTTCTATTAATTAAAAAAGTTGATGTAATAGAGACAAAATGGGGACATTTTTGGATTCACAGTCCAAACGTATGTCAAAAACAAGTGTCAGATCTAACCCAACAAAATCCGTGATACCTAATGTAATGTTTTATCATTTACCATTATTTATACATTTTAAAACCTTTTATTCAATAAGCCAAAATTTGTTAGATGCTGTATTTTTACGGTTCTTGAGAAAAATTGAGGGTATGCCGTAACTCAAAAAGTTGAAGTGATATACAAAGACTGGGTTCATTTTTGGATTCAATGGTCAAAAAATCGTCAAGAACAAGTGTCAGATCCAATTCAACAAACATTGTGTTCCCCAGTGTAATCTATAAGCAATATTCTCTGAGATTGGTATATTACTTTTCAGTTAGAATTTTGCAAACAGATATTGTAGCTGACCTGGCAAAACGTTTTTTTATTAAACCAATTAGTCGAAGGGAATAGATGCAAACATTGCTTTTAATTTTCCTCTCATTATTCAGCCAATTGTTTATGATTTCATACGTTTAAATTTCCAAACAAATACTGGCTTAGTGTTTCTAGAGATGTTTTGATACATGGATATACGCATTTATAGTACATACTATGGCGACAATTATGGAATTAACTCACTAAGAGGATGTTTACAGAGTATTCATCCAGCAATAAATAAACTAATAAGTAATAGTATTATCTGCGTTATTCGGACTATTGTCCCCATCTTCATTGTTATTTGTACAACGTTTCGGCCGATATACCCTCCGGCCTTCTTCAGGTATTTCAGGCCGGCCACTGAAAGTTAGACTAGAAGAACATCGTAAAGCAGTGGTCCGAGGAGAAATAGAAAAGTCGGGTATGGCTGACCATATATGGAATGAAAAGGGAAACCATCTGCCCTTATGGGATGAAGTTAGAATAATAGATAGAGAAGAACATTGGAAGAGAAGACGCCTCAAAGAATCAGCACATAAGATAGGCTGTACTGGGCTGTTAAGTAAACCTAGCATAGAAATGAACACAATATGGGAACCCATAATTAAGAAGGCCAGATCAGATTGAATAAAAAAAACAACAAAAAAAAAACAATATGAGTCTAGGTAAAAAATCATACATAAGTAAAATAGGTAGATATTCTAGCCAAATCAAGACATTAGGTTTATAAGTTCCCAAAATTCACACTCAATTGTCCACTTGGACACATGGCCGAGTGGATAAGGCAGTTAGGTTAAGGCAATCTAAGTGACAGTTATCTCTGGAGGGAGAATAGATGGATTCATACCTTTCCCAAGGGTATTAGCGCTGTGTGAAATGCAAATAGCCTTGTCTGGGATTGGAACTCGAGTCTCAAGATTCTAACCATTATGCAACGCGCTTCCATATATATATATATATATATATATATATATATATATATGTGTGTGTGTGTGTGTGTGTGTGTGTGTGGTGTGTGTGTGTGTGTGTGTGTATGTGTCTGTAAAGGGACAGAGAGACAGAGAGAAAGAGAGAGTATTGGTATAATGATAAACTGCACTGTTCTCTCGTTATCTTTATGAGGCATTATTTATAATAATACATGGAGAGCAAATTCTGTTATAGAAATTTGGAGATTAAATAACTTTTGTAACACTACAATGCACACTATGATTGAATACTTTGCTGTTATTACTTCAGATATAATCATGAACATCATCATCATAAACATCATCATCACCATCATTAGGTCAGGTTGGCAGCACGTCAATCCATGTAACTTAAGATCGCGCTCGAATGCTGAGTTTGCGACTAGTATCTATAACAGATAAAGTGTGCTTTTGTATGAAGTAATACTCTTAAAAAGAATTATATAGTACGTATACACTCGCACATATATAAATAGAGACAGAAGAGCACACTGAGAAACAGACACACCAGCACGTACTCTTGTCGACTGGAATTATTCTGAAAAATCAATCACAATTAATCAAAATCATTTTTTTTAATTACTTGTAATAAATTCTTATTTGACTATTGTTCGAATAGCGTTGAACAATTTTAAAAGCAAAATCTGTAGGGAGATGTTTCTGTTTGTATAATTATGTGTTAAAATAATTTCGACTACATTGTTTTTTTGGAGAAGTAATCACGTGATTTCGTCAAATGCGGGTTGTTTTATTTTTGTTTTTATTTGGAAAAAATAAACAATTTGCGTTTTAGATAATACATTATCTAAAACAATACAACAATGTATATTCCATATACACACTGTGGGAAAACGAAATAACAAAATAAAATAAAAACTGAGCCGCCAACGAAGCCTTCATTAGTTGATGAATCGGAAACCAGTCTTACTTTCGGGTATGAAGCATCATTACAACTAACTACTGTTGGTTTTACGTTACATTCTAAAAATGTCTGGGCAAAAGTTACATACAATTTTGTGTTTTATTCACAGTATTTTATTCAAAATACAGTATCCCAACAATGAAGTTTACTTATGTAATATGTATATATTGATACGCTAATGCCTACCAAGAGTGTCACATCCTGTCCTAACCTCAGATAAATAATAGACCATTCCATAAAAAAACATGAACATAAAATAAAGGAGAAGGGGATAGTGAAAGAAAGAAACCATGTGACAGAGAGAAAGCGTCAATTATGCCACTAATGCTTATGCAAAGATTTTGGAATGGGTAGATACTAATAAAAATCAACAACGATTTATCTAAGATGTTATTTCCATGAAATAAGTAAAAAATTGGAGGTTGAAAGAATATGATGCGACGTCAGAGAAATAATGAACCCTTCTATCAAAAACAGCAATATAATAGTTAAAGAGAGAAGAGAAGATAAGAGAAGCAGTGAAAGGAAGGGAAAAGCTGAAAGAAAGAGAAGAGAAGGGCGAAAAAATCCATTAACTGCAAGAGAACGGCAACTATACCAGGAAAACGTAAGCGAAGAGTCGGAAATTGTTAAATACAAATAGAAATCTACAACGATTTATCACAGATGATATTTCAGTGAAAAAAATAAATCGAAGAGTGTGACAGAGAACATGAGGTGAGTGACGAACGTCAAGGCCTGCCGTATTCTCGAAGGAAGCGGGCTAGGCTTTGCCTGGCATGTCGGACTGTAGAATCGAACCTGCGTCCTTCAGAATACGAACGGGTGACACATTGGCACCGAAGTCGAGATGCTACAGTCCCGGATGTTAGCGCCAGGTGCCGGATGATAGCTATGAGGATTCCGGCGGCCGGGATTGGCTCGACAATCTCGTATGTGGGACGCAGACACCCGAATGTTGAAGAGAAAATAGGATAAATTTAGGGTGACGGCAGGAGTTTGAGTTGCGATTTTGAGTTGCTGAAGATTTTACGACGACGGATTTTTCAGCTGCTGAAGATTTTTTGAGTTGCTAAAGATTTTTTGACGGAGACGACATTGTTGAGAAGGCGTTTGACTCGCTTCTTTTTTCCCCCCCTCCCTCAACAAGTCGAATATTTATTTTTTCCCCTTTATTTTTTTTCATTCGAGAAAGAGAAAAAGAAAATGATGCAACGAATCTTTAAAAAAATCCTTCATTTCTTTTTTTTTTTAACGATATAGGGATAATAAATGAGAAGATACAGGCAAAGGTAGAAGGAAGAGAAGAGGGATAAGATGACGGATAATTTTTATTATCAAATACCATGGAATTTCCATGGCTCAATCTAGTTGAATTAACTGACGAGATGTCTCCGGCAAGACACTGAACGTGGAAGTAAAACTAACATTTCGCAGGAAAGTCAAAGAAAATGAGTCCGCCAAGGACATTATAACCAAAAGAGTGAATACACCAATGAGATGGCATAAAATGATTGATTGATTACAGTGTCATGTGAACCTATGTAGGGCTATTTTATAGCAAGTGGTTAGGGAATGCGTTCATATTAACGTTAGACTTTTTGAGACAATAATATATACTCAGAAACCAAATAAATCCAATTCTTTAAGTGGATGCTGTTCAAATTGAAGGGCTTCCGGCTTAGCTTAGTCGGAGAGTGTTTGGCTCGGAAACACAAGGTTCCTGGTTCGATACCGGCCCTCACAAACTCAGCATATGAGTAGCACAGAGATCTGTGCGGTATAGTAATTAGCAGATGATAGTAGTATCGCTCCACCTCAGATGCAAAAACAATTTGTTTGGTCTAGCACTTGTGAAAAGGGGATAGACTCCCTCGCTTTCTGGCTGATAACGACTTTAGGCCACCCTGACGACTTTACTTCTAATAACTATAGTTATGAATTTGCTGTTCTATCGCTAATCGGATAATAGAAATTTTCAAAACACCCTTGCAGAGTCTGCGAAAATCTGCTGTTGATGTTGGAAACCCGAATGTAACTATCGGAAAACAGGTTAAATACAAATGATTTAAATGATTGTCATTATCTGCGTTATTCGGACTATTGTACCCATCTTCATTGTTATTTGTACAACGTTTCGGCCGATATGCCCTCCGATACCCTCAGGTATTTCTTGTCGGACTCGGGAACCTTCTCGGACTCGGGAATCTTCTTTTCGAACTCGCGAACTTTCTTGTCGTAATCGGGAGCCATCAGGGAACTTTGGACCAATATGGGAACCCATAATTAAGAAGGCAAGCATCAGAATATAAACTGCATCTTTGTCAGCTTTTTCATATGATATTCCACCACGTCTCTTTGTATAAAGACGGAATCAGAAGTCCATTTAAGACTAAATCTTCAGAAGATGTTTGCCTTCTTAATTATGGGTCCCCATATTGGTTCAAAGTTCCGTGAAGGCTCCCGATTACGACAAGAAAGTTCCTGAGATCGAAAAGAAGGTTCCCGAGTCCGTGCAGGTTTCTGAGTTCGAAAAGAAAGTTCCCGAGTCCGAGAAGGTTCCCGAGTCCGACAAGAAATACCTGAAGAAGGCCAGAGGGCATATCGGCCGAAACGTTGTACAAATAACAATGAAGATGGGGACAATAGTCCGAATAACGCAGATAATACTAATCTTCAAGCCTCATCTCAAACATCTCAAACATTCAGACAAATAAATGTTTGTCAGTTTAAGTTTTAAGAAAATTAAACTTTATATGTTTGTATTGAACTGAGTTTGAAAATGATACATTAGAAAAAATCACAAAAAATTGCTCAGTGTATATTCAAATTTTTTTATAGTGACGTAGCAATGTATCTAGACAATATTATTGGTTTGTTTGTTTTTATTTATTTATTTATTTATTTATTTTTTTTTCAGTGACAAACTATGCTAAATTAGCTTCAGGCACACAACTGAAAAATCAGAGTGAGAAGTAAACAAATATCACTCAGAGAAAGGAAACTGGTAAATGCCTTTTCTTGAGAAAAATAAGTTTGTCAACAGTGTCACTGTCAGTTGCATCTCTTTGGGCATACAATATTTTACCAGCTGTGGATAGAAACGATTTCCCGTAGTACTGAAGTTATAAAAACTTCTAAATAAATCCTCTCACCAGTGGGCACGCATCTGGACTATTTTCCAACTATTCTTCTGGATCACTTTAAATAGGCATAGCACGTTTATTTTCAGCTTTGTTTATACTGCTGATTTATTCTATTCAATCCTTGTAAATTAGATCAAAAGAACAAATAAAAACAGATACTTCACTCGGTGTTATCTTTAGGAAACAGTGTTCATCATCTGCAACGGAATAATACATCTTTGATGGTTTTACTTAAGAGGATTTCATTTATTCCATATTAATATGTTTGTATATCAATGGAAAATAACATGCTACACACCAGAAAGTAAAATAAATAATATATATAAAAGAAGAATGAAAAGAGGAATACATACATATATATATATATATATATATATATATATATATATATATATATATATATTATATATATATATATATATATATATATATATATATATATATATATATATATATAATATTCCTCTTTTTCATTTTTTTATCATATAAATATATGCTCCAATGAATTTGGTATGAGCTCTAATTGGTAATTTAAATTAACTCTCACTACTAACCATATAAGCAATGATCGTTTCCCCAGTAATTTGCTCTCTCAGTGACCGTAAAATACATAAACAAACCTATATACTTAATAGTTTTAAATACTAGTCCCCGCTACAGCTGTCTGTGGACGAGGGGATTAGATATCAAGCTGCCTAAAGGTTAGTCTGAGTTCGACCCTAGCCAAAGATAGTTGTGTCGAGCCACACTGAAGAGGCGTGAAACGCCGAAACACGTGTTTGTGAATGACTTATTATATATATATTATATATATATATATATATATATATATATATATATATGTGTGTGTGTGTGTGTGTGTGTGTGTGTGTGATATCTTATCTACAAAAAAGATGTTTATATACGTATAGGAAAGGCACGGACTGCTAGAGAAACATTTTTCATCTTATGGAAATCAGATCTCACTGAAAGGATAGAGCGAGAATTCTTCCAAGCCGTATACGTACCAGTGCTACTGTACGGCTGCACCAGCTGGACCCTAAAGAAGAGTTGGAAAAAATGCTAGATGTGTGTGTAATTGTGTGATTGTGTGTTTGTGTGTGTGTGTGTTCCCTCACCTCTTGTTTGTTCATATGTATATCATATATATATATATATATATATAAGATAAGAGAAAGGAAATTAATCCGACGGCATGAGAGTATAGATAAAAGAATATGAAAACAACACAATATGCTGTTAAAGTGAAAAGATTATATATATTATTCATAGCTAATATTGAACAATATTTCGATTTATAAAATTCATCTTCAGACCTTGTTTATACTCCAGACTTATCAATAGCGGAGACGAAAATAATATCGCCGCTATTGATAAGTCTGGATTAATGTTACCATTGACTAGATGATTTGGCATTCTCCGTTTGTGGCATGGGCTGGTGGCCCAGTGTGTTAAGTCCCCGCTGTGGTCCACTGGTTCAATCTCTAGTGGCGGAGATTGTGGTATGCACTGCTGATGAGACCAAAGGAGGTCGAAACAGATGTCCAGTGCTCCGGATGTCGCAAATGGTGTTTCCCGAGTTGTCTGGTCGTGGTAATATGATTCAAAATTATCGATTATATATATAATTCCTCTATCAAAAAATTCAATATCAAAAATTCAATATATACCCTTTGCCCATTAGGTTGCGTTCTGAAGTTCAGGCCCCGAATTGGGAAATCGTTGTCCTAGAGGTGCCCTTGCCCCCTGTATTCCTGCGATGGGATACATGGCAGTATAGGTTAGGTGACTGCGCATTTAAATTAATGTTACCATTGACTAGATGATTTGGCATTCACTGTTTGTGGCATGGGCTGGTGGCCCAGTGTGTTAAGTCCCCGCTCTTCACGCTGTGGTCCTCTGGTTCAATCTCTAGTGGCGGAGATTGTGGTATGCACTGTTGATGAGACCAAAGGAGGTCGAAACAGCTGTCCAGTGCTCCGGATGTCGCAAATGGTGTTTGCCGAGTTATCTGGTCGTGGTAATATGATTCAAAATTATCAATTATATATATAATTCCTCTATCAAAAAATTCAATATCAAAAATTCAATATATATATATGTATATATATGTGTGTGTGTGTGTGTGTGTGTGTGTGTGTTGTGCATATTGGTATAGAGTAATGGATATTGGTGAGAGAGCATATGTAGATCTAAGTCAGATTAACATTGTCAGCAGTGCAGGGTGACGATCAGTCTCTCACCTATTTGATCTTCAGACTAAGCTGGACATAAGCGAGAAATTGACAGTCACCAAACGCCGTTATGTACAACAAAAAACAGTTAAGAGTGTTTAGTCAATTTTGAATTTTCTTTTTAAAAAATATACTTTCAGTAATTGTGGACTTCATGATACAAATATGTTTTATATAATAACGATAATTCAAAAACTTACAAATGTATGACTTAATAGAGTATGTTGTTTATTATCTATTCAATGTACCCGCGTGTACAGATGTATGAAAGCAACTGAGGTTAGTCTATGAAATGCATAATTATCCACAATTCAGCCTTTTCGTTCCCCACCACGTTCGATGCTGAGAGATTATTACTAATGACTACCGTAAAAATTTTGAAATGTCAAAACATCGGCCAGCTATATTTGTATGTTCGCCGTAAACCAGTCAGGGCTAAGGTGTAATTTATAAAGTTTATTTTCTTTTTCGAGACAGAGATTCAATTTTCTTGTTTTCAAGAAAAAAGAAAAAAATCTTAGGAAAAACATTTTAAAATTTCGATAGAATTTAAAAAATTGTTTGTATCATTAAGAAAATGTTATGCATCGATATAGTAACAAACTGAAAACTATGTCAATACACCATTGAACCTCTGTATTTGTAATATATATATATATATATATATATATATATATATATATATATATAGTAGAACAACTAAGACCCCAACAAAAAAACAGAACAACAAACAACACCTAACATATGTTTCA
>CM042137.1:18857221-18859721 GCA_023376005.1 Doryteuthis pealeii
CACACACAGAAAGAGAGAGAGAGAGGAGAGAGAGAGAGAGAGACGCACGCGCGCACACACACACACACACACACATACATATATATATATATATATATATATATATATATATATATATATATATATTATATACGCGGGGACGTAGAAATACTTGGAATGGTATCGAGGCACGTAGCAAAACCACCGGGAGAGATGCATTCCTCAGCCTTGTCAAGGCAAGTGTCTAGGAGAAGGAAAACTCCAAAATTTAACCTGCGGCGGCTGCTGCAGCCAATGATGTTGACTTGTTCTTCTTTTTTGGTTCAAATGTGGCAGTCACTTAGAGAGTGGGATTGGTTCTGTGCAAAACTTTTCCCCACTTAAAAAAGCTTCAGACACAGGCATTGCTTGATATGCAATACATGTCTTGTCCTTTATATGTACTAAGGCTGGATGTAGCCTAAAACGGCAAAAAAAGATAAATTAATTTTATCAAGAAAAGTAACTTTTTTGAAGCTCACCATTATATTGTTTGAACTGTTGGGCTTTTTTATTTTTTTTTGTTATTATTATTATTGTTACTATATCAAGCAATGGCAATACTTGAATACGAGTTTGCTGCCATCATATATATATATATATATATATATATATATATATATATATATATATATATATTATACATTTATCTATTATACATTTATCTATTATAGTGTACAATACATATATATTTTATCAATCCCTCCGCACGAGCAGGATGCGACACAAGATCAATTTTAACAGTTTGAATTCAGAGTTTTCCTTCTCCTAGACTGGTTGCCTAATCAAGGTTAAAGAGCCCAGTCTGTCCAACTATTTACACATAGCTGGAGGGAGAATTGGATTCATACCTTTCCCTAGGGTATTAGCGCTATGTGTAATGTCGACAGATTTGTCCAGGAATTGAACTCGCGTTGACGAGTCCATTTCCTACGACTCTAACCATTAGACCACGCCCCTCCATTTGTACAATACATATAAGGTGCTATTGTTACCATTTGTTTCCAGACAGCATGTTATTATATATATATATATATATATATATATATATATATATATATATAATATTAATTAATTATAATATCAATAATATATATATATATATATATATATATATATATATATATATATATATATATATATATATATATAAGGATCTACATGAGTCAGACACTACCTACCTAAGTTTCTGACTGAAGGAGGTTGTTGGCTGAATACCATGGACTATTTTTTCTTAATGAATTTCAATTGTTCACATTCAAGACTGCGTCTATTTCTGATATCGGGGTCCAAATGCTATGGAAGGTGACCCCTATTTTCCCCACGCGCTTTCGACCACGACCATGATCGGGGTGATTATTTTTGTATTCGTTGATTGTTTGGTTTGTTTTTGATTTGTTTTGTTATTTTGTGACGAGAGGTTTACTCAATGGGGGTGGGGGGTTGCATCCTTTTTGTTTTATTTTCGTTGCATGTTTTGTCAGTTCAGCGTCTTTATTCTAGGAGTGGTTTCTATAGTTAGTGAGTTAATTTCCAGATTTGTTTAATATAGTTGTTCTGCTGTTAAATGTTGTTTTATTTATGAGGTTTCTTTTATTTTATTTTGTTTGTTTGGTTGGGTTTTACGGCATGTCAACCCCTTGAGTTATTTTATGTCAAATACTTCTATTGTTAATTTGGTATTCAAAAATGTTTAATGCCCACAAAGTTTTGAAATAATTTCATTTTTAATGGATAATACAATTTCGTTTATAAACCCATGTTTTCTTTTTAAACCATAGATGGGACCCTAACAGGTACTACCACATCGGGTCAGAGTGGACCAGGGAGCAATGGTGATGAAGGTGTGCTCCACATTCACCAAACCTCCAGAACTGGAACCTCACCATCAGATAGAGTTTAACGTCATTCCTAGGACATGTAGACCAGCAGCCACCGCCTTCTAGCACCCATATGATAAAAAGGAACTAAGGCTTGCCATAAGGGCAATAGGGTTGGGAAAATCACATAAGTGCTAGGGAAAATCACATAAGTGCTAACTTCGACAGTGGGAACGTCCGAAAACATCAAATACGACTCAACAGGTCCGTCTATCTTTTCGTCTCTAATTTCTCTCTCTCTCTCTCTCTCTCTCTCTCGATCGATCGATCGATCAACAACAACAACTTTCAATCACAAGTTCCAATCACAGACAAACTACTAATATGTTGACACAAGCAATCACACTAATATAAACACCATGTCACACACAACTATACACAGACACAATCAGACTGCAACACCACTGAAAGAACAATGAAACTATATTAATTGTATTTATGTATATTAAGTTTGTTTCCTTTATCAATGTCTTCTTCTTTTGTTACCTATGGAAAATACATTTCCGTAGTCCTTATACATATAAATTGTAGGGACCCATAACTCGGATCTTCAACTCATCAACTACACAATCTCCAAACAAAAAGGGTCTCTACAGGCTTGA
>CM042137.1:18862221-18872221 GCA_023376005.1 Doryteuthis pealeii
CATACTCCCTCGTTTTCTGACTGATATCGACTTTAGGCCATCGTTACGAATTTACTTTTACTATTACTTATATGCATATATATATATATATATATATATATATATATATATATATATATATATATATGTGTGTGTGTGTGTGTGTGTGTGTGTGTGTGTGTATATATATATAAAATAGACAAAATATGACCCGTTGGGAGTTAGCAAAGCAAATAATTTTTTTTTAAATTTAAAAAAATTAAAAAATTAAATTTAAAAATTAATAAATAAATACAACCGTAAAATCATGTTGTAACATTTTGATCTCATTTAAGCTACGGGTTGCTGGATGTGCAATTTAACATAGAAATACATTTCAAATTCTCTCTCTCTCGCTCTCTCTCTCTCTCTCTCTCTCTCTCTCTCTCTCTCTCTCTCTTTACTCCTCAGAGAAACTAACATTATATAACGAGGAGTAGTAAGAGATTGGTCGGTTTTTGACTTAATTGCAAATTACGACTAATTAGAACCAATTAAAACAGATTTTTTTCAAACATAATTCAATCCTAAAATAATTTAGTTTAATTTTCGTGTTATTGAACTAAACAGTAAAAAAAAGCCTTTAGGAAGCAAAAGTTGATTAACTCAGCTTTAGTATAACAATAATAATAATAATAATAATAATAATAATATATATATATATATATATATATATATATATATATATATATATATATATATATATATTCTGAAATATCTGGAATATAAAAAATTGGTGAACAAAAATGTTAATTAATTCCTAAATGTTGACACAGGAAGAAGTTTTCATTGTATAATTTACCGCCCGATTGGTCTCAAGGTGAAAATTCCTCATATCTCTACATATTTTGACTGATCAGATTTTAGAATTCTATAGATGATAATTTATTTGTCAGGTGCACACATATCTACGGGGTAAAATTATCATCTAAAATTATGCTTGCCTAACCAATTCTTCTTCTGTTTCCGTACGACGATTGTGTGCTATAGAGAACTCTGTGAAAACAAGATTTTATTAGTTTAGGTTTTTAACTATTATAATATACAATATTCTAACTATTATAATAGCATCGAGGACAATTTATATAACTTAGTTGCATTTCATCTCCATTTTTATTACACACTCTTACAAACTCTCCCTCTCTCTCTCTCTCTCTCTCTCTCTCTCTCTCTCTCTCTCACACCACACACACACACATACACACACACACACACACATGTATATATATGAGGTTAAATATCGAGAAAATTTCAATCCCTGAATGTACATTTCGACCTTGCTGATGAGACCTAATAGGTCGAAATGTACATTCAGGGATTGACATTTTCTCGATTTGTTTAGCCTTATATTTGAACATATATGCCCGCCTAAATTCATTAATTATTAAGTAATTACTTTCAGAATTATGTATGACTTCAATTAAGCACATATCCTCCAAATATATATATATATATATATATATATATATATATATATATGTGTGTGTGTGTGTGTGTGTGTGTGTGTGTGTGTGTGTGTGTGTGTGTTTTGGGTTGTAAAATAAGGAAAACAATCCGATGGTATGCATAAATAAGAAAGAAGAAAGTATTTCAAAAGAGGAATTTATTTGTAGATGGAGAAGTCGACGTTAAAACGTTTCGGTTTATTTTAAAACTAGGTCAGTCGGTGGAGTGTCCAGCTAGCAACCACACAGTTCCTGGTTCGACACTGATCCTCGCCAACTCAGCGTATGAGCAGCAGTAAAGTAAGAAGCTGATGGTAAATGTAGCGCTCCACCCCAGTCGCAAAACCAATCTCTTTGGTATAGCGCTAGGGAAAAGGGGATAAACTCCATTTTTTTCTATCAAATAGTTTATAAAAAATCTTTGGCATAAAATAACCCGAGCAACTCCCCACTATCTCTATACACATGACAGAATTGAAAACAGTTTAATTTTCAAACGTATATATTTGACCTCGTGTGACCTAACTCGACCGGAAGCCATAAATACGACAGACATCGCTCAAATAGCAAAACAAACTGAAATGGTGTTTGGTACCACGCACCCACTTCTGGGATAAATGCGAGAAAAATGAGTTATAAAATTGTGTAATGAAATATTTCTGAACAATCGGGATCAGTTCACCTGATTTTAAGCCATCCGATATCTGAGCCGATTTCAACTGGCCAATGTGTGTATAAACAGCTCAAATATCCCGCAGTGGACAGAGAGGATTTGCCTCCAGTGGTGACAGATCAAAGATACTTAGACCTGATGACTCAAACAGCAGCAAATTCTGAAAGACCCCATCGATAAATACGCAGCAGTAATATCATCATCATCGCTTTAATAACATCATGAACGGTCACTAAAAAGCATCAGCAGCAACTTCAACAAAATATGCGAGAATCAAATGAAATTATGCGATGACAGGACATTACCTACTGTACATTAAATAATGATAAATATTTTATTTATTTAGCTAATACAGATCTCTTTTTTTTCTTTCTTGTATGACTTCTTACTCTTCTACTGTTAGCACAAGTTAGAGTAACCAAAGACGACCTCAAATGTACATTTAATTAGGATAAACAGTTTTCCAATTGGACACATGGCCTAGTGGATAAGGTAGTTAGGTTAATACAGTTCTAAGTGACAATTATCTCTGGATTCCGAGTTCAATCCTGAGTAGCGGCAGTAACATAGAAAAATAATTAACACAACTCCCACCCAGCTATGGTTAGTGGAATGAGAACAGGATACCCCCGTGGACTAAATAAAGGGTTAGGTTCAAAGTTCCGTGATAGCTCCTGATTACGACAAGAAAGTTCCCGAGTTCAAAAAGAAGGTTCCCGAGTCCGAAAAGAAGGTTCCAGAGTCCGAAAAGAAGGTTCCAGAGTCCGACAAGAAATACCTGAAGAAGGCCGGAGGGCATATCGGCCGAAACGTTGTACAAATAAGAATGAAGATGGGGAGAATAGTCCAAATAACGCAGATAATACTAGTTTTCCTCCCCAAGAATCATAAGAATCTCCCATGTATACACATAATGAAATAAAGAAGTAAAGTGGACAGAGTGGCCAATTATCGGTATCATTTGGACAGTGGGGGAGTCTATTTCCTTCTTACTAGCGCTAGACCAAATATTTTGTTTTTGCTTCTGAGGTGGGGTGCCACACCCATCATCATTTACCCGCTTTACCGCATAGCTCCAAGATGTGCTATTCTTGTGCTCAGTTGGTAAAGACTGGTAGCGAACACAGAACCCTATAAAATAATTTTCTTCTATAATAGGATTTTATTTATTTTAATGGAACACACACTCACATACACACACAAATTCACACTCGCACACAAAACCACACCACACACACACACACACACACACACATATATATATATATATATATATATATATATATATATATATATATATATATATATATATATATATGTGTGTGTGTATATATATAGTATAGTATATAGTATATGAACAAGTACATAACTAATATTGTTTTAATGAAATTAATTTTCTTCTAAACTTAAGATAACAGGATTTTAACTATTTTAGTGGAATATTATGAAATTGAAACCGTTATTATTAGGTATTATCGCTGGAAATACAAATATGGACTAGTTAGAAAATAAGTTTACAATTTCTTTTTTTTACAGAAGTTTTTCAATTTTATTTATAATTGCAGACTTTCAATTCAATTAAGTTTGTTAATAAATATCATCTAATAATATCCGTTTTAGTTGTATGGTATCCACTGACGAAAAGAATGATACAGATTGGTTTGTTTTATCTATTACATTCATACTCCACACCATCTTCAAAATCATTTGAAGCGAATTCATCACAAACATTGAAGTCGTTGAAATTGCCAAAATCGCCAGTATCAAAGCAATGCTACTCAAAATTTAGCTGCCCTGGGCAGGTCACGTTACAGAATTATAAACCACTGACTCTCCAAAGTTATACTTTTCGGAAACCTGGCCAACGATCACCGTGCCAGAAGAGTAAAATTGACCACCGACAGTGGAAAGACACACTGCCAACCAACATTGGCGACAAACCATCACCAAAGTCACCTGACTCATCGAGAACAAGACCAGAAAATCAAAGTGGACAAAAGAAGGCAGCATCACAAAATCTGATGCTGCAGCAAAACGAAAGACTTATCAGATGCTCTCCTGCAGCCACTGAGGCTGGTTGTGTCTATATCGTAGAGGCTTTATCAGTCATCAACATCCCTGCACAAATCGAAGAACCCCTTCATAAGCTTTCGCTCACGAAGGCACAGTCATATTATCTAGCGGATTTTTGTGTATTGTTGTTTTCTCAGAGTAGAAAGCTTGTCCTGCAAATCAAATAACAGTGATGATAGTGATTCTCATTGGTTTGACTAACTCCTGTAATTTCACGTCTATCTAACGCAAACTTAGAAGATATCTACAGTATAAGTCATAAATAAAAATACTCCAAATAATTTTAAAAAAGATTCCCTCTAAACCAACAATATAAAGATGGTATTATTTAAAGTTAAAGATTATACAATCAAAATGGATACTATTAGATATTATTTAATGCCAAATTCTAGTTCCTTATACCCCAAAATTAAATTTTATGAATATATAAAAGTGCATACTTATTTTTTTGGACTGATGAATATTCATCTCTTTGGTTTGGTTTGGGTTCATATAGCTTATTTTATTATTGGCACATCAAGACCTTATGGGTTATTTTATACCGAATTTTAATTCATTGCTAAATATTTTCTTCCAATGATAACTATCTCTAATGGCCCATTGAATTTTTAAAACTTTACTAATTTTCTATAAATTATCTATAATCATTTATTTGTACACAGATATATGATATTAAGTATTCCTTTATTTCAAGTATCTCTATCTAATATTCTAATACTATTCATTTATACAAAATTATATTGTTTCAAATATCTATTCTTATTCAATAATACTTTAATATGGCATCAAGTATTACTATCTAAGAAAATAATTTCCAAACATATCTATTTGACAAATTATGTGACACCAACAGGCATTACCACACTGGGTCAATATGGACCTGTAATATATATATATATATATATATATATATATATATATATATATATATATATATATATTATATTTTTTGCTTGAAGGCAATTACAATGCATGTATCGCATAAAATTCGATACTTTTTTTTATAGAAAATGAACTTAACAAGCGTAATCCCGGCAAAGGATCGCTCGGTGTGTAGAACATCGTACAGACTGTTTTGACTTTATTAAAGTCGAAACAGTCTACACACCGAGCGATCCTTTGCCGGGATTACGCTTGTTAAGTTCATTTTCTATAAAAAAAAAAGTATCGAATTTTATGCGATACATGCATTGTAATTGCCTTCAAGCAAAAAAATATAATATATACTTTATTCAACAATGCTTTTAAAAACAAAACATCCAAAAATCATATATATATATATATATATATATATCATTTCACTAGTAATAATAATGTTCCATTTTTGTACCTTTGGTTTAAAAGCAAATTTGAGTTTTTTAATTGTTAAACGTGTATATGTTTATGGGTGATAATTATATGCTTATTTTTGTCTATATTATACCTCTTTTTAAGTTTTCCCTCTGATTTTCCATGCGATTAGTTATAATATTAATATTTGTCTGTGCTGTCAAGATCATTGATAGGCAGACAGTCACAACATATAAAGCTTCCTGGCTTAGAACACACTGGCTGTTTCCGCTCCAGAGGAAAAAGACCCTCCATCAAAAATGGTGAGTTCTGGGTATGACACTAAACTTCTTATGGTGGTGAGGATCCAATTCTTGGGATATGGGAAGAATGACGTACTAATTAATTGCAATTACTCCTATGTCCACTCTAACTTGGTGTGACAGTTCTTATTAGTGTCCCATCAATGGGTCAAATACATCTGTTTAAAGATTATTCGTATTCGATACGAAAACGTGATACTATATAGCAGTGTATTAAAATATTAGTTATTTGAAACTACACAAACGTGTGCAACGTGTAGGTAAAGATAAATAATTACTTGAAACTCAAACAATTGTCAGTATTAAATAGGAATACTTCAGACTATACACCTATGTGCAAATTATTTGTATTAGCTATGAATACTTCATATAAACAGTCTGAAAAAAAAAACTCACAAGAAACAACTAAATGAAGAAAGTGAATCTAAATTTATAATTAATGTGATTCCCTAATCACTTGGCATTAGATAACCCTATATATGTTGATGTACCGTTAAAACCAATGAATCAGATAATACATAAACACATATTAAAATATCAATTAAATTCAAGACCACTAGATTCGGGGTCAAGTTGACATACTAGACATTTTTCTAATTATTATTATTATCCATTTACAGTTTATTCTATTTTGTGTTATCCACATTTACTTTTTTTTATTCTAATACGACCGAATTCCATCTTTTATGACATTTGATTCTATTTATTCATTTTCTAATTTCAATTAAACAATAGGAAGAGAAAATCGCTTGCATTCATCATGCACTAAGGGTGATATAGATAAAGATCAAAATGAAGTAAAACCAATATTGATTATTTATTATCTTCCTCCACTTTCATTTACGTAAATATATTTCTATTGCTGCGTATTTTGTGCTTTTTCCGGAAGGTAAGACGAAAAGAGCTATTTACTTTTAAATGTCTGTGTGTTCAGGCTAATATTTAACTACTTCTCGGGAAAACGCTTAATATGATGCTTATCGTCCTAGAAAATGGAATCAGCTACCTGAGATCAATTCCTGGACGAGGCTGTTTGCGTTTAACTTCGAACTAATACCCTTAGGAAAGGCATGTATTCATCTGTTCTTCCTCCTAACTATGGGCAAAGAGTAGGGCAGACATGGTTATTTAGCACTGGTGACTTAACAAGTCTAAGAGATGCAAAAAGTATTAAATTGAATCAGCTATACTCCACTTGTTGCTTTCTTCCAAGCAACAGCTGTATCAGTGCTAATATATGGCTGCACCACTTCGACCTATCGAGGCGCCTAGAGAATAAGCTAGATGGAGTTGCACAAGAATGCTGCGTGTGATCTTAAACATACCGTGGAAATAATACTCCACAAGAAAACAGCTGTATGGCCACTTGCCTCTTATCACACAAACCATCCGAGTAAGACGAGTAAGACATGCTGGACACTAATGTCAAAGCGGGGACGAAATTATAAGCGACGTTCTCTTGTGGAAATTTGCACATGGCACGTCAGTGTGGGCCGTCCAGCAAATACCTAATTGACCAGCTCTACACGGACACGGGATTCTGTGCAGAGGACTTCCCGAGGGAAATAAATGGTTGGGACGGATGACGAGAGATTGTCATGGATATCCGTGATACTCGCGTGACACGGGATGATGATGATACCCCACCTAAAAGTTGATATAGCGATGAGTAAATTAGTCACGTGACCATATGAAGGATAAAAGACATGATGTTATCAAACTAAAAAGATTAAAATTTGCAATTTTGTGTCTAATAATATTATAGACATTCAAGTTTACAGAATTAATTAATTTAGTGGATTTAATGAATTTACGTAATATTTCCCTTATTAAAAGCCACCGACATGATTTCTATTTATAGATTATTAGATTAGAATTTAATAATTTATTAACTTTGCAAAATTCTGTAAGAACAATGAAATTCCTGCACTGATTAATCGTGACAACGAAAAAAATTAGAATAATTATATGTACGATCTAATCAGTCTAATATTTATCTTACACCCGGCAAACCAATTTCGATTGGAATTACAAACGAATTCGTACGATCTAATGGATGCAGAGAAGAAATGTATTGTAGAGTAGGTAACACCCCTTCGGCACTCTACCAGATGGACTCGCTCATAGCCATAAAACAGCCTACGATTAAAGTAGATTAACTAGCTGAATAATATTCAGACTGACTTTGCTGCGTTGGCTATACCGAACTGACCCTCCTCTTTTAGTGTGAGTTTGTCTTGTTAATTATTTGTACTTATTTGTTCTGTGTTTGCATGTATCCGTCAGCACCGGATTCTGGTGCTTAATAAATGTGTTAAACACACCATTCATCTGTTATCTTTCTACTTCGCGATGCAACAAAATGGTTCTGTGTCTATTGAAGAAAAGTTCAATTTACATTTTACTTTTCATCATTGTATAATTTAATTATTACTTCGTTTATACACACAAGTATCTATTTGTCAGTGTGTCTGTATCTATCTATCTATCTATCTATGTATATTAATTCTGATAATATCGTTTGTGCTGTAACTAGAGTATCAGAGTTAACAGGGAAATAATATGAAGAGACATAACGAATATTAAAGATAGGGAAAACGATTTACTAAACAAATATACGCGGCGAATAGAGTAATTATCAATTCTTAGGTTGAATTAACAAGTCCGTGAGATCTCGTTGTTTCTCTGAGGTTTCGTCAAGCATCTTTTTAGGAAAAACAGAGGATTCATCTCTAATTATTATATGAAAGTTTACTATATTTAATAGTAAAGAGTCCTCAATATCATTGACAGAGCATGTATATCTTGAGGCACGTGGTGTAATGGATTTAGTCGTAGGAAATTGACACGGCATGACGAGTTTAAATCCTGGACGAGGCTGTTTGCATTTCACATAGCGCTAATACCTTTTGGTACAAGTATGCATCCAACTATTCTCCCTCCAGCTATGGGTAAATAGTAGGGCAGTTTGGGCTCTTTCGCCTTGGTTAGGCGGTTCTTCTAAGAAAATAAAACTGAATTCAAACCTGTTAAACCCGCTTAAGAAATTGACCAGGTCTCACATCTTGATCGTACAAAGGGGTTGGTAAATATACATACAAGTAAGTTAGAATCACAAAGACATAAAATCAACAGCGATTGGTAACTGTCAGTTTCACCCCTATCGGATTTTCAGATCAAAATTGAACATTATGTCTTCGATTCCTTAAAAGGTTATCTATTTATTATATACCAATGTATGCATATCAATCTAATTATCTATCTATCTATCCCAGACTGTTCTGATTTCTTACAATAAGAATATTATACGGATTTATCCTCCAATAAAAAAATATATGAGAATATATCATTCCAATAAGAAAGTATATAAGGATATCTAAGCTTTATATAAGTTAGAGTAGCGTGGATGTGAAGTCAACGGCGCTTGGTTACTGACGGTTTCTCACTTGTATGATTCTCCAACCAATTCAAACCCTTATACTTACATATATTCTTATTGAAAAAATATATCCTTGTATATCTATTCCTAATAGGGATATATCCGCATATATATTCTTAATGTAATAAATTAGAACAGAGTGGGATAGATAGATAGGTAGATGAAAAGAGAGATAAATGAAAAGATACATACAAAGATAAATAAATGCACTGGATACGAACATATTGATATAGACTAAATAGATAAGCATTTATACACATACATACATACACAACACACACACACACACACACACACACACACACATATATATATATATATATATATATATATATATATATATATATATATATATATATAGACAGATAGATAGATAGATACTGTTTGGGGTAATTGTTACTACGTGATATCATGCAGTCACTTGTGTGAACTTCATAACATGAAATGCCAAATAATTATAAACACGTGTAGGTCTAAAGTATATATATATATATATATATATATATATATATATATATATATAGGGTAAACTATAGACACGTGTTTCGAGGTATCACCTCTCATCAGTATAGTTATACGGTTTTTAGGAGCTGCCTCTGGGTGGGTTCGAGACCTGAACGAACTTACGTTCGCCAAGCCTCTTACCCACACATCCACAGTCAGTCGCCAAGTATAGCAGGCTATTTAATTGCTATATTTCTAAGGGGAAATGACCCTTCACCTAGTTCTCAAACTTTGTAAACAAAGTGAGATTTGGCCG
>CM042137.1:18877221-18887221 GCA_023376005.1 Doryteuthis pealeii
TCACCGAAACTACACTTTTGAAGAATGGCTATCCCGAAAATCGAATTAATTCCACCATCAGATATAAATGCGCACAACTTTCTGCCCTTCCCAAATTGGTCCAAAAAAATGTCCAGTTTATCTCAAACTTCCTTGGCTAGGCAAAGCCTCTATTCCTTTGATTGAAAAAAAATTTTAAAATACATCCTACGTTGACATAATGCCGTTAACCCACGCATTATTCTCAAATCCAATGCTTTATCCCCCCCCCCCACAACTTCAAGGATAGTTTGACCACCTTTCAGAAAAGTCACTAAATTTACTTGCAAATGCAACATTTGCTACATTGGTCGAAATGTGTGTGTGTGTGAGGGGGGGTGTATGTGACTGTTATATGATGAATAGTTATCACACATACCCACACGCACACACGCATATATGTGTATATATGTATATTTATGAGTGTGTGAGTGTACGTAGGTGTGTGTGCATACACAAAAGGTATGTTAAAAGTAGTCTGCGCTGTGGCCTATTGTGGGTGTCATTCGTACAAGGAGGAATTATATCTTGTTTTTGCTATCTCAAGAATTGGGGATTACTTTTGTGTCTACGCTAACAAGGAAGCGGATAGTAGGTGTGGCGCTCCCACACCTACTATCCGCTTCTATGTTAGCGCACGGATCCAAGTGATTCATAGGTAGAGGATCTACAGACTGAGTTAAACCGGATGTAGAAACATGAAAATTAGGTAATACAAAGATTAAATCTACATTTATTGTCAAAAAGGTTTTTTTTCAATGCCAAATTATATTTACTAGCAAATATATGCACTCTCCGGGTGCAAGTATTTAAGTTTTAATGTAATAAAATATTGTATTAAATTAGAAAGGCTAATGAAACTAAATAAGAATACAGATAAAAAGATTTGAAACAGGGAGTATAATAAAATATTTAAAACAGAGGGAGTATAATAAAAAATGGAACAACTGAAACTTACTCTTCCATCACTCTTATTATTTTTTCTAATTTAAGTATTTAGTTAAAAGAGGAAGTAAATAATAAAATGAGTTATTTTTTCTTGTTAATGGATTTCATTTAAGATTCATTGAAGAGATTTTTGCTTATATTCATTAAAATAAAACCAAACAGTTAGAAATCAATGATACTAAGCACATATTTATTAAATTCGATTTTTTAATATTAATATGCTAATTTGCGTTCCCGTTCACACTGTAAACCACTATTTTGTTGTATATATAAATATAATTGCATGTTGTCAGTATGTAGACATAGTTAACAGTATTAATAATGTAAGACAATTTTATTAATAATTGAGGTTTAGATAAAAATAAGATCATGGAGAATGTGATGTCAATAACTAAAGAGAATTGTGACTTGAGCAGAAATATAGTTTCGGTTACAGATAGAAAAACACACAATCTCCATTATAATAATATATTTATTTTTTAGATCAAATTTCAGATAATAATTCCTGAGGGTTAACTTGATATATATATATATATATATATAATATATATATATATATATAATATATATATATATATATATATGAGGTAAAATAGGAATGAAAGAACAAAACTCAGACAAAAATGTGCAGTATATTTCGCTGGAGGTTTGACCTCAGCTTCTTCTGCTTTATTGAATTATTAGGGTCATAGTAGGTTTGTATGACCCTAATAATTCAACAAAGCAGAAGAAGCTGAGGTCAAACTCCAGCGAAATATACTACACATTTTTGTCTGAGTTTTGTTCTTTTATTCCTTATTTTACCTCATATATATATATAAAGTCATCCACAGACAGTTGCGTCTTATTTCGTTACCCTTGCGGCCGTCATAGACTGTCAGTCCAAGGTCAACAATTAATTTATACATACTTACAGGATATATGTTTTTACAATCACCAGAGAACTCAAGTCTATAAACAACAGGCGAGTAAATGCTTACGCTATAGCGGTGAAATTTCAATAACATATATATATATATATATATATATATATTATATATATATATATATAATATATATATATAAAACAGAGATTTGGTCATATCTGAAAGCCAACTTCTCCTCAGGTAAACACCTGCAAAATTTCTATCCACCCACAGCCGATCTGACACGTGATCAAAAGTGATGTCCCCTCATCCTCCATAAAATGTTGAATGCGTTGAGATAAACTTTTTTGAATACTATTGATAACTGATTTAGATTCATCTTTTCTCGATGTGTTATTTTCTCTCGCATGAAAGGAGTCAAAGTCATGATTAAATTCTTATTTTATTTTCTTAACCACCAACTTCGTTCTGTAGCTGAGACATGAGTGAGTTCAACCCCGCCGGCGGCACAGTTAAACGTTTGATTCACGATGCTTCCAAGTACTGGTTTCAAGTCAAGAAATTCGTACGCTTTGAAATTAAGGTATTCTTCTATCTAGAAGCAAATAATAGATTTGTCTCTTCGAAAAGCAGGTGGCCAAATATAACTTTTGAGACTTACACAGAGAGAGAGAGAGAGAGAGAGAGAGAGAGAGAGAGAGAGAGAGAGAGAGAGAGAGAGAGACATATATATATATATATATATATATATATATATATATGTGGTGTAATAGATTGCAAACTGTATTAGCTAACCATTGTGAATTCGATTCTCACTGAGTACCCCGTTCTTATGGCTTTTTGCCATACCTAAGCTAAGCTTAGTATATATATATATATATATATATATATATATATATATATATATATATTATATATATGTCTGTGTGTCTGTGTATCTATGTGTGTGCTAGATATATATATATATATATATATATATATATATATATATATATATTATATATTTAAGGGTTGCATAGACATGATGTCACTACACTTGTTTACTGAGAGTTTCTCGGCTGCGTGAAGTCGTAATGTGAACATATGCTTCTTTTTTAATTCAATTTTATGTTTCTTACAGTTTTTAATACAAGACAATAAAAAATGATCAGTTTATAAAATATAAGTTGATTGGAATTTTTTAAATAATCAGCTCGAGTTATTTGAATCTATTGAAAAATTACTCCTATCGCTAATAAATTCTGACGATAATGTTTTAATAATTTGATTTATTCTTTTAGTAAATAAATTGTCTTTTCTGTTAGCAAATCAGTCTGACGCTAATTTTTGATATTTTTTAAAGAAAAGTCATAGCTGAAGCCAACTTTTTTTTTGTATAAATAAACAATCATTAGTAAATAAAAATTGACTGTAACAAATTTCTGAAAATATGTTTGATTTATCATAATTATTAAACTTACTTTTCTTTTAGATAGATTAAATAAATCTTTATTTAATTAAAATGTTTCATGTTAGGCAATAATCGTTCCTGACTCATTGTAAAAATGTAGAAATTAGGGATTTATATTCAAATGAGCAAACTTTTACCTCTGATCAAATGAAAATGTTTTCTCCAGTTTAAAAAACTTATTTGGACAGTTTTGGAAAACTGTTAATTGATAAAATTATATTATCGTGTGATTTTTTCCAAGCAATCTAACCCGAACCCAATGTTATATATATATATATATATATAATATATATATATATATATATATATTATAAAATATTAAAATTCGAAGGCAATACAATGCGTATAAAAAATAAAGACAAAAAGATGTATTTTTATACGCATTGTATTGCCTTCGAATTTTAATATTTTATAACATACTTAACAATGCTTCAAGCAAATTACCAATTACTTATATATATATATATGTGTGTGTGTGTGTGTGTGTGTGTATGTGTGTATGTGTGTTTATATATATGTCTTGCTGAGTTCAACATGTTTAATTCAGTGTTCCTTCTTCAAGACCGGTTCCAATAGGAAGGTTAAAGAACCCAGTATGCCTTACTATTTAATCAGAGCTGCCAGGAGAATTGTTGGATACATGTCTTTCTCAAGTAACTAACGCTATGTTTCCAGGATTTGAACTCGGATTACCGTGTATATTTTTGTATGTGTATGTGTGTCGGTAGAATATATAAATGCGCCCAACTTTCTGCCCTTCCCAAATCCGGTCCAGAAAAATGTCCAGTTTATCTCAAACTTCCTTGGCTAGGCAAAGCCTCTATTCCTTTGATTGAAAAAAAATCCAAACTTCGTTACCATAATGACATTAACCCGTTCATTATTCTCATTACTATTGTTGTATGCGTATGTGTGTCGGTAGAAATATCTCCTTTAAAGGAATCTGTGTTGTGGTTTTACTTGTTTTGCGTGTGTGTGCTTGTGTGTGTACTGGTGGAAATCCCTCTTTTAAACGTTTTTGTATATACATACATACATACACACATACATACATATATATATATATATGTATGTATATGCGTGCGTGAGCGCGTGTGCATGTCCAGGCGTGCATGTGAGACTGTGCATGCCCGCGTGTGCTGTTGGAATTTTCGCTTTTAAATGGATTTTTATTAAAGAACGTAGACATGCTTTGTGATAATAATTTTTTACTAGTTTTCTCCTGACTTCGTACAAGTCGAATGTATAATTTAATCTTGTTTAGAAAGTTTAAAACGTTTTTATCCCGAAACCTTTCAATCGCTATTTGTAATGTTCAAGGTTAAACCTGATTGTGACTTGTTTTTAAATGCAGGAAAAATATAAAAAAAATTATAGCTTTTATATCGTGAATTTAAATTCATATTTTTCATATGTTAATAACTTTTCCGACCATTATGTCACATGTAAAATTGAGGCGGATTGCGATTGCATACTTATAAATAATTATTATTATTATCTATAATCGTTTTGATTATTTTGATACAAAGCTAGAAATATGGGGCATAGGGCCGGGTTAGCTCAGTCGGTAGAGCGTTCGGCTAGAAACCACAAGGTTCCTAGTTCAATACCAGCCCTCGCCAATTCAGCGTATAAGTAGCACAGGGATGTGTGCGGTAAATTAAGGAGCTGATGGTAGGTGTAGCGCTCCACATCAGACGCAAAAACAATCTTCTTTGTCTAGCGATAGTGAAAAGGGGGATAGACTCCCTAGTCGATTGGCTGATACCGACTTTAGGCCACCTAGTTCGATACCGACCCTCACCAACTCAGCATATGAGTAGCACAGGGATCTGTGCGGTAAAATAAGGAACTAATGGTATGTGTGGAACTCCACTTAGACGCTAAAATAATCTCCTTGATCTAGCGCTAATGAACAGGGGATATACTCCCTCGCTGATTGGCTGATACCGACTTTAGGCCACCTTTACGACTTTACTTAGTGAGAATCGTATACATGATGATCGGACTTTCTTCAATAATCAGGCATTGAAATAATATTATATAAACCCCGACGGCTGGAGCTAAAGAATAAACTGACTGCACTTCTTCAGAGGGGTAAGACCTCTACTACACAGGGGAGCCACCTGTTGGCCGTGGGTGGCAACCCATGATACTTAGGGATGAAAAATTGGTGGCTCAGCAGTCCATGACATGCAACATTCAACTTTAGGCTAGACGGGGGTGGGTGTCAGATTTACCCCTGCTGATCAATCAGGTGGTCACGTCAAACCCCCGCACCTATATGATTGTCCCAACTGTATTTTTCTTATGGCATCTTCTCAACCCTTTTATCATATATGTGCTAGAAATGGGTAGCTGAAAGTCTTAGTGTCCTGGGTAGGACGTGAAACTGCATATAGTGGTGAGGTTCCAATTCTGGAACTCTGGGGAGTATGGAGAACACTTTCCCTGTCATTAATCCCAGGTCAACTATGATAAGGAGTGGTAGCAGCTGTTAACGTTCCATATATAGGTTAAAAAGACAAAAATGAGTTTTAAACTTTTGAATACCCAAGAACGAATAAAACAAAAATGTATTCGGCATAAAATAACCCAATGATTGACATGCCATTAAATCCAACCAAGTAACCAAACAACCAAATTATATTATCAATGTTGCCTCTAATAAACTGTGTGATACGAGTAGGAGTAAGATTTTTTAAATTTTATTTTATGCTATTTAGAGAAGGCATTAGCTAAGTAGCTAAGTGGCATGTTATACGAGGAAAAGAGTTGTGCTGGTTTAACCAATATGTATGTTAGATTTTACTTATTAACAGTGAATATACAATCACCTAATAGAAATAGCATCTATGTATTACATTGGTCTTATTATATGGCCGTTTGAGAATTTTAAAATTGTTCGGAACGTTACAGTTCAAAACTTTCATTATATGATTACTCGGTGTATATTGTAATCGCTTTCTGTAGACGAGATATTTCTACCTAGGCAAGTGAACTGGTCTATCAATTTCAGAGGAATTGAATGTATAGCTATTGGCAAATTATCGATCATATGAAAATCTAATCCATCTGATAAGATAAAACGGGAATTCTTCCAAACTGTAGCTGTATAAGTACTACTGTATGGATTCACCACTTAAATTTTAAGGAAATGCTTAAAGAATAAGCTAGATGGAACTACACAAATATATTGTGTTGTCTTCAACATATCTTAGAAGCAGCGCTAAAAAAGCAGATGCATGGCCACTAACATCCTAAAAACAGACCCTTCAATTAAGACGATTAAAACAGGCGAGTCACAGCTGGAGAAGAAAGGACGAAACAATAATTGACGTTCTCTTGTAAAGCATCTACACATGGACACACAAGTATTGGCCGACCCAAAAAATGGACACACGAGTATTGACCAACCAGAAAAAAATCTATATACAACAGTTATGTATGGACACTGGATGCCGTTCTGAAAACTTTCCAGGAGCCATGTGGTATTTTACGATGGTGACCGTTGAACGTTATGCCTGTTCATATGATTTCCTTTATAATTTTAATTGCCAGATTTGGTTTAATTCAATTTATTTATTTATTTCCGTGTACTTATTTATGTATTGTTTTTGTTTTAAACTTAAATCTTATTATAATGGAGATTGTGTGTTTTTCTGACTGTAACCGAAACTACATTACTACTCAAGTCACAATTCCCTTAATTATTTACATCAAATTCTCCATGATTTCATTCTTTTAAACCTTCAGTTATTAATAAAAATTGTTTTACATTATTAATACTGTTGACCATATCTACGTACTAATAACATGCAATTGTATTTATATATACAACAAAATAGCGGTTTACAGTTTGAACGAGAAGGCTAATTTGCATATTGATATTTAAAATTTTATTTTAATAAATATGTGCTTAGTATTATTGATTTCTAATTGTTTGGTTTTATCTTAAGAAATATAAACAAAAATCTCGTGGATAAATCTTAAAAGAAATTTATTTACAAGAAGAAATAACTGTAATATTATCCTTTACTTCCTATTTTAACTAAATAGTTGAATTAGGAAAATTTACCAATGAAAGAGGGGAGTAAGGGAAAATGATGGAATAGTTAGTTTCAAAGTTGTTCTATTTTTCGATTATACCCCCTCTGTTGCAGATCTTTTTATTTGCATTCTTATACAGTTTCATTCGCCTTTCTAATTTAATATGATATTTTATTATATTAAAACTTAAATACTTGCACCCGGAGGGTGCATATATTTGCTAGTCTTATTAAAAACCATAGCTAGTGTTAATGGTTAAAGGTTTAATTTCTTAGAAGTAGTGAGCGTTTTTTGGATCAAATACTGTAATAAGATTATTCCAAATTACATGGTAATTTCAGATAGATAATTACATGATGTGATCAAAATGTATTGAGACTGAAGTTTTGAATAAAACATAATTTAAAAGAAGAGGTGTGAACTATTGAGCAACGTCTAAAATGACGTTGTCTAGTGATCTAGAAATATTATGGATTATTCAGAGTCAATTTAAAGAATATGAAACTTCGACAATTTGTCGACTGCTATTTCTAAGAAAACACAGGATTGTGTAAATCCGACATTCCTCATACTCACACACCTTTGTCTATGAGAGATTTCTTGTTTCTTGAAATGTAACGTAATATTTTGGGAATGTGGATAATATTTTTTTTAAAAAGAGAATGACTGTAAAGATTTACAGCATGACCGAACCATAGTTTCAGATGTGCTCCAACCAATGGAAAACTCGCTGGAATGAATTTGCGAAATGGAAACAGAAATATATTAAAATAAATTTTATTTATTATTTATTAGTAAATACAAATTTGATATCAATACGTTTTTGAACACAACTCGTATATAACCGAAAGAGACACACACATACGTTTATGTTTGTACGTGTTTGTTTTTTTGTTTGTGTGTGTGTGTGTGTGTGTGTGTGTGTGTGTGTGTCTGTATGTGCGTATGTGTGTATCGCAATGTTTTTTTTTGTGTACAGTTGATTGAGATAGATAAAAATGTCATTTTTTGAATAGGTGATCGAGATAGAAATTCTTTCAATGATATTTCCCTAAGGAACACACATCTGACATATCAGCAACACCTGAGTAGAAAGGAAAAGGGAAAGGTGTAAAGGTAACCATCACGAAAAAGGTAACGACGAATTGACCGAGTTCGAATTTTAACTAATCTAGCTCATGATGCATTATATATATATATATATATATATATATATAATTCAAGTTTTCACGTATGCTTCTAAATTATCTAGTTAGAAATTAATGGTAAAATGAATGGATGGATGAAATGAGGAGGATAAATGAAAAATCCTTTCCAAGGGACCCCTCTCAAAAGTATTAAAACACTTTTTGAGAGTTAACCAGACAAGATTATATATATATATATATATAAATTCAAACCCATTCTCAACAAATATTTCAAAGGTAAGAGACCGATTTTATCTTCTCTAATAACTTATAAAATAAGTATATTAACTTGATGCTTCAAAGGAGTCTAATAATAGATGAGAAAAACTTTCTATCAGGGACCCCACTCTCAAAAAGTGTTTTAATACATTTGAGAAGGGTCCCTTGGAAAGGATTTTCCATTTATCCTCCGCATTTAATTCATTCTTATTTCACCCATTCATTCATTTTAACATTCATTTTTAACTATATATATATATATATATATATATATATATATATATATGGGTAATTCCGTGTCAAATAATCAAGGCCATGTCACCCACTTCCTTCAATTCTTCTGAAATTTTAGACAATCCCCAAAATTTGAGCTTCGAATTCGAAGAATTGTCGGAGTTATGTCGATTTTTAGCTCTCTAAAATTGAGGGAGGGGGTCACGAACAATGGCGCCTTTTTGTAATCTATTTTTGTCTGTAAACTGAGTTCTAGGGCTTCCCTACTCCTAAAAATTGATTTTTAAAACATTTTTACCCGAGGAATCCAAAATTGCTTTGAAATTGTCTGAAAATTAACTAGTTTTAAGTTATGGATGATTTCTGATTTTTTCATAGCAAGATCAATATCCCGATGTGGCACTAAATCTATGATAAAGATTTTTCTATTATTATTTCATATCTCTTCAACATTACTTGTATCAAAAAGATAGTTTGGTTTTTGCTTAGAACCGAAGTTACAGAATTTGAGCTTCAAATTTCAAAAATTGGCGGGGTTATGTTGATTTTTAACTTTCCAAATTTGGGCAGCTGGTCGCAAAAAAATGGCGACTTTTTGTAATCTATTTTTGTCTATAAAATGAGTTCGATCGGGTGTCAATCCCGGCTGTGGGTACCTTACAAGTATCTTGCCACACTGAAAAGACTTGATAAGTCGAAACACGTGTCTGTGGATTTACTATATATATATATATATATATATATATATATATATATATATATATATATATCATAATTATCCTGATCATCCGTTAGGAAAAATCAAGGTAGGTATTCTCTGACTCATTAGGTTTACTTTATCATATATATATATATATATATATATATATATATATATATATATATATATATATATATGCGGGCTGTGTTCCCGGTTTCGATTTCTGTCGGAGGGAAATCGTAGGTATACACCGCTGATGAAACTTAATAAAGTTGAAACAGCTGTACGGTGTTCCACGTGGTGCACTTTATTCGCCTTGTTTGGTTGT
>CM042137.1:18892221-18914721 GCA_023376005.1 Doryteuthis pealeii
TATATATATAAATATATTATATATATATATATATATATAGCCGGATATATTACGGGATCGTTAGATTCCCTTTTTCAAATTAATGTCGCTACTGTTCAACGGATCCTTTGTCTTTGTTGTTATTGACAGCGGCAGCGTCTGTAAAATATTTGTAATAACGGAGTATTCCGACATCGGCGTTCAGTCCCCTCACGTGAGTTCGTAGTTTAAAATCCATTTGGTTTCTGCTTGTTTTCGAGAATGCGTTGTTGGAAATGCGTGGTCTATTAAAATACATTTGAGGTGTGTAAGGTTGTGATTAGGGTGTTAAAGTGAATTGCTATCGTACTATGCAGCGATTTGAGTTTTATTGTGGATTTTTGGTTATCTAATCTTAGTCTAAAAGATGTAGAGAGAGAGAGAGAGAGAGAGATGAACAAACTTGAATAGATAGATAGATAAATTAGAGGAATAAAAAAAAGAATATTTGAAGAATATAGAAGTTAAATAACTCGAACTGGTCTAAAAATGAACACGTAAGAAGTTTGAAAAAATAATTTTCAATACCCATCAAGAATGAATAAAACAAAATGTCTTCGGCATAAAATCACCCAACAAGGGTTGAAATGCTATAAAATCCAACAAACAAATTTACAAACAAATAAAATCGATTAAATAAACAAACAACCAGAAAGGTGTTAATTCAATTTTTATAAATGTTTAATTTAGCACCTCATTTGTTTTGATTATTAAAACATTTCATTAGTGGAAAAGGCAATGAAAAAGTGTAAAACGTTATTTCAAGCTTTTTTTTTTCTAATGTGCCCTTATTGAACATTTTCTGTAGACCTTAATATATTTGATGATATGACAATAAGTAATAATGTGATATAAATCATATGGAATATGTATCAAACACACACGCATAAAAGAAAAAAAAGAAAAACAAGCAACAAAGAGGAAAGTGTTTATTTAATTTTATTAATGATTAATCTTTTTTAATTAAGATATGCAACTTTCAGTGTTAATTTTGCAATGCTCTGATAAAAAAAGATGAAGTTAGGATGTTGACAAGAATGTATTGATGACTTTAAAACTAAGCCTTGTAGTTATAATGTTATCCAATTAATGCCCATCAGTCTCAGTGAGACCCACGGAATGGGAAATAGAGGAACTTAAATCGACGGATTGGTGGACAATTTGGTAACATGAAGCATTTCACATGTGAAAAAATAGACCATTCCATTAAATTAAAGTTAGAAATGATTAGTGATGGGGCTATTGGGATTATCTTCCCTTTACCAGGAAGAGTTATCTTCCCGCGGTGTTGCCGTTTGTTCCTACTAGGGGACCTCTGGTATATAAGCGCCTAATTTAAACTTCTTTAGCTCTTTTCTACCTCTCCTCGTATGTACCCACATGGGTTAGACAATTGTCATTTCCTTCTCGTTGGGGCTTCGGCCCTCAACGCCGGCTACTGGTCACTGTAAGTGATTTATACAGCATGGACTATTCTTAGTCTCATGTCTGTACCTTTATATTATGTGTACTTTAATATTATCTTATCCGTGACTTTTATGTATGTATGTTTATGTACACTCTTCTATTCCATCTTCTATTGTTTATGTCATATTCCTGTGCTGTTATAATATAAAATGTTTTGTCCCACAAACGTGTCGGAGTTTGTTATGTTTCAACTAGTTATGGCTTTGTTATAACCTTGAACCGTACAGGGCCTTTCATGTCCCAGAAGGCTGTAAGCATTACTTTCTATTTTGAGAGCTGCACCTGGAACCTTTTCTTTACCGGAGAGTCAGTGTGGTTCCACTCAATATATTGTTTTTCGATTGAGAGCCCTAGAGTAAAATCCATATTTAACCCATTTTTAAACATTTGTTTGACTAGAACTTGCTTTCCCAGATACATCACACATTTTTCTGTAGATTTCACATGTTTTTCACTTCTGAGGCACCAAAATAATTTATGAGAGACAGCTGTTAACCCTGGAACACCGTGTTTGATTTGCTGAAATTTTGAATAGCCTCAAAACATATTTTTGCAAGATTAAAATAATATTTGCTATGAACAATTCCCATTTACATTTTTCCCATTTATGCAAAAAATATTTTTCTTTAACAAAATAAAACAAACCTTATTTGGTAAATAACTCTTATATATATATATATATATATAATATATATATATATATATATATATATATATATATATAGGCAGACACACAGACAAACAGATAGTGACAGAGGGAGAGATGCATGTTCGCATATGTATATATACATATATATATATATATATATATATATATATATATATATATATATATATATATATATATATATATATATATATATATATATATATATATATATATATATATGAGAGAGAGAGAGAGAGAGAGAGAGATGTATGTAGGTATTTATATTCATATATGCACATAATTATTTACTAAGCTTTTCTTAAGCTAGTGCATAAATTCGGAACACTTTAGTTATTGTTTGTTAGTCTAGCTTGCTAACCATTATGCAAGGCATGTTGCCTCTTTTGTATATTCTCACATTCATATCTATATGTTTAATCTATATATATATATATATATATATATATATATATATATATATATATATATATATGCACAGACAGACAAACAGAGAGTGACAGGGGTAGAGAGATGCATGTTTGCATATCTATATATCTATATATCTATTTATTTAAGAATGGAAATGAGTAACCTACTTTGGTGTTATAAACATGCCCGTTGGAATTCCAACGGGCATGTTTATAACACCAAAGATTAATCGTAAACTCGATTAATTTAAAAGTAACCCTGAAGAATCTATCGATGAAACTCGAGTAGGTTACTCATTTCCATTCCTAAATAAATTTATGCTCTACATTGTATTGAGCACTTTGTATGTGTTTTTTCTCAACCTTAACCTCTGGATATTGTGCGCTTCCAACGATCGTTTTATACCCACCGGTAAGTTAATACTTATACATATACAAATATCTATATATCTATATATATATACGTATGCACATACATAATTTTACTTTTTTCCAGCCATGGGTAAATAATACGTCACACTGTTTTCTTTAACAAAGGTTTAGCAACTAGTCAAGAAGAAAACCTGGGAATTCAAACCTATAAAGATCTGCTTTAGAAATAGACCTTGTGTTACATGTTATGTGTGTGTGCTTGTATGTACGCACACGTATATATATCTGTGGGGGGGGGTATTTGTGTGTGCATGCGTGCGATTTATTAGACATATACGTTTTTGCTCTCCTATAAATCTTTGTGTACAAAAATACCCCTTCACACACACACAAAGACTCATAGGCATATATTTATTTAAATGTTCTTTACTATAATTCCATCCGTCCCCAGTTTAGCTTAGTCGGTATAGTATCCGCCTTGGAACCACCAGTTGCCATGTTCGATGCTAACTCACCACACGGTTTGTTTTTTGTCGGTAAAGCTGTAAAATGCACCACCTCTGATGCAAAAACAAATTCTCTCGTCTATCGCTGCTAAAAACGGGATAGACTCATTTCCTGTCCGACTGATACCGATGATAGGTTACTCCACTTCATATATATTATATATATATATATATATATATATATATATATATACTAGCAAATATATGCACCCTCCGGGTGCAAGTATTTAAGTTTTAATGTAATAAAATATTGTTTTAAATTAGAATGAAACTAATGAAACTAAATAAGAATACAGATAAAAAGATTTGAAACAGAGGGAGTATAATAAAAGATTTGAAACAGAGGGAGTATAATAAGAAATGTAACAACTGAAACTTACTATTCCATCACTCTCGTCTTTCATTGTTATTTTTTCTAATTTAAGTATTTAGTTAAAAGAGGAAGTAAAGAATAAAATGACTGTTATTTTATCTTGTTAATGGATTTCATTTAAAATTCATTGAAGAGATTTTTGCTTATATTCATTAAAATACAACTAAACAGTTAGAAATCAATAATACTAAGCACATATTTATTAAATTCGATTTTTTAATATCAATATGCAAATTAGCCTTCCCGTTCACACTATAAACTAGCTATTTTGTTGTATATATAAATATAATTGCATGTTGTCAGTATGTAGACATAGTTAACAGTATTAATAATGTAAGACAATTTTATTAATAATTAAGGTTTAGATAAAAATAAAATCATGGAGAATGTGATGTCAATAACTAAGAGAATTGTGACTTGAGTAGGAATATAGTTTCGGTTACAGACAGAAAAACACACAATCTCCATTATAATAATATATATATATATATATATATATATATATATATATATGAGGGGAGCATTTTTCACTGTGGGATATGGGTATACCACCTAGTTTAATGGAAGTTAATATCATATGGACACCTTCATTCTAACTGTGTCACGTGGCAGCAAAAATCTACCTGTATATATGTAACTTACGCTGGAGTTATATTAAAACTACCAAATATTATAGTGATATTATATTATTATACTGTGATATCTTATCATTATATTACACACAGACACACAGACACACACACACACACACACACACTTATATATATATATATATATATATATATATATATATATATATATATATATAAGATAAATCTAATGAGTCAGATCTTTGCCCTGAAGAGCATTAAGCGAAACTTTTAATAGGTTCGTCTGACTCATTAGATGTATCTTTATTATTTGCTCTACTTAGGTATTGAGCACTTTTTACTTATTATCTTTACTCTCCTGACGGTTTTGTATGAATATATATATCTTATATATTTATATATGTATATAAATTGTTTTTTCTTTTGGCCAAAATATTGTACTAATAGATTATTTTTTGTTGGTACGATTATCTTAGTCTTTTCTTTTTTCCAAAAATTTTTTCTCTTCCCGATTGATGTTTGGTAGTATATTTTTACAATCAAACTATTTGCTGCTTTTTTTCTCACCGCGAGGATTTACCAATAAGTTTGTATATTATATATATATATATATATATATATATATATATATATATATATATATATATATATATATATATATATATATATGATTATGAACTTAATAATAGAAAATACAAATCTTATACAAAAATTAATATATAATTATGTACTTAATAACTGAAAATATTGTAAACGGTCCATAACCTATATCATATAAAATAAAACTTAGTAAATAAAAGTTATACATAATTATGTATGTATGACAACGACCTCTGTCTGCAAATGCTCCAACTAAATAGTATTATTGAAAAACTTGCCTAAGTTAAAAGTTAGCCTTTGACACCATGGAATTTTTTCCTTTGCGATAACCTATTCTCGTATTAGCGTCCCTTCCACGTTTCAAAAGATTTTTAATATCCTCTTTGGGGATTGTCATCAGCTTTCATTTTGTCTTTTCCTTGACCTCTCTTTCAAAGTCGATTTTAGCTTGGGAAAATTCAAAATTTGCAGGGTGCCAAATTTGGCTGTGGGGAGGCGACCGGATGTGATATTTCGCCAAGTATATTCTGTACGAGATGATAATAATTGGCAGGCGTTATTTGTTTAATGTCGGTAATATTTCCGGAGAGATCACGCACAAAGATGTATGTAGATATGGTTATACTGATACATACACCTATAATCATATATATATATAAGTTGAGGTAGCGAACAATCTCTGATCTCTGCAATTTTCAAACTATGATTTAAAAACCAGAGAGGTGGGAAGCTGACAGTTACCAAGCGCCATTGACTTTGTGTCCCATTACACTAACTTATATATGTTCTATCAATGATAGTTAGCACTCTTTACTTATAAATATAGCAGACTACATAACCAATGATAATTTGTATATATGCATATATATATACGTGTGGGGAGATGTGTTTGTGTGTGTACGTGTTTGTTTTGCGCTTAGTTGGCTGGGAGCGGTATCGAACCCGGAACTTTCTGGTTTCGAGGTGGATAGGTATTATTTATAACCTCAATCTCCGAATTAATAACAAGCTCTGATGGTCATTTTTATAAATCGAAATATTATTCAATATTAGCTATGAATATGATATAAAATATTTTCATTTTAACAGCATTGTGTGTTTTCATATTCTTTTATCTATACTTATACCGTCGGATTTATTTCCTTACTCTTAACTTATATATATATATATATATATATATATATATATTATATATATATATATATATATTGCTATAGGTATACGTAAAGAGTGCTCAAAATCATTGATACACCATGTATAATTACATATAAGTTAACGAAGAAATGAATTCAATTGTGCTTAGAAACTGTCAGTTCCACGCTTATGCGATTTTCATTCACAGTTAATTATGTGCGTACATATTTTTCGTATATTACGCAATAAATTGACTGTTGCCAAGCATTTACGGCTTCGCTACCATAACTTAGATATACATGCTCTATCAATAATATTGTACATTAAACTGAGTGAAGGACTGAATGATGAATGTGTGGTCCAAACAGCGAAGCATGCTGATGGTATGGGGGTGATTTCAAGGAGAGGGGGATGTAGATTTTATTTAGGTCAAGAGAATTATGAAAAAGAAGAGTATTATTCGATTTTTCAAAAAAGATGCTATACCATCTGGTGAACGCTAAATTTGAACAATAAGACATTGATCGAAAACAACCCTTCCTAATTATGTCAAAATTACCTCGAGTCAAAAAAGGGAACAACATTTGTTTAATTAAGATTTGGCCACTTTAATCCAATTCTTTCTCTCCCATTGAGTTATAATGTGAGAAATTGGATTGGAGAATACCCCAAAAGTTAGTTTTTTTTTCAATGGTAGAAGAAGTATTTGTAAAGTCTACCATCTATTATATTTATCAAAAACCTTTGGACTTAATGCCAAAAATATATAAAGAAATTATCAAGTCAAGTGGTGGTTTTATTAATGAAAACATAATGATGCTGTTGTATGATAATAATTTATAGTTAGGTGCATATTGTTTGTCAGAATTAAAGAAAATACACTTTAATTACTGATAATTTATATTTTACTTTTTATAAAGATCGAGGTTATATCCTAGTCGAGTAACATCATATTACAGAGTGACCCAGAAAAACAAAACCCAAATTATTTATTTTTCCATTAAAAGGGGTTAGGGTTTAGGGTTAGGGTTAGGGTTTAGAGTTAGTTTAATGGGAAAATGAATAAATAATTTGGGTTCTGTTTTTTCTGAGGAAATAACCTCGATGGAGGAGTCTCTGTGATGTAGTGGCTAACGTGTTGGACTGCGACATCGTAGAAATCGAGTTCAAACTACAGTCACGCTATTAGGTTCACTTTCGGAATGATATCCTAGGAAAAGTTATCAAACCCCTCACCCCTGGCTATAAGTTAAATAGTACCACTACTGTTCTTCTACAGGGATGGTTTTGGCATTAGATAATTCATGAAGATTGGTATGGCATCAAAGAAAGACACCAAAATCAACCAAAGATTTTATTCCTATTCTGGAAGACACCTTGTTTGATAGTAGTTCGTGTACATTTTCTTCCCTCGGGTGGGTCAAAACTTTTGCAATATTTTGCACAAAAATATCTTTCACACACACACACACACACACACATACACACACACACACACAAACACACGCACATATATATATATATATATATATATATATATATAATATATATAAACATATTTTCATTTTTTTAAATGATAAATGTATAAAACCCAATCTCTCTCTCTCTCTCTCTCTCTCTCTCTCTCTCTCTCTCTCTCTCTCTCTCTCTCTCTCTCTCTCTCTCTCTCTGAGTGTACGCGCTTGCGTGTGTGTACATATATAGCGAATGTCCGGAAAGAGAATATAGAAATAAAAAGATATATCGATATGACATAAATTATTCATACATGAGCTAATAATTCTGCTTGTGTACAAAAAATGAGACAGGTGATTTCCTTTTCGTCTTCGGTATTCGGTTTTAGAAATGTTTTTTTTTTTGTTCTTAAACGACTTTTTCAGCAAAACTGGGCGTAGTTACGGAAGTTGATAGTCTCACCCATTAGCTAGTGCAGTCATTTTTCTCACGGTCATTTGCCCCGATGAACATAGCCATTAGCACAGAAAACTTTAGATATGCTAATTCCGTTCTCTTTATTTCGAACATCACCGAATTAATTGAAATTACTTCAAATAATGATACTTATGTCCGTAGATGTTACGGTACACTGGAGATGATTGCATCTAAGAAGAGAACAAGACTGTCTTTGGATAAGTATCACAAGTAACAAACCCGTGGCTGGTGTATCCATTACACACTTGAGATAATGTCACATTAAAAATATACCTCTACAACGTAGGTCACAAGTGAGTAATTTTTCTAGATGATTAATTGCTGTTTACTGGGTTGCCAATGGGAGGAACCCGGTCCTGTGATCATTGGCTTTTATAGGGAAAATGTATTTCCTTGATGGATTCCACCAGTATTCGGTGCGACAGTTAGCTAAAATTAATATTGGTTGGTTGTCTGGTGTTTAACGTCACATCCACCATTGTGTGTTATTTGATGTCAAATCTTATATATATATATATATATATATATATATATATATATATATATATATATATATATATATATATATGGGGGGGTGGTTTGTTTAATTTGATGTGTATTACTTTTTTAATTAATGTTTTTAACCAAATAATTTTGATCCATTTTTTAAAACTAGATTTTTGAATCAAATTATTTATGATCATTTTTTTTTTAATTAGATGGTTTTAACTTTTCGTTTTACTCAAATTCTCTTTAATTAATTTGTTCATAACCAAATGCTTTTGAATCCCCTTTTTAACAAAATTCTTTTTAATTTAATTTAAATATATTTTTAACCAAATTCTTTTAAATCAACTTTTTTAACCTAATTCTATTTAATCAATTTTTCAAAAATCAAATTCTTCAACTAAAATATTTAAACTTTCTTAACAAAATTCAATTAATCATTAAAAATAATGAAAATAAGATTATTTTAAAATACATGTTGCAAAGAAAACACAATATTTATCTTGACTTTTATTCAAGTCTGGGTGAAAGCGCTGGTTCTCCTCAGATTATCGTAGTTAATCAGTGATAAGCCTAATCGGTACTGAGAGGGGTAACTAAGCACTGTAAGGAAATTAAGGCCCGCGTTTCAGCCTTATGTTACAGGCGTCTCAATGAAATCTGTTGGAGACAATTAGACAAGACGAGATGAAGAAATGACGAAGAGATGAGGTTATTCTTTCAGGAAAAGGAGAAAATAAACACACAGTCACAAAAAATCCTATTGATTATATTGAAGATGTTACAACTTCCGCTTCCGATCAAGTGAAGCTGAAAGCACCGGTTCTCGATAGATCACCGAAGTCAGACAGCGATGAACCTGTTCTACGTAGTTGGGTGTCCACAGCAGATGCAATAAGAAATGACTTGATTCGGCATTAAATGACCCAAAAATTTTTTATGCCGTAAAACAAGCCAACCAACCAACTTGTCCATGGGTCGGTCTTAAAAACAGAAAGACGTGAAGTGATATTTATTTGATCCACAAGTCTTATGTTTGGTCGTCTCGCGGACTTACGGTCGGTCACACAGCTGGGCACCAGCATCACAAACATTAAAAAAGAGTTTGATAATATTATCCTATTTTCTACACAACTCCATTCAAAGAGACTACTGAAAAATAATGGCAGAAATATTGGTGTGGAATATTTTCTTCAACAAGCCAGAGACAAGCTGATCAAGCAAAAGAAAAAAAAACATAGACTGAACAGAGATCGGTTCCCCGACCTTGGAACAATCGTGATATGCAAGAATTAGACAGAGAATGAAATAATCAGCAGGAGGAAATGCTCCCTACAGAATAGAAGAAAGAAGTAACGAAAAACTGTGCATTCAGGCAATCACACAGCCGGTTCCCCCTACACAGCACAGGGAAATTTAATCCAAGAATAAAAGAATAATCCAAGAATAAAAGAATAAAAGAACTACAGAGACAAAAGGAAGAAAAACATACCAGAATACAACCAAAGGTTAGTGTAATTAAGATACGAGGAATAAAGGAAAATGTGGACAGAAATTAAAAACTTGTAAAATCTTCTGTAACATTGAACTACTTAATGTATACTGAACGAATGCAAGATACATATATTAGGGGTGTAAACAATTTTTCAGTGAAAAATGTTTTTTTAACTGTGTATTCATCTTCTGGTTTTCAAGAATGAGTGCTGGGAATTTTTGCAGATGCATTATATATATAAGATTTATGTTTATGAATATAACGAGAAAAGGAATAAAAATTGCAAAATGTCGTTGGGATAACAAATAAGAATACGAGCATAATCAAAATAAACTAAGAAAAAAATGAAAATGCAACAACATGTCACAACGGAAAATGATAATTTTATACAAAAAATATAAACTACTAGAGAAAAAAATACTAAGATATATTCATTATGAAAGACACTCAGTATATGACACAGTCCAATAATATAAGGAGAATATTTTATTTACGAATAACAATAGCGGATTCTATCAACATCTAAATGGGGAAACAACAACGAAAGTTGAATAACCAGATGTTCCAAAAACAGTTAACTTCTGGAATATGTTGTAGAGGGAAAAAAATAGAAAACAAAACCAAAAGGTTATCACTTTGGAAAACGATTAGATCTATCTATCTATCTATCTATCTACCGTTCTACAAGGTTAAGATGTGACACAAGGTCTTTTAACGCGGGAAGCCATGCACAAATCAAAGCTCATGCGGTGGATAAAGCAAAGGATGCGTGATTACTGTCGGAATTTCTCTTTTGGGGGTACCCCAGACACCGGGCAAAAACCCAACCCTGATCCTTTTATACAAGGGGAAACTTTATGTCTTTGGGTATATATATATATATAATATATATATATATATATATATATTACTTAAAGGAAAAATGTCTATTTGTCGTATCCCTTTTGTTCGCCATATATATATATATATATAAACCTACTTCTAAACAAAACGAAAAATCTAAGAAAGTCCGGTTGGTGTAGTGGTTACGGTTCGAATCACGCACATGGCGGTCTTCCTATCAATAGCTCTGCTGATGAGGCCTAATAGGCCGAAATGTACGTACAGAGATTGATTTTTCTCGATTTGTTTAGCCTTACATTTGGTTAGGTATGCCCGCCTAATTAATTAATCAACTTCCAAAATTAGGTACGACTTTAATTATTTAATCGGCAAACACCATTTGCGACATCCGGAGCACTGGACAGCTGTTTCGACCTCCTTTGGTCTCATCAGCAGTGCATACCACAATCTCCGCCACTAGAGATTGAACCAGCAGACCACAGCGTGAAGAGCGGGGACTCAACACACTGGGCACACCAGCCCATGCCACAAACGGAGAATGCCAAATCATCTAGTCAATGGTAACATTAATTCTAACTGCGCAGCCACCTAACCTATATATATATATATATATATATATATATATATATATATATATATATATATGGAGAAAGACAGAGAGAAGAGAGAGAGAGAGAGAGAGAGAGAACAAAACAGATATGGCAAATAGAAGTATTTCCTATAAGTAATTTATTTTTAGTTTGTTTTTCACTCCTTTCAACTTTACTATGTTATCGTCGGTCGGGAATTTGTTAGATATTTTTAAAAGGTTTTCAAAATATTTGATAAGCCACAAAAGAAGGTGTGGAAATATATTATCGAAGTGGCATATTCCTTTGTTCAGTGAAAACAATGGTCTGGTTAAATTGCCATCAATAGATTTTTATATATATACATAAATATCTGTAGTGAAGGCTTCTTCCTAATGGGATTTTATTAGTTTTGAGCATGGTTTGTTTCAAGTTAGATGTAGGTGACAGTGGCCAGCTGTTAGTGACATCAACATTTTATTACTAGACCAAGTAATTATTTTTATATTAAGTACAAATGCATTATAGCTTTTTATTCTATTTTATATATATATATATATATATATATATATATATATATATATATATATCTTATTATAATGGAGATTGTGGGTTTGTCTGTCTGTCACCGAAACTATATTACTATACAAGTCTCAATTCCCTTTGTTATTTACATCACATTCTCCATGAATTTATTTTTATTTAAACCCCAATTATTAATAAAATTGTTTTACATCATTAATACTGTTGACCATATCTACATACTGTATTTACCGCGTACCCCACTTGTACGGGTCAGGCACAAAGTCCCTATTAACTTGGGACCACCCACAAGCCGAAGCTCATGGAGTGGCAGGTGAAAAATTGCGTCGATCCCGTCGGCATTCCCCCTCAAGGGGGGCGCCTCAGGCACTGGGCAATAAACCCAGCCCTGCCCCTTTAAATCGAGGGGGCAGGTGTTTCCTGGGGGGATTGCCCCCTGGGATCGACGCTGTTAATTATATCAATGGTCCAGAGGCCGAAGCCACTGTTGACCATATCAACATACTAATAACATACAATTGTATTTATATATACAACAAATAGTGGATAACAGTGTGAATGGGAAGGCTAATTTGCATATTGATACTAAAAATTTGATTTTAATAAATATATGCTTAGTATTATTGATTTCTAATTTTTTGGTTTTATCTTATTGAATATGAGCAAAAATCTCGGGAATACATCTTAAAAGAAATCCATTAACTAGAAGAAATAACTGTAATATTATTCTTTTCTTCCTATTTTAACTAAATAGTTAAATTAGGAAAATTTTGCAATGAAAGATGGGAGTAATCGAAAATGATGGAAGAGTTAGTTTCAAAGTTGTTCTATTTTTCAACCATACCCCCTCTATTCCAAATCTTTTTATCAGAATTCTTATTCAGTTTCATTAGCCTTTCTAATTTAATAGGATTATATTAAAACTTAAATACTTGCACCCGGAGGGTGCATATATTTGCTAGTATATATAATATACCAAACTTATTGGTAAATCCTCGCGGTGAGAAAAAAATCAGCAAATAGTTTGATTGTAAAAATATACTACCAAACATCAACCGGGAAGAAAAACAATTTTGGAAAAAAGAAAAAACAAGATAATCGTACCAACAAAAAATAATCTATTAGTACAATATTTTGGCCAAGACAATTTATATGCATATACATATAAGATATATATATATATTCATACAAAACCGCCAGGAGACTAAAGCTAATAAGTAAAAAGTGCTCAATACCTAAGTAGAGCAAATAATAAAGATAAATCTAATGAGTCAGACAAACCTACTAAAAGTTTCGCTTAATGCTCTTCAGCGCTAAGAGTCAGATCTTAGTCCCGAAAAGCATTAAGCGAAACTTTTAGTAGGTTCATCTGACTCATTAGATTAATCTTTATATATATATATATATATATATATATATATATATAATATATATATAGATGCGGTTTTAATATCTCATCCACAGAAAGCAATGGTATCACACGAATAGGAAAGGCATGGTTGGCCACCAACAATTTATCAATTGTATGGAAATCCGACCTCCCTGACAAGCTAAAGAGACGATTCTTCCAGGCTGTGGTTATATCGGTACTGCTGTATGGCTGTACCACCTGGACCCTAACGAAGCACCCTGAGAATGAGCTAGATGGGAGCTGCACAAGAATGCTGCGAGCGGTCTTGAATAAGTCGTGGAAACAGCACCCCCAACGAAGCAACTGTATGGCCACCTGCCTCCCATCTCACAAACTATACGAATAAGAAGGGCTAGGCATGCAGGACTGCTGGAGAAGTAGGGATGAGCTCGTAAGCGACGTACTACTGTGGAGGCCAACACATGGACATGCTAATGTGGGCCGCCCAACCAGGACCTACATTGACCAACTATGTAAGGATGCTGGCTGCTGCGCAGAGAGGCTTCCAGAGTCGATGAAGGGAAGGTTGGCAACAGATTGCGCGACATGATGAGTAGCGGTTAGACACATTGCAAGGGAAATTCCCATCTGCATTTGGTGCTTCATGATGACAAAGACGTCACCACTGCAGCCCTGTTAATCTCAATATTGAGCTGCTTAGATCCTGTGAGGCAGGCGTCTTGCCAACCCTGTCTGATGGAGGCCAGATCATCCACGCTTGAAGGTGTGATGTTGTGCTTCTTCATCGTTGTCTTAATATAGTCTTTGAACCGCTTTTGCGGGCTTCCTGTCCTCCGCTTGTAATCTGTGAGTTCACTGTAAAGTATTTCCCAAGATGGAAGATCGGGTCATATGACCTTTAGGCACCCCTTTTGTTTTGCTGATTCATATGTACATTTTTTCATTTACACCGTCAACATCCGGTTGATAGTTAGGGGTTAGGGTTAGGGTTAGGGGTTAGGTTAGGGGTTAGTTTTATGATTAAAAAACTCTAAAAATCGTCTGTTAACAAAGAACCGGATGTTGACGGTGTAAATGAAAAAATGTACTTATGAATCAGCAAAGCGAAAGGGGTGCCTAAAGGTCATATGGTCCGGAAGATCAATGTATAGAGAATCAAACTAGCATAGAAGATGCAACATAACAAAGGGTTACCTGATACAACAACTACCATAAAAGACAAATATGTATAAGTCGGTAAGAGAAGAAAACAGCTTACACTCTACTGATCTATTAAAACCATTGGATATTGTAATTTGTTCTTTTTTACGTTTGTATGTATAATCTTCAATACCCTAAATTGTTGTTTCGACACAATCCCTATTATTAATTCTTGCTCTTTTTCCCTATTTTAATTTCGGATATGCTATTTCACTATCGTCTATCGAGTGCAAAGTCATCAATGTTCTTTCTTTGTAGATTAGGATTCTGTTTTTCTTTCTTATCCACTTTAAAATGAGTCTATAATAATTGAAAAATAGGCATCTATTCAATTCGCTTCTGTGGCAGATGTTGTTTTCTGATATGTTCATTTTGTTCATCAGATGTATTTTTACTAAGAGTTTCATTAACTCCGCTATCTTGCAGTATTTAGATTTTCTTACTTTTTCCCTCATCTTTATTGTTATATTATTATGGACTCTCTCGTCGATTTTCGATGCATGAGGGTTCACACACACAATGAACACCCACACAGTGATTTGTTTATTGTGGTGAGGGCTTGTGTTGGACCATCCACACTTTTTGGCACAGTCGATAGGAAAGAATTGGTGCATCAAGGGTTGCCACAAACCCTATCAACGACCGACCTCAGGAATTTTGAATTCAGAGTTATCCCTCTCCTAGACTGTTTACCTACCCAAGGCTAAAGAGCCCAGTCTGCCCTACTATTTAACCCATAGCTGGAGGGAGAATATATGGATTCATACCTTCACCAAGGGTATTAGCGCTATGTGAAATTCCAACAGCTTCGTCTAGGAATTGAACTCAAATCGACGAGCCCATTTTCCACGACTCTAACCACTAGCCCACGCACCTCCATGGTTATATACACAACGTTTAAACTGATGTGTCCTATGGCCCTCTTCAGGTGTTTCTGGGCAAACTCGGAAATCTTCTTGTCGAACTATAGAACCTTCTTGTCGAAATCTGGAACCTTCTTGTTGAACTCACGAGATTTCGTGTCGTAATCGGAAGCTTACAGAAAGCTTTGAACCGAACTCTTTATTTCATCCAATGGGGTAGATTGGTTGTTATCATTCGATAACTATGATCAGTTACAAGTGTTAAGCTATGTTAAGTATTCTATGTTATGGTTAAAAGAATAAGAATAATCTCCCACAATCTATTAAATATAGGGTTCGGTTCGAAGTTTCTTGAAGGCCCCCGATTACGATAGGAAGGCTCCCGACTTCGAAAAGAATTCTTCCGCATGAGCGGGATGCAACACAAGGTCAGTTTTTGAAACCCAGTTTAACAGGTTTGAATTCAGCATTTTCTTCTAGACTGGTTACATAGACAAGGTGAAAGATTCCATTCTGTCCTACTATTTACCCATAGCTGGAGGGAGAGTAGTTGGATGCATACCTTTCCCAAGGGTATTAGCGCTATGTGAAATGCAAATGGTCTCAGCCAGGATTTAAACTCGGGTCGATGAGTTCATTTCATACGCCTCTAACCATTACACCGTCTCGATTAGATCTGTTTTGTCTCCTTTAAACATTGCGTATATAACGATAAAAATGAGGACAACAGTCCAAAGTTCTAAATTATAAAAATTATCAAGCTTTTTCTAAAAAGAATTCCACTCCAGTTGATGGAGTTTGATTCCAAAATTCCGTGTTTCTTGGCATTTTCAGACAATCTTTGCATAACTGTTATCTTCGTAAAAAAATGGCTCCGACGATACCCGAATAACTGTTGTCAAAACAAAATGATTCAGTTTTCAAACAATGATAATTTCAAAACACGTAATATTGTTAAAAATGTATAACATGATGACTAAACATTACTGTCTAGCCATAAATATTTCATACGGGTATTTTTGTTTTTACAAATGAACAATGACACTGGTTTTGTAAACTATTTTCCCAAAAATGTATACGTGAAATTTTACACCTCCTTCCAAAAGACATTTTAAAAAATCTGACTGCTTATCTATCTATCAATTTATCTATTTGATTATTTCCCCTCCTAAGGGGGTTATACTCTTACATAAACACAAGAAAGCAACAACAACAATAAAGAAAAGGAATACGGATTTGAGGGATGGTTTTAAAAAGTGACAAGTAGAACAAATACATTTTCAATAGCAAAGAAAGAAAAACAGAAGAAAAACAACCAAAAGATTATTCTTGAAGAGGGTCTAAAATGTGAAAAGTAGTCAAAAGAATGAAACAAACAAATTAGCAAAAAATAGATAAAATAGATAAGTAAAAAGGATTCTGGGATGGGAAATGTCAATTCGAAGAAAGAGTCAAAAGGAGAGAAAAGAAGCATAGGCTGCTTGCCATTCACATGGCGCTAATACACTTGGGAAAGGTATGGACCCAATTATTCTCCTGCTATTTGTAAACAGTAGAGCTGACTAGACTCTTTATATTCGGTATGATAACCGGTCCAGGAGATGAGAAACTGATAGACGTGCTTGTAAAACTAACTCGATTTTTCAATTGAAACTGATCTCTCTGATTAAATAAAATGGGAATTCGTCCTAATTGTAGTGAGAGTACTATTGTATGACACCACCATTTGGATTCTAACGAACCACTTTCAGAAAAAGCTAGATAAGAACTACACAAAGATGCTGTGTGTTGTTATGAACAAATCCTTAAAGCAGCACGCTGCAAAACCAGACCTGTACGATCACTTACCTCCCATCTGACAAATTACCGGAGTAAGACGAACATAGGCTGTACACTGCTGGAGACGTAAGGTCGAACTCGTAAGTAAATTTCTCGGTTGGTCTCTTTCCTGTGGATATAACATTGTTAGTTGACAAGCAAAACCTTACACTAGACAGCTCTGTGCAGACATTGGATGTTGTTTAGAGGATCTACCACAAATTATAGCTGATAGGAATGCATGAATAGAGAGAGAGAGGGGGGAGGGAGAGTCAAGGGAATCCGTGTTGTTGTCACGCCATAATGATGATGAGGAGAAGATGGAAAAAGCCTTAAAAATATAAGATTGGTATTTATAGACTGATCTCAACTCTTATATTGAGTATTTGCTGATGGATGCAGATTAATTCAACGATGATATACATCAATAAATGGGCCATCCCAGCTTACACGGTTATGCGTCCTCCAAGGTGTTGCAAGGTTCTGGGTTCATAGGCTGTACACTGCTGGAGACTTGTTAGTTGACAAGCAAAACCTTACACTAGACAGCTCTGTGCAGACACTGGATGCCATTTAGAGGACCTACCACAAACTATAGCCGATAGGAATGTATGAAGAGAGATTTAGTCAAAGGAATTCGTGCTGTTGGTACGCCATGGTAATGAGGAGGAGGAGGAGAGATAAAAAGTCTTTAAAGAATTAGATTGGTATTTATAGACTGATCACCTTATGTTGAGTATTTGCTTATATGCAGATTAATGTTAGGAAGCGCGTGGTGTAATGGTTAAAGTCATGGGAAATGGATTCGTCGCCCCGAGTTCAAATCCTGGACGTGGTAATTGCATTTCACTTAGCGCTAATACCTTTGGGAAAGGTATGAATCCTACTCTCCCTCCAGCTATGGATAAATAGCAGGGCAGACTGGGCTCTTTAACCATGGTTAGGTAACCAGTCTAGGAGAAGGAAAACTCTGAATTGAAACCTGTTGAACTCCGCTTAATAAATTGACCTTGTGTCGCATCCTGCTCGTGCAGAGGGATTGGTAAATATATATATGCAGATTAATTCAACGATACTATAGATCAATAAAGGGGCCAGTTCAGCTTAATCGGTAATGCGTCCGCCAAGGTGTCGCAAGGTTCTGGGTTCTATACTGGCCCTCACCAACTCAGCGGATAAGTAACACAACTTGGGTAATCTTATCCGTGCGGTAAAATAACATCTGGGAGTTGACGGTATGTAAGGCGCTCCACCACTGCTTACAAAATCTCCCTGGCCTTGCGCTAGCGCAAAGGTGGATAGACTCCTTCGCTATTCGGCTGATACCAATGATTGATCACTCAGCCGACTTTCCTGTCTTTACTTTATGTCATATAGTACCTAAATAAGGAGAATGGAATCGTCTTTTTTTTACTATAATATCCGACGAAACACGGAAGACACAATACTTTTTAAAGTTATTTTAGATTATTAGATCAGTACATTTACATATAACAAGCATTTTTCATGTACACAAAATGCTGCTTTGAATTCATCCTCAAATCAAACTGCGCAGTGTCCTTGTTCTCCCATATCGAATTTGAAGGTTAGAAAAGTGGTGAAAATTTGCAGGCAGAGAATTGCTTTTCTTGGATGTTGAGAGCCTGGAGAGTCTTCGGATTTAGAAGCGTGAAATGTTCATCAAAAGAAAGAGGCTATATTTGAAGATTCCATATTTTGCAGTGAAAAAAATAAGAAAATAAAGAAAAAATAAAAAAACAGGTTGTACCCTCCATACTTGTTTGTGGGTCGCTTGCAATTGTATTATATAATTAAATTAACAGTATATCTATAAAGCACATACACACACACACGCACACGCACACACACACACACATATATATAGTGAGAGAGAGAGGGTAGAGAAACACAGACAGTAAGAGACAAAGCAAAGTCAGAGATAGATAGATAGATAGATAGACAGATCTTTGTATTATGAGCAAATACGCTACGTTCTGATAGTGGGGAGATAAAAAAATCGGTAAATACTATCTATCTTTCTCTCCCAATTTCGTACATATCTCAGTATGCTCATGTGTATCTATGTATGTATGTATTTTTGTATATGTGCATGTATATATTTTGTTTCCAGGTTTGTATGTACGTATATTTATCTACTTATATGATCTAATATGATCCTATCTATCTATTTAGCTCAGTTGTTCATATCTATCTATCTATCTATCTATATATATATATATATATATATATATATATATATATATGTGTGTGTGTGTGTGTGTGTGTGTGTGTGTGTGTGTGTGCGTGTGTGTGCATGCATGCGCGCGTGCGCGTGTGTGTGTGTGTATATAATTGACCGTGTCCGGGTATAACATATTTTTATATCTACCTTCAAATTTTAATATACACACATACATACATGCACACATACACATACACACACACAATACACACACACACACAACACACACACACATATATATATATATATATATATATATATATATATACGTGCGTTATTGAATGGAGAAACAGCCAGTAAGTTTATGTGATTGTAATAATTATTTATATATATATATATATATATATATATATATATATATATATATATATATATATAATATATATATAGTGCCTAAACATGTAGGTTCATGCTAGGTTATTCATAAGCAGAGATAATTAATGCATGAAACATATTTTGGGTGGTTTTCTGGGGAGAAGTCTATCTTACTAGCAAATTGATTTAAAGCTATAAGTGAATTATTCAAAAAAATCTACCAGCCAGATACATTTAGTGAATTTCAGTGTAAAATGCATTTGTATTTCGTATAAATTTCCATTAAGTATGGGAAAATACGGCATCTTATAAATTGTGCACATTTTACTCGTTTTTTTTCTTTCTTAACCACTTTAAACAAGATATTGGTATGCACATATGAAAGGAGTTTCGCCAAGAACATCTGAGAGAACTCCTGGCTTTAATACATAATAAATTCTCTGTATGGGTAGAGTACAAATGTGAGAGAAAGAGTTTGTATGTGTTTGTCTTCATGAAGTGATAAAACAAAGAAGAAACGGTCCAGTGTTAAATCCATGGAAAATAATGAAGAATAGAAATATAAATTAAGAATGTAGAAACTGAAACAATGTGTTTTATGTTTTGACGTATCCCAGAAAGAGAAAATGGAATAAAAGATAATACAGTGAAAGTAATGAAATAAAGAAAGAGAGAAGAAAGAAAAGAACGAATTAAAATACAACAAAAAAAGAAGACAAAATAAGAAAGAGAGGATTTAAAAAAGGGTTTGAAAGAAAGGGTATGTATAAAAAAAAGTAATAAAGAAATAAGAAAGAAAAATGAAAGAGGAAATATTCTTAAAACGACAGAAATTGATGAGAGTGTATTTTATGATCATAATTGTGAATAATGGCTTTGATAATTGGCTATTGTTGACCATTAGACCAACCAACCATAAAGCCGATTGACTAAGTATTCGTCCAATCGATTTGTCAGTAATGTGTACAGACCGATTGACTTCTCAAAGACAAACGAACTATTGTTCTTCAATAATTTTTAGCAAGGCTCATTGATTTAATCAACAGTAGGAACTAATTTTAATCCAATTTTGTTAGTTATTTCCTTTTGCTAAACTAATTTTTTTAATCCAACATTTTAATTTAGAGACGTTTTGTGTTTTGTAAATAAGGGTACGTAATCTATGAATCATGAAAATATCTTGTTATTTTTTTTCTGTTATAAATATCCTCAATTTAAGATGGAATGAATCGTACCAGCAAGAATCTATAAATTGACAGATAATATTTCTAACTTTCTTGCAGTCCTGTCCTCTGGGTGTGTAGGACACTCCGACTGTACCTTCATAGGGTTAAAATCCCCTCAAAGAGGCCACCTGTTCGCCGTGAGTGGTAACATGTGATGCTCATAGAAGGAATCCTGGTGACTGAGCTGTCCATGACAAGCAACACTCGACACTGGCCCTTACTTTAGGCGACCCGGGAGATTAGAGAGGCCTCCTCCGATCAATCAGCTGGTCACGTTAAGCACATATATGACCTTCCCGACCCTATTGACATTATGGTACACCACAAAGCTTTTTATCATATATGTGCAAGAAAGCAGTTGCTGGGGGTATTTCTGTCCTGGGTAAGACGTTAAACTGAATCTAGTCGTGAGGCTTCTATTCTGGAGCTCTAGGGAGTTAGGAATACACTATAATCGCCATTAATACCTGGTCTTCTCTGATGCCGAGTGGTAGTACTGCAACATTGCGTGTTCGATTAATAGAAATGATGCTGTATGTAAATCTCTATATATGACATGGCAGGATCCATTTGGAAATGTATGTATGGTTAATTTAGAGAAATAGGACTGTAAATTGGAATATTCGTCATATACTTATCTTATTCTATTCTACTTACCTCTGGACTGGTTCTGTTTGTGTTCCTGCTATTTTGGATAAGAGAAATTGGTTTTGTCTGTGTCCGTTGCTTGATCTATTGTTAGACTGGATGGCATTCTCGCTGTTCTTCGAGGGGTCTGGAACTAGTCGGGTCTTGAGGATGTCTCATCTTGTATTATTGCTTAGTTATTAATAAGGAACAAAAGACTTTTTTTCCAAGCCCGTCTTTTATTTTGCCCACAAGTAAAAATGCTTTAAAGAATAGACACTCCTCTTGCGTCTGTTCTCTCCCAACAGTGGTATATTATAAACCCCACTAACAGGGCAGTTAAAAATCAGACAAAAAACAGAAAAGTAACTGGTCCCTATTCTCTTATCAAGTAAATGAAAAGCAGAAGATATTACAGGAATGAATACACGCTTTTCTTTTGGTGTGTGTTTTTTTTTTTCATAAAAAAACACAAAAAATAAATGCGCTTATTTCTCAATATAATCACCATTCTTTACAATGCTCTTAACGCAACACTTCTCCATTGAGTTGAAAAAAGGAGAAACCTTCCCGTCAGCGGTATTGGGTTATGAACCCACTCATTCACCTACTCAAATAGGTATATATATATATATATATATATATATATATATATATATATATATATATATATGCATACATGCGGATATGACTTTATTGGTATTATATATGATCATTCACTAAGTATCCTCTATTTACACGTCTCTGCTTGTTTTACCAATGTGTTATCGATTAACACGACTTTCCCCAATCAAACAAACATTGCTTTCATCCTGTACACATATAGCTATAT
>CM042137.1:18919721-18954721 GCA_023376005.1 Doryteuthis pealeii
GTCAGCAAAGCAAATAAACACTGAACCGTTTAATTATCAATATGGTTTCGTGCAAATAATTTCCACCTGTTATGAAATGTTTAATGTTGCCGACATCTGGCCTCGCCTTTATGCCACTCCTTGCAATGTATCAAATTCAATTTCTTTCTTTAGAATAACAATAATACAAAAAAAAAAAAACTTTCATTGGCTTTGGGAATCAATGGATTTATTTACTTGGATATTGTAGCTTCATTTTTCCTCTTTTTCTCTCTTTACACTTTCACTTTCTAATTGAAATCCATTTATTTCCTCCTGTCATCTTCGTTTACTTTCTTTCTTTCTTTCCTTCTTTCTTTCTTTCTTTCTTTCTTTCTTTCTTTCTTTCTTTGTCCTTAACTTTCCTTCTTTGTTTTTATCTTCTTAATTTCTTTTTTTCTTTCACTCTGTTTTCTTTCTTTCTTTTCTTTCTTTCTTTCTTTCAAAAGAATTTTCAATGTTTTTTTCTTTTTCTTTTGACCCCTCTTTTTGCTTATTCTTCTGGCATCTTCTTTTACTTTTTCTTTCTTTCTTTTTTCTTTCTTTGTAACTTCTTGCGTTTTACTTTCTCTTTTTTCCTTCACTCTTTGCTTCTTAGTTTTGCTTTTTCCCCATTATTTCTTTTATTTTTTTTCATTTTCTTTCTTTCTTTCTTTCTTTCTACCATTCTTTCAACAGTATTCTCGAGGTTTATTTCATTTATTGCCACGTTTTTTTGCTTATTTTTCAGCCATCTTCTTTTACTTTCTTTCTTTCTTTCTTTCTTTCTTTCTTTCTTTCTTTTTTTCTTTCTTCTCTTAACACTTCTTTCTTTCTTACTTTCTTTCTTTTTCTCTTTCTTTGTGTTTTTTTTCTCCTGCCGTCTTCCTTTTCTTTTTCTTTCTTTTTTTTGCCTTTTCTTACTTTTTTCTTCTTTTCTCCCTTCCTTCTTTTTTACTTTCTTTAATTCTCTCATTCCTTATGTTCATTTTTTAAATAAATTCTCGCTTGCCATTATCTTTTCCTTCTTTCTTTATTTCTTTTTTTTCTCACTTTGCCACACACATTAAGCAGACTTACATACATAGGCATATCAGTAATTTGGTAGCCCTATAAATTATTAGCTGGTCTTTTATCTGAATTTTATATTGCATTATACTCAATCAATCTTAACTATAAATAGGTTTTACGTTAGATATCTTGGCCAGAAAGGAAATTATGTTGAGAAATAACTTCTCTGGTGTGTTTCAAATGAATTCAGAGAGTTTTTGGTAACTAAAAAGAGATACGATGTAATTTTTAGAAATAAATTATTTTACTCAGATTTGACATGTAATATACCACTTAAAAGTTAAAGGATTCTATGATAAAACATTTTTTAATAGATACGTCACAATTCCTAGATCCTCAAGCCAAGTGACACATTTTGAAAAGAGGCGTATAATTTCACAGTGTAAAATAATACATCAGCATCTAATAATATCGAAATTTTTAATTCCTCTTTTAACCTCAAATCATTCATCGGTACAATTTACTTAGAATGGGTGAGAAACTGGATATTCTCTCACTACCTCTTCCCGTACACAATGTATCCCTATTTTTCTCTCTCTCTCTCTCTACTCTCTTTCTATATGACACACACATATATGCACACTCTCACACACACACTTTATATATATATATATATATATATATATATATATATATATTATTTATTTATTCATATTAATTAATACAAATGAAAAATATATATATATATATATATATATATATATATATATATATATATATATATATATATATAACTAGAGGGACTACCAGGCGTTTCCGAGTGGAGAGTATAATATCCCATATATCAGTATAGTTTGTACGCTTCTTCTCTCTTTTAGAAATTTAAATCATTAAATGAAGTGAAAGGTAACCGATATTTAAAAATATATATTTCCACATTTTTTTAAAAAAACAGAGTGAAAACTTTTCATATTTAACATGTTTTACTTTTAATGCATTCTTCATTTTGTCATTTTGAACGGATAATTTTCCAAGAATTATAGTGTCGCATTTCAAAAAGCTCTTTAAAGATTTAAATTTTCCCAGAAGTTATTAGAAATATGATTTCCCACGCAAAAATGCATTTTTCTTAGGAAATTCTTCATTTCGAAAGAATGAACAAAAGATATCATTCTAGTGCTGTCTTTAAATTGGAAAATTTTCAAATTTGGGTTATTCCAAAAGTACCCATAATTCGACTTGAAACCAATTTCCCATTCTTCAACGGGAAATACACGGGTAATTTATCATAGAATATTTGAGGCTAAAATATCTGGTTACACCAAAACAACAACAACAACAATAATAATAATAATAATGATAATAATAATGATATGTAAGATGCGACAATCCAAGGATTCGAAGAATGCACAATAAATAGCAAGGAAAGATTAATTACACCAGCCAATAAAAGCAGTTGCAACATAGAGGCTGGAAGAAAAAAGAAAGAAAACAAATATGGTAAGAAAAACAATTATATGAATATTTCAAGCGACAAATTTTTGGGGTAATAATAATAATAATAATAATAATAATAATAATAATAATAATAATAATAACGAAACGCATAAAATTCTCTGGGACTTTGAAATAAAAACAGATCACCTTATCCCAGCAAGAAGACCAGACCTAGTGTTGATTAACAAAAAAGAAAGAACTTGTCAACTGGTGAATTTTGCAGTGTCAGCAGATCACAGGGTGAAGCTAAAGGAAAATGAAAAAAATGGACAAATATCTGGACCTTGCCAGAGAACTGAAAAGTTATGGAATATGAAAGTGAAAGTGATACCAATTGTAGTTGGTGCACTTGGAACAGTCCCAAAAGGATTGGAAAGGGTTTGGAAAGTTTGGAAATCAGAGGAAGGATTGAAACCATTCTGAACACTGCACTGCTGCAATCTGCCAGAATACTCAGAAGAATCCCGGAGACCTGAGGAGACTTGCTGTCACTCAGACTCCAGTGGAAGACCATCAGCTGATGCTGATGTGAAAACTCAAAAGAAGCAAATAATAATAATAATAATAATAATAATAATAATATAAACGATGTTCAAAAACTATCCAGACTGAAGGTAAATTTAATAAAGCAGAAATGAACGATGAATGAAACGTTACTCTTATTTAAAATAGTAATCCAGTGAGCTTTTTATTTGTCTAATCATTTATGGAACAATTATATTGATATGGTATGAACTGGTTTATTGGCTTCTATATCTTTAAGACTTACCGTTGAATTTTCAGTTTACGAAAAAAGAAAATTCGCACAGAACTCGGTCTAGCGAACATTGAGGGGATTTTACTTGCACGATTCTGAAGTGCCAAAACTTTAGAAACAGCTATACCCAGGAATATTTTTGCCATCACCCAAATGAGAATGTTATCTTTTTTTTAATGTCTGTTTCATTTGGTTATATTTCTCTTTCATTCTCTTTTAACATTTCTTCCAATACATACATGATCACACACACACACGCAAACGCATACACACGCATACACGTACACACACACACACACACACATATATATATATATATAATATATATATATATATATATGTGTGTGTGTGTGTGTGTGTGTGTGTGTGTTTCTGTGTGTGTGTCTGTGTGTCTGTGTGTGTATAAACACGAACCCATTCAAATTCCTGCTCATCCAGTAAGCATCCGATGCCTTTTGAATTTACGAAAAGAGACCATTGTTATACTATAGAATTATCAGAATGGCGTAAGTCTCCATTCATAAAGCATGTGTATTGACTGCTCTGCTTTATTCTTCTGTAATATAGACAGTCCACCGCTGGTATCTTTGACTTGAGGAATATTTTCATAAAAAATGCCCGAGGCTAATATTCAACGTGATATGATAAAGCAGCGCACCAGATACTGAGATTTTGAGTATAGTTAAATGCACCGTCATAGAGTCTTTGATCATGGTAAATTAAATGTGCTGGTCAAGGCCAATTAACTCGTATGGAAGACCAAAGTATCCATTAATGTCTGTTTTACGGTGAACTGGTACATGGGAAGCATTATCAACAAAAGCCAAGCAAACGCTACAAAAACAATATCGATAATAATCTCAACTCACTTAAAATTGATAATTCTAGTTAAGCATTGATTAGAGACATTTAATTCGTATGGATGACCAAAGAAGCCATAAATATCATTTTTACGGTGAACTGGTACATGGCAAGTGTGCGCAACAAAAGCCAGGTAACCACTATAAAGTCAACAAATTATCTCAAATCTCTGAGTTAAATGGGTTAAATAGTAGGGAATACTGGGCCCTTCAGCCTTGGTTAGGTAACCAGTCTAGGAGAGGGATAACTCTGAATTCAAAATTCCTGAGGTCGGTCGCTGATTAGGTTTGTGGCAACCCTTGATGCACCAATTCTTTCCTATCGACTGTGCCAAAAAGTGTGGATGGTCCAATACAAGCCATCACCACTATAAACAAATCATTTTGTGGATGTTCATTGTATAAACACTCATACGTCGAAATCAATGGGAGAGTCCATCATATATATATATATATATATATATATATATATATATATATATATATGTCTGTTTGCTTGTTATTTACTAAGTAACATTTGTTCTGACACGAGGCCACGTTAGTGGGACACGCGTATGTATCAAACCCACAGTACTAGTTACCAGCTAGGTGCTGTGAGCTGTATGATAACCACACTTGAATAATACTTATTGAATTTCTATCTTTGCAAGCAAATAGTCAGTCAGACTAGTTCACTAACTATGACACTGTGCAGCTAGACATATTTTAAGCATAGCATTTGGAGCGAAAGAAGTCAGCTTATATGTAAACAGGTGAGTAAGTGTGTCGCTGTAAGAATATGTTTGGTTTTCCTTCATGCTTTGTTCTTGAACTCATAAATATTTAATGTTTGAAGCTTACATAAATCAATATTTGAGATTTAAAGATGTTTCAATTGAATTATTAGAAAATGGACGTTTGAAATGTGTTTTTGTAGTTGTGGCAATTACGGTACAAAGTAGCACACACATATATATATATATATATATATATTTACCAACTCCTCCGCACGAGCAGGATGTGTCACGAGGTCGATTTATAAGCGGGGTTTAACTGGTTTGAATTTAGAGTTTTCCTTCTCCTAGACTGGTTACCTAGCCAAGTTAAAGGCCCAGTCAGGCCTGCTATTTTCCCATAGCTTGAGGGAGAATTGGATTCATACCTTATCCAAGGGTGTTAGAGTTATGTGAAATTCAAACAGCTTCGTCAGGAATTGAACTCGGGTTGACGAGTCGACTCCCTATGACGCTAACCATTAGACCACGCGCTTCCATACAAAGTAGCGCATATAGCTCACTTTTCGCATAGGGCGTCCCATCATGGTGGCATGATTGGCAAGCTAGACTCGTATAACCATTACAACCGAATAGTCAGTTTGATCCTCACTGGATGCCTCAGACTTTTGACTTTGTTACAAATCCTTCCCGTTGTGAACTGGTTGGGTATATCATTTTGAGTTAGCTCCCGTTAAAATATTGTCAGAGAAAAACGATTTCTAAGGGGGTTTTTTTCAGTGATCAATCTTGTCATTCTAAGTCATTTTAAGACTACACCTAAAAAAAATTAGGTAAATTTATAGGAATGAAGGAAGAGTGATAATCAAATTGATATAAAAAGACAGAAAGAAGGAATGAATGAAATCTAATAGACTTTAATAAGGAAGAAAGAATAAATGAAGAAAGGAAGAAATGAATGGTAGTGATTTGTTGCTAAAATAATATACAAAACGGCCTAAGGAAAGATATGGATTAACTCAAATTGAAATGGGAAATTGAAAGTAAAAAGAAGAAAAAATCAAATTAAAAAAATAAGTGAGCAAAATAAGGATTAAACAAATCAATTAAAAGGAAAATAAATGGTAAGAAATTTGAAGAAGTGAAATTGAAAAAAATGAAGAACTCATAAACAGAATTAAGTTGTAAAGGGAATAAAGGAAACGATAACAAGATGTCGAAAACTTGTCACATTTCCCAGGAGGTGCCTGGTGTATAAGTGTTATTTTTGTAGGAAATGAAAACGACGACACGATTTCAAGTCCTGGACAAGGTGGTTTGCATTTCCAATTTGGCTAATATTATTGGAAAAGGTATGAATCCAACTATGCCCCTCCAACTATGGTTCAATAATAGGACATTTATAATAGACTCGACTCTTCAACTATGATTCGGCAACTCGTATAGGAAAATGAAAATTCTGAATTCAAAACTGTCAAATTCCGTTTATATATATTTACCAAGCCCTCCGCACGAGCAGGATGTGACAGAAGGTCAATTTCTTAAGCGGAGTTCAACAAGTTTGAATTCAGAGTTTTCCTTCTCCTAGACCGGTTGCCTAACCAAGGTTAAAAGCCCAGTCTGCCCTACTATTTTATCCATAGCTGAGGGAGCGTAGGATTCATAACTTTCCCAAGGGTATTAGCGCAAAGTGAAATGCAATTATCACGCCCAGGATTTGAACTCGGGGCGACGAGTCCATTTCCCATGACTTTAACCATTACACAACGCGCTTCCGTTTATAGATGGACCAGAATCACACCAAGTAAATGCATACTATAAGTGGTTTGTCGGTGTTAGCATAGCATTTCTCGGAGTATCACATGCATGAGGGAAACACCAGCTATGATAGAAGAGGTCGAGATGACCTACACCATATTCAAGACCATGTTAAACCACTCGATGGATGGATTTGGCTGAGGTCTAGTTACATAATGTATAGATGAAATCTATTTACTCGTAGCATAGTATAATTCAAAACCGCATTAAAAGGCTGTTAGAGCATTTATTGATGGGTGATGACCCCAGTGGTGATTTGAGCTCGTGGCTTTCATTAAAAGACGTCACGTTATCGCGTGATCCTAAGATTTAGAAACAAGATCACGTCATTCAGTGAACATTCGTATACTCGAGTAGATTGTTCCAAGATGTTCTGACCACAGATATATAGCCGGGGGTGTAGGTAAAAACAGTTGTCACCATCAAAAAAATAAAAATAAATGTGAACATAAGAGTGTGGTCTCCTTATCACTCTGGCTATGAAGAACATGGAACGACAATAGAAGCTACAACGAACGGAACAAAGACAAGGACACGGGCGATAGGCAGACACACACAGAGCGATACAACAGAAGAATGGCTGAAGAGTTGGTGATGACCGATACGGAAAATAGTGAGAAAAAGAAAAGAACGAAGAGTTAGTCAGAAAATAAATATATCTGTATTAAGTATTCTAAAATATACATTAATCATACTAGTAAGAATAAGCGCCCTCTAGACATAAGTATTTGGATTTTAATGTAAAGAAATATATTAAATTAGAATGACTAACGAAATTAAATAAGAATGCATATAAAAAGATTACACTTATTTTAATTGATTTCTTTATAAAATCTTTCATATGATTGATTTTAATTCGATAGAGAATAAAACAATAATATTAGAGGTCAATAACACCAAGTAATTGTTTATTAAACCAGCAAATCTAACTCATGTTTATATAGAGACATTGTTAATAAATAAAAGGTATTCTCTGTATTATTTTGTTTATGAATTCAATATTCATTGATAAACTTACGCGATTACTGAAGGTATTGTGATGTCAGCAGTGACGTGGTTTTGGTTACAGACAGATATCGCATCTCCATTATAATAAGAAGATTAAATTTACTGATTTTTTTTTATATTTAATACTTTCTCATGTTCTTACTTCTATCATAGTTCTCTCTGATTTGTCTTTCATCATCCACCGGGTATTGTTTCTTTGGAGTTCTCTTTCATTAATTCATATCGGGATGGTGTTTCTTCTTCATCGGGGTTTTCCCATCTTTCTTACTTTTTAGTTATTGAAATAACACATAGGTATATTTATGTGTATATACTCTTATTACTCCGAATACATTATTTTCCAGTTTCTAAATGACTAAATTCTAATATATTTTCAAAGCCCCCCCCCAATGATGCAGTCAGTCTATCTTTTACTAATTAGGATTGATCAAATGTCAGGATTTTGTAGAATTGGTAGTTCCAAAGCCGACATTAACGCATAGTATGCATTCCCAGTCGCAAAGCACGATCAGGATGTGACACAAGATCAATTTCTCAAGGGGAATTTAACAGGGTTGAATACAAATTTCTTTGTCCTAGACTGGTTGCCATATCAAGGTTAAAAAAGCCCCCATCTTAAAAAAACAAAAACATTGGGAATTTTTATTCTAGGTCTACTTGTTGTATATTCTACAAACGAAAATAGGAATTTCTGGTTAAATTAAACAAAGAAAAGACGAAAAAAATTACAAAGGATGCTTCTCCCCGTAAAAGCGAAAAGAAGAGGGTTTCCGGTCAAGGAAGCAGGCAAAAGATAAAGAAATATATAACAAAGGTCCGTTATCAGATCAAAAGATAAAGATGCGTAGGCGTGTCGTCAATACAAAAGCCAGAGGGTCGAGTCGTGAACAGTTAGACAGGAGAGAGCGGACGGCGAACTGAGTGACTGACGCTCACGGTCCGTCGCGGCCAAGAGCGGTGAGACGCCACCAGCCACCCCTTTACCTCAACATGGCCAGACCATCCCAACAGCAGTAGTAGTCATTGTCAACCTTGGGGATTCCTATTGTCACGCCGCCCACCACGTACAGCCGAGGAAAAGAAATAAACGCTAGTTTTTACAATACTCATGGTTGTAGATTTCATTAAACGACAACTATATATATCGTCTAGGGTTAGTGACGATACCCGCTACGTATGCAGATACACGATTTAGCAGCGTGAGTTTGAAGAAACCGCTATATAAGATATAGAATTTAATGCCAGTATGCAACATAATGCTCTATATCTTAAACAATGCAAAAAGTGAGCTAAAAACAAAATTATTTACTTTCTGGAGGGTGAATAGTTGGATGCATGCATTTCACAAATATATTAACGCTATGTAAAATGCAACCAGCCTCGTCTTAAAGTTTGAAATCGTATCGTCGTGTCTATTTCCATGACGATAACCATTACAAAAACGCGCTCCTCCACTAATGAAGCGCAAGGTCTATCGACATGAGCAGGCTTTAGCAACCATCCTTCTGCATGACACAGTAAACCCAGTCAGAATGATAGCTGTTCTAAATCTCTTAGTATTCAGATGTGATTAGCATGACACTAATCTATCTTCATCCATTTAATACACGCGTTATACGCCTCCACATTGGTTGCTAAAAAATTACGTCGCAATCATATTATTTCCGAAGAAACTACCGTATGTTTTTTTAAGCAAACATAATCTACTTGATTATGTAGAAGAAGCAGACACTTTGCCTAAATGTGATAATGGAATGAATGAAAAACAGAGGCTAATATTTCTGTTTCATTGTAGGAAATTATCATGTCCTCTTCCTCATCCATATATTCACGCAACATACTGCTTAATCTACTTATATAATCTTAATTGTAAATGTTTCTCACCATGCATGGTCTAGTCTTGTTTATCTTATCTTTGAATTATGTTGCGGTTGTATTTACAAACTACTCCACACAAGCAGGATGTGACATCAGATCAAGTTTTTCATCCGAGTTTAACAAGTTTGAATTCGCATTTTTCTTTCTCCTAGACCGGTTGCCGCACCATGTTTAAAGTGTTACATATTCCCTCTTTAAATTATGACGTATACTTAGATTATATAGTTCTGAGTGGCTGTTATTTTCGTAGCTGGATCTTATTTCTGTATCTTATATCTGTAGCTGTATATCTTATTGCTGTATCTTATATCGGTAGCTGGATCTGGGCTGCTACATGTTATACTGAATCTGGGCTGGATCATGTAATGGGTCCGCTGTTTAGTTCTTAGCAACAAACACAAGACTTTATTACTTAGAGCTCAACATTTATTTTAATTTATAAATCCAAATCAACTCAAACTTGTGTGTGATAATTTAACTTTGAACGGGAGACATCCATCTTGCTTTCAGAGCTCAGCTAAAAATTGATTTCTCTTAACAAAGTTTCTTATATGCGCGTTGGCGAATCAGAGAAGGGAGTCAAACAGGGTTAAAAAGTACCCATCAAATTTCATGTATTTTCCACAAAACCACCAGTTTAAATTTACATTATCTTACATAATTGATAGGCACTTGCCAACAAAAATCCCAGTCTGTCCTGCTATTTCCCCATAAATAGAGGGAGAATAGTTGGATGTTATCCTTTTCTAAGGATATTAGATCTATGTGAAATGCAATCAGACTCATGTATGATCTAATCTATGTTCACCGAGCCAATTCCCTACGATAATAGCCATTACAGAAAGGACGGCTCCTGTATATTTACCAACCCCTCCGCACGAGTAAGATGCGACGCAAGGTCAATTCTTAAGCGGGTTTAAAAGTTTTCAATTCAGAGTTATCCGGGTTGCCTAGTCATGGTTAAAAAGCTCATTCTATCCTTCTATTTACCCATAGCTGGAGGGAGACTAGTTTGATCCATACCTTTCACTAGGGTATTAGTGCTAGTGAAATGCTAACAGCTTCTTTCAGGATTTAAGCTCGGGTCGACATGACCATTTCCTACGAAGATAAACATTACCCAACATGCCTTTAATCAGTCACCGACATCTACTGTGTCGGTGATTGATCTGTTGAGGGAGGTAAAAACAAAAAAATGCAATTCGCCGTAGGTTTATTATTCTCTCTGATGCCGTGAAGTAAATGGAAATGGATAACGGACAAGGTATGCATGGTAGATTCTTCGTTCGAATAGGAACTAGCTATTCTACCAAAAGACTCCACGTGTTGTATACCCTTTCTTACTTCTTACTTCTAGTCGTATTTTCTTCTGGCCGGCTTTGCTATTCTGATTGTCTATCTTGGTCTGTTCTCTTCTAAGGTCTGGACTTTCTTGGGGACTTGGGTCTGGTTTCTGTTAGGGATTTCTCTTTATTATAAGCCCTGTGTCATTGTTAGTTTTTAGGTAATAAACACAAGACTTCGATTTACTTTGATGTACTTTATTTTCAAATCCCAACCCAGACATCTGCGCAGTGAGACTTATATCGTACGAGCTCGGCTCCTACTTGCTAACTGACTCTTACTTACTATCCTTAAACCGGAAGACAGGGTCTTCTATGCCTTCCGGTTCTCACGATTTATCCCGGAAGGCAAGGTGAGAGTGAGGTCAAGCCTTGTCACTCATTCTTCAAGGCCGTAGGCTGTAGCTTATAACGGCTATTTTGATTTCTACACTATTGACATAAATATTAGGTATCTAATAATTATGTAACACACGTGCCTTCGAATACTAAAAAAAGAATTCAAATCAAGAAATCAAGCTGAGTTATAGAACCAATTACACATTGCGTGGGTTGCAGCGTTCGTCCATTCTCCAGCATGACTTAGATGGACGATGGAATCTGGCAGCATTGGATATTACTGGGTAACTATTGTTTTCATTCCTAGGTGATATTTTAAGCGTATCATGTTATCTATAACCTTCCGTCTTTCTGTCTCAGTCTCTCTCTGAAAGGCATCAGCATTAAGTGGAATGCAAGCATCCTCGTCCAAGATTTGAACTCGAGTCACTGATTGCATTTCTGTTGTACCGGCCGTTCCTACAGTGGAGAACATGCACCGGTTCTCACTATAAATAGTGAGACACCGAGTGGAAAGGTAGTACTGTTCCCGTTAACGACAAGCTAGTCGTACATGTACCATGATTGTAAATACACTTTTCTTATTTTACCCTATCTCGACTTGACTTCTTTTTACTGTTGGGACTAACATCACAACAATTTCCTACGACGAAGATAGTAATGTAAGATTCAAAGTGATAATACTTGCAGATAAAACTCCGACAAAGGTTGATAGACAAAACATATAATAGGTATACAGCACATGGATAAACAGGGTACATAATACATAGAGGTGTACATAAACTACATACAAAAGTAGAGATAATGACACATTCATGAATGGTAAATACAAGATATTTAGGTATCAAAGATACTAAATGTACATAAAACGTAGTTACGGATACATGACTAAAGGATAGTCACGTATACGAAATTACTAGCAGTGAGTGTTAAGGGCCGAAGCCCCGACGAAAGGTAGACAGTCTAACCAATAGTGGTGTCTCGTCCGAGCAACAGAAAAGAAAAGAGACGTTCAGCCGCTTAAATACAAAGCCCCTAGCGGGAACCAGCGAAACTAAACGGGCAGACAACTCCCAGGTAAATCCGAAAATAACGCCTACGTAATTAAGCATTATCAACTTGAAAGTGAAGAACAATATCATATATAAAGCAAAGTAACCACAAACAAATCAGTTAACCAATCAATACAAATCTGCTCAACATGTGCTTGACAATAGATATTCGTGTCACAAATAAACTCGCTAACAATGTGCCCTATACGTTACCACAATTTCACATTCATTTTAGTGTACAGTTTCTGATATTTGACGGTGATACCGATGCAATGGCGATGAACATGATTCAGAAATATGCCGAAAATATCCTTTTATAATTAAAGGAATTCTCACTGTATATTCTCGTTAAACCGGCCCATCTACGCCTAGGCCTAGGGAGCCAAACCAACATTAAATAATTCGGAATCATAGCCCCAGGTGTATCCGTCGTCTTTCCGCCGCTGTAAGAATTGATATCCTAATTACTATATTTCAGCATTAACATTCGCATATTTCTCTCAATTCCTCTGCGAAGTAAATTTAATCAGAACATCCGGGTTCATTAATTATTATATAACTAGTAGTTCTTTCTCTCGTGTCAAAAGGAACCGACCTGCATAACAGCTACTTAATTTTGAAAGTCATAATTCGTGTCAGGTCGTTAATTCTATGCTATTCATGACCTCCCCCACCGGATGCAGTTTAGTGTCATAACCATGCCAACCCATTTAGGGAGGGTCTTAACCTTCTGCAAGCGATGCGGTCGGCGTATTCTAATCCCAAAGCTAGAAGGGGATACAGTAAACTGTCACGTATTCTGATCAACAGCAGCGTAGATTTCAAAATTATTAAAGTTAATCAGCACCTCCACATACTGTAAATAATATCTGTGGAGTGGCCCACTATAGTATCTCTTCTAATGTGTTAATTCAACGACGTTTCCGGATGTATTTACTTTTTGAGTAGGAAAAATGGTCTACAAAGATTGAGTCAGACTCCTTAAATTATTCTTATCAATTGACCGAGATTTATAATCGTTTTTAGTAGATGTCCTTTTTTTGTTGAAACGCCGATACCACTCAAGACACAAACAATTCTCCCCATTTGAAGTAATAAAGCCACAAGTTGAAAATTATCTTATTAATGGTATTTTGCGATTTCGAATCAATGTCGTAATTGGTTACTGAATCTTATCACAACGTTCAAGGGGGGACGAGCAATTAAAGTCTTGCCTAGGGCGCCAAATCATAGTGCTTATGGGTTAAATGTCCAGTATATTACGGAAGAATTAATTCGGTAGTGTCGTAAACTAGCATCAATGTGGCACACGGAATTAAATCAAATATAGTGAATCTGAATAACAGCTATCCCCGTCTTAATAAGTTCTAGTTTAGCCGTAAAAAGGGACAAACCTTAGATACCCCTGCTGATAAAGTAAAAAATATCAGTCCAGAATTTCATGATGATGACCAAGTTTCATCCTCAATGGAATCTGGGACTGACTCGTAAGTAAACAATTAAAAAAACAACCACTAAAAACATTGATCGGTAGCTTATGAATTATGTCAGAAAGACTCTCGCAAATATGTTATTGCTTTTTTTATGAATTTGAAAAATAGTTTCACATAAAGATGCTATAACTTGAATGGAAAGAATACGCAGAAAACATGTTTATACTAGTACATAACTTTCCAGATGGCAGGGCTTAGTATACGTTGACTGTATCCACGAGTGGGATAAGCACCCCTAAATAGACAGGGGTTGTCAGAGGCCTGATACTAAACTAAATCTGATAGTGAGGCTCTAGTTCTGTAACTCCAAAGGGTTCACACTGTCACGGAGTGGTAGTAATTGTTAGGGTCCCATCTATGATTCAAATATATAGTTATTTATTAAATATAGCTTATACGGAAGAGGGCAGAAGTATGGCCACCCAGTGAGAATCGAACACACTAACAATGGTCTGCTATTCCAGCTTTTTAACGATTTCACTACATTAGGTGCCCATGGGTTAAATATATACGTTTGAAAGTTATTTGATTTAGTGTATTCAGCCATTCAGAGATTCTGAAGGTTGGATTTGTTTATGTTGTGTTACATAATCATTAGATACCTAATGATTATGACAATAGTGTAGAAATCATAGTAGTGCAGCTGATGGCCTTGAGGGTGAGTGACGGGGCTTGACTCGATCTCACCTTGCGTTCTGGGGATGGAACGTGAGAACGGAAGGCAATAGAAGCCCCTTCCGGTTTAAGGTGTAAGCAACTCAGTTAGTGACAGTTAGAACTTAGAAGCGAAGCTACCAAGATGAAAGGATCCCCGCGCATTGTCTGGTCTGGGGGTTTATGGAATAAAGTAACATCATCGTAAATCGAAGTCTTGTTGTTATTACTAAAAGCTAACAAAAGCCCAGGACTTCTGATAAGAAATGATCCCCGACAGAGACCAGACCCAGAATCCCAAGAAGACCAGACCTTAGAAGATATACCAAGCCGACCAGAAGAATAGAAGACGACAGAGTAAGAAGTAAGAGAAGTATATAACATATAGATATTTGGTACCGTCAAAGAAAAGGTACTACGTAATATATATCTATTTGGTGCCGTGACCAGGATTTGGGACCAAGACGTTGGTCTAGTTGTGTTTAGATTTTGTCAGGAAATTGTAAATGGCCCTGCAGTGTTTTCTTGTTGAAAACTTGTTGGAAATGTAAAATTGATGTATGCATGGGGGGAACCAGACAACCGCGCAGAAAGAGAGAATAGAATTGGAAGTTATTTAGAAAGTACCAGAATCCGGTAGAGCCTCAAAATGGAGAGGCAAGTAAAAAGTAAATTCATAATTAATTATGAATTTAAAATGTATGATTATGAGGGATGTTACATAATCATTAGATACCTAATGATTATGAAAATAGTGTAGAAATCATATTAGTGCAGCTGATGGCCTTGAGGGTGAGTGACGGCGCTTGACCTCGATCTCACCTTGCGTTCTGGGGATGGAACGTGAGAACGGAAGGCAATAGAAGCCCCTTCCGGTTTAAGGTGTAAGCAACTCAGTTAGTGACAGTTAGAATTTAGAAGCGAAGCTACCAAGATGTAAGGATCCCCGCGCATTGTCTGGTCTGGGGGTTTATGGAATAAAGTAACATCATCGTAAATCGAAGTCTTGTTGTTATTACTAAAAGCTAACAATAGCACAGGGCTTCTGATAAGAAATGATCCCCGACAGAGACCAGACCCAGAATCCCAAGAAGACCAGACCTTAGAAGATATACCAAGCCGACCAGAAGAATAGAAGACGACAGAGAAAGTAGTAAGAGAAGTATATAACATATAGATATTTGGTACCGTCAAAGAAAAGGCACTACGTAATATTTGTTTTATGGCATATCAACCTTCGTGAGTTATTAATTCCAAAGCCATCCATATTTAAGAACAATAGTGGTAATATTTAACTCATAGCTAGGGATGAGAGGGTTCATATCTTTACCAAGGGTATTTCTGCGAAATTGAACGTAATAGCATGACTTGAGTTTGAACTCGCTTACTACGATGTCGCAGTTAAGCGCGTTAGCAACTATGACACGTGAACTTCTCATACGTTCTGAAGTGAAAAGGAATACTTATTTAGCAAAAAGAACCTTTATCCAATCTGCAAGATAGTCTTTTTTTAAACATTCCCTATTGATACCTTGGATAGGGAAAAAAGCGCCTTCATTTCATCGATAATGAGAACACGTGTCATAGAGTGAATATGGCTCATGAATAGCCGGTCCAATAAATTACTGACCAACTATTATGGCCAAGTAAGTTTCCTGACAGGGATCGTACGAAACATAGTTCGGCTACGGTGCACTATGGAAAATTTCCAAAGAATCTTCAGTATATATTCGGTGTGTTGAATAGCGTGTGATTGGATATCCCTCAATAGAAAATAGCAAAGCTGACCAAGTTAATCGTGAGTACGCTGAAGTATTTAATTGAGGAGCTGCTTTAAAATGTTGCTACCTTTTAGGATAAAACTATGATGCACTTTTAAGTACATTGTTGTTTTTAATACATGGTACACTTTCTATTTTGCCTTCTTTTAGACCAAGTAAAAAGCTAATATTAACTGTTAAACCTTCAAATTAAAGAATGACAGTCAATGCCGTGATTCAAACCTTAATTTAGTGTATCTACTTGCTGTAAATAAAACACTCCCTTAGAAGAAAGAAAGAAAGTGAATCATGAAGGAGAGTATAAAAAGAAAGAAAGAAAGTAGGTTCTGAAGGGGATATGTAAAAGAAAGTGATAAGTAGAAAAAAAGAAAAAAAAGAAAGAAAAAGAGATAATTCTGAAGGTTGGTGTAGGAGAAAAGAAGAAAAAAGAGAGGAAGAAATAAAAAAGAAAAAAGAGAGAAAAAAAGAAAGAAAATTCTAAATTTGTATGTAAAAGAAAATTACAAGAACAAATAAAGAAAGAAAGAAATGAAGAAAGAAAGATTTCTGAAAGAGGGCGTGAAAAAATAAAAAAATTCTGAAAAAAAGAATGAAAAAGGATTCTGAACCAAGTTGTAAAAAATGTGAATAGTGTGAGAAAGAAAGAAAGAAAGAAAGAAAGAAAGAAAGAAATGAAGAAAGAAGGAAAGAAAGACATTTCTAAATAACAATTTAACTGAATTGCATAATTTAGATTATGGAATGAAAACAGATCATTTTTTAAACTTCTGCCTATTTGTCAGTCTATATATCTCTCTTTGTTTCCTCTCTCTCTCTCTCTCTCTCTCTCTCTCTTCTCTCTCTTCTCTCTCTCTCTCTCTCTCTTCTCTCCTTCTCTTTCTCTGCCTCTCTCTACCACTCTCACTTCATTATATTATATATATATATATATATATATTATTGTCTAATGATTTATTAAAGACCACAATCAATGTTTGTTTTAATATTTTACATGTTTTTTTTATCTCACCCTGTCAACTGGGACACCAACTGCATCTCTGCTATTGAATAACCTGATGGTTGTGGGTGTTTAAGCAAGGAATCCTGGTGGCTGAGCAGTCCATGACATACAGCACTCTTCTTTTGCCCTTACTTAGGCTAGACGGACGATCGGAGAGGTCTCGCCCGTTCAACCGTCAAGCCCTAGCACATATATGATTGTCCCGACCCTATTCCCCTTATGGCAAAATCCAACCCTTTTTATCATATATGTGCTAGTAGGTAGTTGCTGAGGGTCTTAGTGACCTGGGTATGACGTTAAAGTGCACCTAGAAGTGAAAGTACAGTTCTGGGACTCTGTGGAATATGGAGTACTCCTTCATCGTCAATACTCCCAGGTCCACCCTGACCAGATTGGTAGTGCCTATTAAGGTCACATCTATAGACTAAATAGAAAAAAAAGTGAAAAATTAAATCATTTAAAAATTAAGTTTTGAAAAAAATTTGAATTCCCATCAAGAATGATTCAAACAAAATGTGTTCGGCATAAATTAACACAACAACAGTTAACATACCGTAAAATCAAACCAACCATTTAACTACCCAACCTGGTTTATTCTATCATCGCATAAATCTCTGAATTTTATGTTGAACCTTGTATAAAAATTGACCAAAATCTCTTTCTGCTTTCGAATATCAATGCCACAATTTCAAGTTTTAATTTAAAATATTCTTGAATATAAAGACACTTTGATGTATAAATTTCGTTTAGGTGTTTTATTAAAAAAAACTTAACTTTTAAATTGATAATTTTAAGTCAATACGAAGTTTTTTCCCCAACGTTTTCACTTGATCTTATTGAGAAAATATTTTGCCATTTAGAGTATTTTGTAGAAAACGAAAAAGATGGAAATCACTAGGTGCAAGGTCTGGTGAATATAGTGAATGGGCTAGAACAGAGTAGATTAAATCCAAAATATTCCCTAGGAGATTCTTACTGAATGTGGCCTTGTGTTATTATGAAGAAGCACAAGATTTCTCCTATTGACGAGTGCGAAGAGATTTCTTAGAAGATTTTATGCGCACGCTTGCAGCGTTTGAGAGTTTAAGTCGGCTTTGAGATTCTGATTTAAAAAATCAAAATGAATAATACCGTAGTGGTTCCACCGTACTCACAGTATAACTTTTCTTCTATGAAGCTGCGACTGCTGCGGAGATCCATCCTTGTTAATTCGCTGCCTTTTTGCGTTGAACATTGCCGTAAAGAACCATTTTTGTCACTTGAAATGATATCCTTGAACAACCGGTAATTTCTTTGCCTTGAAAGGAGACTTGTTACTATGGATATGCGACTTCTTTATTCTTCTCACTAAAAGCATGAGGAACCCAAACACTCAGATTGCTCATTTTTTCTTTCTTTTTAAAGAGGCAGCAGTTTGTGGATTTAGAGGTGTTGAGGTCAAGTGCCAATTTTCGAGTACTTTTGGGCGGATTGCATTCCCAGTTCTCTTAAAGCATCGGATCAAGGTTTGATGAGCGTCCTGATCAGTGTTCATCTGTTAAGGATGACCAGAACAACACTTGGAAAACCAGTTCTAGACTTACAAATCAGTAATGATACTTTGGTTATAAACACTAGATGTCCTCTTGGGGGTTTATGTTGCATTTTTGTTGTTATTAAACTCTCACGTTACATGTCAAATATGCACTTTCCGTTCCTTCTTTTTGGGGGCGTGAGATCATAGATTGCACTATTTCATTCCTGAAATAAGAATGGCCGATGAAGGCGCTTTAATCAGGTATTTCCGGTTACATTTAAAATATCATAAGTTTGAAATGCGTTGTTACTACTAGCTTTAAAAAAAATTATTTATGAACCAACTGCTTTATATATATATATATATATATATATATATTATATATATATATATATATATATTATATATGCGTGTGTGTGTGCGCGTCTTACTACTAGCTTTTAAGAATAGAAATTATTTATGACCCAACTGCTTTATATATATAAATATGTATATATATATATGTATATATATATGTGTATATATATATATGTGTGTGTGTGTGTGTGTGTGTGTGTGTGTATATATATGTGTGTGTATATATATATATGTGTGTGTATATATTTATGTGTGTGTGTCTATATATATGTGTGTGTGTGTTTGTGTGTGTATATATGTGTGTGTGTGTGTGTTTGTGTGTGTGTGTGTGAAATGAATACATCGCATATTGTGTTGTTGATTTCATAGTTACTTTAAGTCATTGTAATATTGTCGAAATCTCGGAATACAGTGTAATATTTCATCCATTCAGTTCAAAACCCACTCTTCCATTCTATCAGGTTTTCGATTTTCAATTGCTCTGTTGTAGTACGCATGATAATGGAGGCACATTTGTGCAATAGTTATCATCGTAGGAAATGGAATCGGCGATCCGAGTTCTAATCCTGGACGAAAGTTTTTGCATTTCCTTTTGCTCTAAAGCCTTTAGGGTAAATATAAATCCATCTGCTCTCCCTCATATATGGTTAAATAGTAGGACAGACTGGGTTTCGCCGCACTGGTTAAACAACCCGTCATGGGGAAATAAGAAGGAAAGCTCTTCATTCAAACTATGTTTATTAACTTAAAAAATGGTCCCTGTGTCACACCCTGCCAATGGCGACCGGGTGGTCATTTGACCATACATACATTTAGAAATATGCTGACTAGACAGAGAGACGTGTTATTTTTACCATATAGTAGAATATAGTTAGTTAGACTAGCAACAGAAAATACCCTCCGGGCGTCGTAAAAATTAATTTTTGAAAGACATTGCCTGAGAGAGTGGGAATTAAAAATTCAATGTCAGAGGGTTTGTATCATAAGTAAGATAAATCCTCATATTTATTAAAGGAATAAAAAAATAAAATAAAACAATTTGAAATGAAAACTGAGCCCCGTCCCTCTCAAATAAAATTTGCGTGCATGTAATAATCAAACAATTGTTTTGAATATTTTCCACATAGTTTTTCACAAAATCGTAGGTATTTATTTATTTGTAAACTTTTTAGTTAGCTACTTGTTACTGTAAAAAAAAAGGACGAGAGTAAAAAACAATTTTTAAAATTGCTTACTCAAATTTTGGGTGTTTATAGCATAAGAATATTGTGACGTAAACTGTGACGTACAGCTATGACATAGTTTTTGTTACAGACATAAATACAGACAATCTCCCTTATTAATAGATATGGTTCAAATTTCTAAAGATAGAAAAAGCGAAAACATTCGCAGTATGGAGGAATAGTCCGATAACTGTTTCTCTATTCAAGTTCAACGAGGCGTTCGAAAAATATTGACTACACACCAAAAAGCAGCGAATCGTTATTAATCAAGGGAATTTATGAAAGGAAGGCAGAGGTCGAATGGTCGAGAGTTATGTCCCCTTGTGGGTAGTGCGTTGAGAAATTCCAGCAACCGGAGACAGGGGGCTGGGGTTTAAGAAGGGTGCTAGACACTAAAAGAGAAAGGATGATATATAATCTAAAAATGGTAGCTGGACGCTGAATCTAATTTGGATTCATAAAAGAAATAAGTTTAAAACATTGTCGTAAGAGAAAATAAGGTAAAAGTAAATGGGAGAAATAGAGGAAACATAGTAGGTAGAGGAGATTAAGAGAGAGAGAGAGACAGACAATCAGACAGACAGACAGAGACAGAGACAGAGAGAAAGAAAGAAAAGTGTAAATTGGAATGGAGAAGAGAAAAAGAGAGAGTGTGTGAGAGATGTAAAATTGAAGGGAGAAGAGAGAGACAGAGACAGAGACAGAGACAGAGAGAGAAAGAAAGAAAGATGTAAATTGGAATGGAGAAGGAAAAAGAGAGGTGTGTGTGAGATGTAAAATAGGAGAAGAGAGGAGGAGAGAGAGAGAGAGAGAGAGCGGGATGTGTAAAATGGAATGGGGAGAGATGTAAAATTCAACGGAGAAGAAAGAGAGATGTAAAAGTGATTGGCAAAGAGAGACAGAGGGGTGAGAGAGATATAGAGAGATATAGAGAGATGTAAAAATCGAACGAAAGATATATATATATATATATATACATATATATATATATATAATATATATATACATATATATATATAATATATATATATATATATATATATATATATATAGAGATAGGTAGATAGATAAATAGATAGAGAGAAAGAAAGAGAGAGAGAGAGATGTAAAAGGAAACGGGGTCAGGAGAGACGTTAAGGGAATTGGGAAGAGAGAGATAAAGAGAGTAGAGAGAGATAGAAATAGAGAGAAAGCGGTGTAAAATAGAACGAAGGGAGGGATTTAAAATGGAAGGGCGAAGAGAGAGATTAAGAGACAGAGAAAGATGTATTAAATAATAATAATAATAATAATAATAATAATAATAATATAATAATAATAAATTTTAAGAAATGGATAAATATCTGGACCTTGCCAGAGAACTGAAAAAGTTATGGAATATGAAAGTGAAAGTGATACCAATTGTAGTTGGTGCACTTGGAACAGTCCCAAAAGGATTAGAAAAGGGTTTGGAAAGTTTGGATATCAGAGGAAGTGTTTAAACCATTCAGAACACTGCACTGCTGCAATCTGCCAGAATACCCAGAAGAGTCCTGGAGACCTGAGGAGACTTGCTGTCACTCAGACTCCAGTGAAAGAGCATCAGCTAACACTGATGTGAAAACTCAAAAGGAGTAAATAATAATAATAATAATAATATATAATAATAATAATAATAATAATAATAATAATAATAAGAAGAAGAAGAAGAAGAAGAAGAAGAAGAAGAAGAAGAAAGAAGAAAGAGTGTGGCTCTAAAGGAAGAATAAAAACAATCTAATGCGGAGAGAAAAATAAATCAAATTTGTAGAAAAAAAAATTGAGGAATTTCAAATAATGGTAAAAAGAAAAAGAAGAGAAAAAAAAGTGCGAAAAAAGTATTATCTATCAAGATTATCGGTTGATTAGATAAAAGACAACAAAAGAAAATGTAGATCTTAAAAGTAGAAAAATTGGAAGATTGGACAAAGGTAAGAAAAATAAGAAGGGAGAATGAAGAGACACTTGAAGAACAAAAGAAATCTAAACGACTTCAGAGGAAGTCGACAAGAAGAAAGCCAAAATGGAAAAAAATGCAACTAAGATGTTCAAATGGAAAAAAAGGAAAAGAAAATAAATTTTTAGGAACTGAAAAGAAAGTGTCAAGTAGAAGAAGAATCAAGGAAAGGGTGTGCAAGAATTGATAAGTACATGAAAAAAGATAGTAATGGCTAGTGTCGTAGGCAGTGGACCCGGCGACATCAAATCCTACATGTCGCTGTTGGCGTTTCATATAATACTCTCAGAAAAGGCATGAACCCAATCATCTTCCCTCCATCTATGGGTAAATAGTAGAGCAGACGGAGCTCTTCAGTCTTAAGGCAAATGCCTGAGAAGAAAAAATACTCTTAATTAGTATTAACTTAATTAAATTAACTTAATTTAAATTAATTTAACTTAATAAGCTCGGCTTAAAATAATCTTTTGTCGCATACTGCTCGAGCACAAGAGGTGGGTAAATAGTAACATTAATAAGATAAGGAAAGAATGAAAGTAAGAGAAAAATTCTGAAAAACGGTGTAAAATGTGACGTAAAAATGAAAAATGAGTAAAAATATGACGTAAAATGACGTAAAATATGACGTAAAAAATGACGTAAAAATGACATGAATCAATAGAATTTTCAAGAGGGTTTAAAAAGTGACAAGAATATGATATAGAAAGAAAGAAAGAAAGAAAGAAAGAAAGAAAGAATTATGAAGAAGAGTGTTTAAGAAAATGACAAGTAAGAGAGAGAAAGAAAAACAGAAAATTCTTAAATAAGCGAGTTAAAAGGACAAGAAGATAAAAGAAAAAATATTATAAAAAAAGAGTGTAAAAAGTGAATAAAGTAGACAGAAAGGACGAGAAGATGGAAGAAAGAAAGAGACTTCTGAAGGAGAATATAAAAGAAAGTGACAAACAGAACAGAACAGATTAGATTAGATTTTAGAGAGAAAGAGAATTATGAAGGAGGGTTTTTTCGGAAGTTCACGTAAAAGAAAGAAAATTCCGAAGAAGTGTGGAAAAAGGGACAATGAGATGAACGAATGAAGAACATTTTTAAAAAATGGTATAAAACATTGCGAAAAATGTGAATTAGAAAGAAAGAGAGAAAGAAAAAGAGAAAGAAAAGGAAATTCTGATAGGAAATGTAAAAGAAAGAATTAAAGAACGAACATTGTGAAGAACGGTATAAAAAAGTGAAAAGTATATGAAGGGAATAATATATTGAAAAGCGTGTTAAAAAATGACAAGAATATGGAAAAGAAAGAAAGAAAGAAAATTTCGTAGAAAAAAAAATAAATCCATCATTAATGTTATGGAGTCTCATTATCATCTTTCTAGGGAGATTATCGAATGCGACTTTCTATCAATCACCTTTTTCAGTGGCGTGAACAAAAAAATAAAAATTCAAGAAAATGTCAATATAATGACTGTAAAAGTTTATTTTAAGATATCAGATCCACATTGTTTATTCTTTTATTCGCTTGTCAAGAAAGACAGAATGTCGAGTCGGTTAACGTATAGACTTTTTTGTTTGGGGGGGCGGGGGGGGGGCTTTTGTTAAAGTCTTTTATCAACTTTCAATTGTCTCTCTGACTCCCTTCCATTGGATATTTGGCGACGATTCATCTTTGTCACTTTTTAAATACTTTTTATTTATTTATTTATGTTTTCTAATCTGCGACTATTTCATACTCAAATTATATTAAACTAATGATGCAATCCATATATAACACCCAATTATTATTGTTTTTTAAAAATAGCTATGTCAGTGCTACTGTATAGCTGCACCACTTGGAATTTATCGAAACGAATGGAAAAAAATATGAGAGGAACTACACAAGGATGTTGGCGAACTGCGCTGAACAAAACTTGGAAGCAGCACCTCACAAAAAGCAGATGTACGGCCACTTATCTCTGATTATAGAAACTAACCAAGAAAGACGAAAAGATGGCTGGATACTGCTGGAGAAGTAAGGACGAAATCTTATGAACACCTACACATCGACAAATCAGTGTGGGCCAACCAGCGAAGTATTACATTGATCAGCGCTGTATGGCTACTGGATGTCGTGAAGAAGATTTGCCAGCAGCATAATTGATAAAGATGAGTGACGTGAGAGATAGAGTCATGGGAAACCGTACTGTCGGTGGGACATGAGGATGTTGATGATAATGTAATACACATTTAATACCCAATTATTATTGTTTTGTAATAGCATGGACGAACCTGTATTTCAATGAATTATTTGGTCCAAAACATTTCCGTATGTCCCAAATAGTTTATTTATTTAAGAAAATAGAAATAAAATGCAGTGACCAAACGTTTATAGTGATTTTGGAGAGAAAAAAGCGGCCGTCTGTGTCCTTAATATCTTACCATCCTTTAGAATACACCGACTGCACCTCTGCAGAGGGGTAAAATTCACCTAATGGGGCTACATGTTGACCTTGAGTAGCGACATGTGATGCTTAAGGACGGAGTCCTGGTGGTTGAGCAATCCATGCCAAACTCTACTTTGGATTTTACTTATGTTAGACTGTCGGTCAATCAACAGGTCATGTTAAGCCCTGGCACCTACGTATATGACACTTCCAACCTTATTGCCCTTAAAGCAAATTCCCAATCTATTTTATCATATATGTGCGAGAAGGCGGTGCTGATGGCATTAGTGTCCTGAGTATGACATTAAACTTGATTTAATGTTGAAGTTCTAATTTTGGAGATCTGAGAATGTGGAGTACCCCTTCATTGCCACCACTACCAGGTTCAATCTGCCTCAGAGTGGTAATACCCGTTAATGTCCTATATATGGGTAAATAGAAGAATATGTTCAAAAATGAGTTTAGAAAATTGAGATTAAAAAGAAAATTGAATACCCATCAAGAATGACAGAAACAAAATGTCTTCGGCATAAAATAACCCAACAACGATTAACATGCCGTTAAATCGAATAAACCAAGCAAGTAATTTCCTTGCTAGTTCCATTTACAGATCCGTAGATACATTCGTTCATAATTTTCTGCCGCTGTAACCAGCATGATACTTGAATTTAAACGAATGTATGTTATCAAAACACAATGATCCAGTTTTAAAACAATGATTATTTCAAAACACGTAATACTGTTCGAAATGCATAACATTGTTGCGTAACACTGCTGTCTAGCCATAAATATTTCATGTCGGAATTTTTGTTTATAAACAATGACACTAACTTTGTAAAGTACTTTTTACACAATTGTACATGTGAAATTTGACACCTCCTTCCAAAAGACATTTTTAACAATCTGACTTCTTATCTATCTATTAATTTATCTATTTGATTATTTCCCCTCCTAAGGGGTTACTCTGTTACATAAACACAAGAAAGAAAAAAAAGAAGACGATTTTGAGAAATGGTTTTATAAACTGACAAGTAGAAGAAATTGCTAGGAACAAAAATAAAAAAAAGAATTCTGGATGAGAGTCTGAAAAGTAGCAAGTATTAAAAATTAAAAAAAAAAAACTAAAAAAAAAAGAAAGTAATAAGTAAACAAAAACATAAATAAAAATAGGATTCTGGATGAGAGTATAACAGAAAATAACAATAAGAACAAACAGTGAAAAGTAGAGAAAAAACTCCTACATGAGGATTTTGCATTTCACATAATGCTAAAGACAAATGGAAAAAGTAGTTCTTTCCACAACCCGTTTACGAAGGGTGGGATATGACACAATTTCACAGGAATGGGGCTTTCAAATCGCTATTCAGTACTAATGGATATGCGAAACTAGCTTACTAACCATTACACCACGATGAGAGACCCTATCCTTGGGAAATATATGAATCCAATTATTTCCCTCCAGCTATGGGGATATAGTAGGGCACACTGTGATCTTTAACCTTGGTATGATAAATTGTATAGAAGGTAAACTCAGAATTTAAACCTGTTAAATTCTGTTTAAAATGACCTTACATTGCATCCGGTTTGTGCGGAGGTGTTGGGTAGATGCATAGAAAAGAAGTGAAAAAAAAAGAAATAAGGAAAAGAGAAGGTATTTACCCAATCCGTGGCAGGATAAGACACAAGTTCGCAAATATGGGGAGTTCAGCGAGAATTTAACTTGTATTTCAATTGCAATGGAACTGTGAGACTAGCTTTCTGAACAAGAGAGGTCGTCTAGAAATAGCTATCTATTTATGTATCCCAGTTTCTTAATATCTATCTATCTAGGTATTTATTCCTGTCTTTTCATATATATATACATATATATATATATATATATATATATATATATATATATTACAGTTCATTCATATCTATATATTTATCTATTCCAGCCTCTTCATTGATATATATCTATTAATATATTCCAGTCTCGTCATATCTATCTATCTATGTATCTATCCCAGTCTCTTTATATCTATCTATCTATTTATCTATTCCAGTCACTTCATATATATCTATTTATGCATTCCACTCTTCATATCTATTTACATATCTATTCCAGTGTCTTCATATGTATCCATCTATTTATCTATTCTGTTTATAATGGGTCATCCAGAAATGTGAAATAGAATATTCTAAATCCATATAAAAGAAATAAAGAGAATGAAGAAAGGAAAGATTCCGATTTGTGCATATGCCACTTAGTAACGTGGTGGACATTTGCACAATTCCAAGTGAATCAGCTTTCCCACCAAGTCGTGTCTAGTCATATCTTTGGGTTAGAGCTCATTAAATGAGTACTACTTACTCATATCCTTGGTGAGTAGAGGTCATTAAAGGAGTACTATTTACACATAGCTTAGTGGAGTACATTTCATCAAATGAATTCTATTTACTCATAGGGGAGTACATCTCATCAAATGAATACTATTTACTCATAGCTTAGGGGAGTAGTGCTCGTTAATAGTATAGATGAATACAATCCCGTTCAATATGCATTAGCGAGAAGTAAAAGGCAAAGTGCCTCATCCAGAAATTGAACCTGGCTTATTGAGTTTAATTTCTACCTTTTAAAACATTACCTCACAATCATAATTGAATAAGGAATAAGAGGATATTATTGTAAACAAAAATGTCAAACCAAAGAGGAAACGAGAATTCAAGATGAAAAAAGACGGAAATATTTTATTTGATTGATTGATTGATTTTAACGGAATGTCAATCCCTGTACGGTGATTTTCTGCCGAAAAGTTAGACAATCGCATTTATTTTGCATTCATATTTACATCTTTGTGTATTTTTTATTAAGAGATTTTAAAGAGGTCCTATCATATATGAATCATTTTCAACACCTATTTAACTCGTAAGTAGGACCCTAGCAGGTAGTACCACTCCGGACAGAGGAAACCTGAAAATAAATGGCACTCTGCACTCCTCAGATCTCAAGAATTAGAGCCCAACTATCAAATACAAATTCGTTTAATATCCAGTACCACCTTTTTGGGGTGGGGGAAAAGGTCTTACCTCTGTAAAGTGGATACATAAGCGTATTGTAAGCTCTACTATCAGAGCTACAAAATGCTCCAGATGTGACTTTGATAAGTTGATATATATTTCATGAATATATAAACCGTATTTACTTTTTTCGCGCGTGTTGCTGTTTTAAAGTTTTGCTTCAAAAAAAGAAAATAAATAAAACAATAATGAATAAATAAATAATATAGTGAAACCGGGAGAAGATTTGATTTAAATATTGAACCTGAGATTGAAACCGTTGCATGGAAGTCACTTAACAATTGCGCATCTCGATTTTTTTATAGAAAAGGAGACGGAAAAAGAAAGGTAACAAAACAAGATTTAAAGAAAAGAAAGAGAAGAAAAAGAGGAGGTAGAAATAAATAACTGCATTAAAAAAAAAAACAAGCTCGAAACCCAAGCAATGAAATGAACGGCAGCAAGAGATAAGAGATGAGACTGGAAGTGGTGCGATCGCACTGAATAGCTAAAAAAGAAAAGAAAAAACAAAAAGAGAAAAAAGATTCATTCTCACTGTATAGTGATAGTGAAATGAGCGCTAATTAGCTACACATGGTGTCATTGAGCGCTACAGCACTAATCTCTGAAGCTTCTTTCTCCCTGTTTTGCCAATGGTCACCAGCTGTTCAAGAAAATTTCGAGTCCTGTTTGGCTTTGATATTCACAAGGGAAATGTCAGAAGAAGTAGATTTGCTAGAGAAGATAAAAGAATTTGAAATAATTTGAAGATTTTTAAACGAAGTCTTTATGAGTTGCACTTCATAATTACTGTTAGCCTAATACATTGAGAGAATGGTATATATATATATATATATATATATATATATATATATATATATATATATATATATATATTCTGATTTTTATTAGTATTTCTAAGACTCTGTCGACGTGAGAGAAAAAGCACATAATACAATTTGTAAAGAAATGTATTATGAACTGATATATGGGGAAAAATAAATAGAAAAAGAAAAGACCAAGTCATCCGTACCGTCTGAAAATAATCAACCAATACCGCCCTCAATAGCCGAAAGAAAAAAAAACAACGAGAAAGTTACATATGCTAATATGTAAAAGTGCTCAATACACTAAGTAGAGCAAAACTATAACACCTAAAAGAGTCAGAAACTACCTACCCAGGTTTCACCTAACAGATCTTCAGGATAATTCTCCTGAAGATCTGTTAGGGGAATCCTGGATAGTTCCTGGCTCTTTTAGATTTCATACACACACACACACACATACACACACACACACACACACACACATATATATATATATATATATATATATATATATATTATATATATATATATATATACCACTGCTAAGCACGAGTAAGATGTAAGATATGGGCATTTATTTTTCTAAGCGGATTTTAATAGGTTAGAATACATATTTGTCCTTCTCCTATTGCCCTAATATTTACCCATATCTGGAGGGAGTATAGTTGTATGCATACCTTTCCCAAGTGTATTAATGCTATGGGAAATGCAGAAGACCTCGTCCAGGATTTGAATGCAAGTCACCGCGTCCATTTCCAACGAAGATAACAATTATACCACGCACCTTTAGAGAGGGAGTATGGTATAGATTAACGAATTCGTTTTTTTTGTTTTATTCAATGGCATACCAACATTCATGGGTTGATTCAGCCTTGTAGAAGAACAGTAGTTGTTCTATTTAGCCCATACATCGAGAGGGGAGGCTCATTCCTTTCCTAAGGGATTTTTATCCGAACGGGAACTCTAATAAGAATGTTCTCTGGGGGACACAGTTAAGTCCGACGCTTTTACTCTCCCGACCAAGTGTTAAGTCTGAAAAATTATCTCCCAGCAACGCTGCACTCTTCTCACCAACACTATCAAAATATCTTTTTCTCTCGTCCACTCGTTTCAACAGCAAAAATGCTACTGCAAGCTTTCTCCCAGGTTTGTGAGGGCTGGTCATTATATACACTATTACAGTGTTCATCCGGGCTCCTTACTCTGACTTGCCCGTGCAATTAATTAATCAGCAGGTGTCAATCCTTCACATCCGGGCCACTCTGGACAGTTCAGTAATTCACCTGCGTCAGGCCACGACTCACGATCAGGAGGCTGTAAGTTCAATCCCCCCACTCGCCTCTGATCTCATTCTGCATGCCAAACACAGTCGCGCACGCTTCGAACACTACGTTCGTGGTTTCTCTCGCCACGTATTAGTCCGAAAGGGAACGTAACAGCGCGACTGGAGTTTGAAGTCGCTCACTGCGAAGTCGCAGTCCAGCACATTAACCATTACGGATAAGAGACTCCACCGATATAGAGTAATGTTTAACAGTGAGGAAATGAGGATAAGCAGGCCGTTTTAGAGTTTTGATTAGGCATCTCACTCCAATGCATGAATAGACACATTTCCGAATTAGGACTAAAACAAAGCAAGACAGATTGGACAATTAGTCTAGAAGAAGAGTAGCTCGAAATACAACTCTGGAGAACACAACAGAAAATTACTGGACAATTTTTCACACAGACGGCAATCATAATGCACAATTTAGATAATTATTGAAACTAGCAAAAAACAGGAGCTCTCCGGGCGGTGTAAAAATATTTTTTTAAAGATATTGCCTTAGCGGGTGGGGGTTAAGAATTCAGTGTTAGAGGTTTTATATTATAAGTCGTCGGGATTGCCTAAAATCGGTATCAGCCAGTCAGCGCGGGAGTCTATCTCCTTTTCAGTAGCGCTAGACAAAGGAAATTTTTTTAGCATCTGTGGTGGGGCACCACACCTACCGTCAGCTCCTTACTTTACCCCACAGACCGTGTGCTACGAGGGCCGGTATCGAACTAGGAACCTTGTGATTTCTAGCCGAACGCTCTAGCAACTGAGCTAACTCGGCCCCTCGGTTTGTATTATAAGTAAGTAAAATAATAAAATTTATTAAAGGAATGAAAAATAAAACGATTTGAAATGGAAACATAGTTCTATGCCCCTCAAATAAAATAGTGCTTACATCCATTAATTATTAATTAAATATATATTCTGAATATTTTGCACATAAATTTTATACAAAATTTTTGGTTAATCTCTTTTTACTGAAAAAAAAGGATGAGAGTAAAAAAAATTTCTGGTATTGTGACGTAAGCAGTGACGTAGTTTTGGTTACAGAAAAATGGAGACAGAATCTCAATTATTAATAGATGTGCAGGGAATTTGTTTCTCACTGCATGGTCCATAATTTTGGCATTGTGCCACAACCAAGATAATCTTAGTAAATAACATATGCAGAGAGATATCCTTGAATCTTCGTGATTATTACCATTTTCAAATAATTCTACTATTGATTATCTAAATAGGAAATGGAGTGTCTTTGAATGTACGTCTGGCACCAGTGCTTGGCTGTTTGACCGACAACAAGGAGTCACTCATGCGATGAGTGGGAGAAACGGTCACATGCGAAGATTTTGAAAAGGGCAGCCAGTTATTGACCGGCAAATACTAAGAAGCTTAAATCTATGGGCTAGCAAAACCTACCCTCTCACCCATTGGGATGGGCGAGGGTAGGTTTTATAATTTCTTCATCGAATCAAATATACCACTTCACTTATTCCTGATTTGAGACCGAGCTAGAGAGAGTTTGAAACACGGTAATAATGTGAGTTTCATTTTTTATTTGATTATGTGACTGATTTTTTAATTTCCTATGAACTCGACGTCATCTCTTTATGTTATTTTCACTCATCAACGCAACAGCTCTTTGGACTAAACACTTGACAATTACATCTTTCCGTTGTTGTGGAGGTCTTCCGAGTAGTCATTTATCAAAAAATAACCCCACGGCTACACCTGTTGTTAGTAAATCTTGCGACCTGTTCAGCCAAGCAGAACATCTGCTTTCAGGAAATCACTATCACCCCTTCATTTCGCTCCGCCTAGCTGCATTGCACACGCCATGATATTTCCAGCATGGATCTTTCCATAACCCTCTTTTAGTAACCAGTTCCTGTTCTTCATTCTTACTGCAAGCCCAGGTTTCGTTGCGTATAACATCGGGGACAAAACGGTGTAGTTGATAAGATCGCTGATTGCTAATTGGAATTGACAGATTTGGTTGATCAAACCTTTCTCTGTCAAATTGCTGCCCAAAAGGAAACTGTGCACCTGTTCCGTGACTATTTCTGGGCCCAGACTGGTTATTTCCAGGAGCAAAATTATTACTATTAAAATTCTCCATACCCGTAGTCCTTCGGTACACATCATTGTAATGTTCATTCTGACCTATTCGGTTTTCTGAGTAATTGTTCATAGACTGTTGGCTCATATTTGAATATGGGGACATTCCAGGTTGAGCATTCTGTCTGTTGAACCACATGCCCCAGACATTGTAGTTTGAGATTGCATAGCAGAGTATGTAGGCATTTGTGAGTTCATACTCTGCTTTGGATAGCTTGGGCCACTTGGACATGGATCATCAGATTTCCATATCCATGTCTCAGCACAATATATATCTTATTATAATGGAGATTGTGGGCTTGTCTCTATGTAACCGTAACTATATTACTATACAAGTCACAATTCCCTTTGTTATTTACACCACATTCTCCATGATTTTATTTTTTTATTTAAACCTCAATTATTAGTAAAATTGTTTTACATCATTAAGACTGTTAACCATATCTACATACTAATAACATGCAATTGTATTTATATACACAACAAAATAGCGGTTCACAGTGTGAATGGGAAGGCTAATTTGCATACTGATCTTAAAAATTTGATTTTAATAAATATATGTTTAGTATTATTGATTTCTAATTGTTTGGTTTTATCTCATTGAATATGAGCAAAAATCTCTGGGATAAATCTTAAAAGAAATCGATTAACAAGAAGAAATAACTGTAATATTATTCTTTACTTCCTATTTTAACTAAATAGTTAAATTAGGAAAATTTACCCATGAAAGACGGGAGTAAGGGAAAATGATGGAAGAGTTAGTTTCAAAGTTTTTCTATTTTCCGATTATACCCCCTCTGTTCCAAATATTTTTATCTGAATACTTATTCAGTTTCATTAGCCTTTCTAATTTAACATGATATTTTATTATATCAAAACTTAAATACTTGCACCCGGAGGGTGCATATATTTGCTAGTATATATTAGAAATACAAATAGTAACAGACACCATGCTCCATTGATCCTGGGTTTCGGCTAGTCGAACTTAGATATCTATACATTATCACCTATATGGAACACTCTTTACTTATAAATAGAGTAAACTAAATGGTCTAAGTATATATATATATATATATATATATATATATATATATATATATATATAATATATATATATATATATATATATATAATGTTGTTCTGGTTCCAACGGAAAAAATCAATATTTTATAAAAACGAAGGTCCGCAAAATGTATTATGTTTTCAGAAAAAATTTTTTAAATTCTTTTTATCTTACATGTGCAACACATGTTTCAGATCTTCTGGTATCTTCTTCAGGCTTTGATTGATAATACGAAAATGAATTCTTACATGCGTGGAATATAAAGAAATTTCATTTTTAACATTAGTCTTTTAAACAGGTGTTCCTGTTTTCTGAAAACAAAAACACCTAATGTTAAAAATGAAATTCCTTTATATTCCACTCCCACCAAACAGCAAGAGGGAAGTGAAATACTCATGTATATATATATACACGCATGTAAGAATTCATTTTCATATTATCAATCAAAGCCTGAAGAAGATACTAGAAGATCTGAAACACGTGTTGCATATGTAAGATAAAAAAATTTTTTTAAAATCATTTCTGAAAACATAATATATTTTGCGGATATTCTTATTCATAAAACATATATATATAATTATTTATTCATTTATCACCATTTCGCACGGGAATGATATGATATAAGCTCAATTTCTTAAGAGGAGTTTAACAGATTTGAATTCAGTGTTTTTCTTCTCCTACACCAGTTACCTACGTTAAAAAGTTCAACCTATCTTACTATTTACCCATAGCTGGGGATGAATGAATGTAGGCATAGCTTTCCCAAGATTAATAATGTTATGTGAAATTCAAGCAGCTTCGTCTGGTTTCCGAGTCTATTTCCTACGATGATAACCATTGCACCACACGCCTGTAACCATCCGATTACGGCCAAGTCCCACGGAGAATGCCAGTGCCCTCTAGATCACCGAAGGTAAGCAACGATGAGTCTTTTTAATAACTAATTGTGTGATCACTTAAGCAACAGCAAATACTGTAAGCAATCTGAAATCCTCTGCTTATCAAAATACCTTGATTCGGTATTAAATGATCCGAAAGAGGTTTGATATGCCGCAAAACAAAATGAGTAACTTCGGAATGCATGAATTTAATTAACACCAGAGGAAACCCTTATACAAGGATTACCAACTCACTTCTGATTTAGACTTTAAATATACGCTCCTACATTTGGGGCGCTGGTGGTTGTCGTCAGTGATGTAATCCGCAAGGTTCATTGGGAAGTTTCGGGTTTCCAACATCAGACTTCCCTCGCCTTGCTGACCCTATCAGAGGTGATTAACCTCTGGTACAACCACCAACAATAGACGCTAATAGACGTTTGATATTTTTGGACGGTTGTAGAACTATCCCATTTAAATACAAGGCATCGCGCTTAGATATTACAGAGGAAAACTACAGACTAGAATTACTAACTGGATTCTGTGAACAACAGAACAAATGAACGCCTACAATGGCAACAAGTATTATAACACCGTGTATATATTTGTATGCTTAAGACCATTTGTATATGTGTGTGTGGGGTGGGGTCCCCGTCGCGTAATGGCTAACGTACAGGACTCTGAAATTGTAGTAGGTGACTTCGAACTCCAGTCGCGCCAAAGGCTGAACATCGATTATTCAGCTCAGTCTGCATGGCGTATAAGTGATTAATTGTGTCAGCGATGAGCACGTTTTCTTCACGAGATATATTTTGAGCTAGATAGCAACACTGTAAATCGGAGACAAATTGGGCTTATGCCGATATAGATAAACACGCTTACGAAGTTTGGTACGTTATTTGCCGTGAGAGTACTTATTTTTTCGACTTACTCGGTGACTTTTAACAAAGGTTCGTGATAAAAGAAACAGTGTTTCACAAGTAGAAATTCATCAACGATACTTTCCTTGATATTATTTCGTCGTTCCTTTGTTAGAATCAATTTTTGTCGGAATTTATTTTTTTTATTGGTTTTGTT
>CM042137.1:18959721-18964721 GCA_023376005.1 Doryteuthis pealeii
CGCCTCCAAAAACACCCCCTGTATACGACACTAAACTGTATCTAATGGAGAGGCTCAATTCCTGAAGCTGTGGATAATATGGAGTACCCCTTCATTGCCATCATTTCCAGGTTCACTCTGACACGGCGTTGTAGTGCCTGTAAGGTCTTATCCATTGGTCTAATAGATCTGTTTACAAATTAATCGTATTCGATAGAAATATTCGCCATGCAAGCCTAAATTATCTTTATTAAGAATAGTTACCTCGGTCGGTAGAGCATCTGTCTTGGAACCACAATATTCCGGGTTCGAACCCGGCCCTCGCCAACTCAAAAGCACTGCTTGGATAAGTGTGGTAAAATAGAGAATTGATGGTAGGTGTATCACTCCATCTCATATTGCAAAAGCCATCTCCCTGGTTTAGCGCTAGTAAAAAAGAGATAGACTCCCTCGCTTTATTTGAACCTATAATTGTTTGATAAGAGTTATCATTAATTACTGTAAACCATGTAACTGTGGGCAAAGAAATGATTATATTTGCTCAATCTTTTCACGCAACCAGGATGCAATATAAGATCAATTTTAAAACGAAATTCAACGGATTTGAATTCAGACCGGTTTCCATAAGTAAGTAAAAGAGTTCAGTCTGCCCTACTATTTATCTAGGGAGAATAATTGGATTCATACCTTCTCCAAATGTTATTAGCGCTATGAGAAATGCAAACAGCATCGTCCAGGATTTGAACTCGGGTCGACGTGTTCAATTTCAACGATCATTACACAGCAAACACCTCCTAAGCAATCTCTACTACTATTTTAAAATTATTTGTATTAGACAGGAATACTTCATATCGTATAACAGTATGGAAAAAACAGCAATAAAATTGTAAATATGAATATTCAATGATCAGAATTACTTGATCTCTCAGCATAAGATAAAACTAAACGAGTTGACATGCCGTTAAAATCAATTAAAATATATGGATTTCCTTCTCCAGTTAGGTTGGTTGATTGGTTGTGTTTTACGGCAGCTCAACACTCCTTGGATTATTTTATACCAAAGGCTTTCTCGTTTATTCATTCTTGATTGGTTTTCAATTTTTTAATCTCAGTTTTAAAACTTATTTTTCTATTCAATCCATAGATATACTAATAAGTACTACCACTCCGGGTCAGAGTGGATCTGGGGGTAATGGCGATGACGAGGTACTCCACGCAATTCAGAGCTCCAAAATTGAAGCTTCACCATTAGATACAGTTTAACATCATATCAGGGACACTAAGACCTGCAGGCACCGCCTTCTAGCACATGTATGATAAAAAAAGCTTTTGGGGGTTTAGCAATAATGTTGGGACAACATATATGAGCTAGAGCTTGACATGAACAGCCAATTGATCGAAGGTGATCTCTCCGACCACTCGTCTAGTTTAAGTAAGGGTCAAAGTGGAATGCTGCACGTCATGGACTGCACAGCCACTAGGATTCCATCCTTAAGAATCATGTCGTGATACAGGGTCAAACAGGCGGACCCATATTTTTACCCCTCTGCCGAGGTGCAGTTGGCGTTTTCTACAGCCTCAGGATCAATCGGTTAAAAGATCTTGGTAGATGTAGATAATGAAAAAGTATAAACATCGGAGATGATAAAATGTTATCAAAATAACGCTCTTCTTAATCGACAGCTCAACCAAATTTCCCCACCTCATCTATGTTTTGTAAATATATATTTACATATATTCTTCACACACGTATGCACTTAGGTTTCTTTGTTTTAATGGCATATCAACTTTCGTGGGTTATTTAATGACAAAACCATCTTCGTAAAAGTACAGTAGTGGTAAGGCATAAATAAACATATAGAAATAAGCCGAGATAAATCTAAAGAAATCGATATAGATAGATAGATATTAGTTACAGTCATAAATTTGATAATATATATATATATATATAATATGTGTGTGTGTGTGTGTAATATAATATATATATATATATATTATCACAGACACTATATCACGTCTCCTCAAATGTGGCTATACTTCTACTTCTAGCCGGGAGCAAAGCCCGACTGATTTTACATCAGTCCGCTTCCTTAACCCCTCAGTCATCAGCACCTACCAGTAAAAAGCGGAATTTTGCCTGATAAATACATACATAGGTATATATGCTACGGTCACTTTGAGAGCTTAAGTCCGTAAATAACAGAGACACTTGATATATATATATATATATATATATATATATATATATATATATATATATATATGCATGTTGAATTTTAAAAAAAGACAAATCTCCTATTTTACAATTTTATTTGTGATTTTTTCAAGTTTTCTGGCCAACTTTTTAATATTTGTGTGGAATTCGTGGATTAGTCCACCAAAGTTCATGTCGCGAGTACTTTCGGCACTTCGAAATTATTTTCAAATTATATCAATGGATGTGGAGACTGGAAGGAGGAGAATTGATGGGAAAGGTGCTATTTTATACATAAAACAATACAACCATCTTAAACAAAATTAATTTCCAATGCAGTACACACATTTTAAAATGCCTATAGCACATTTCCCATCAATTTCTCCTTCCAGCCTCCATATCCATTGATATAATTTGAAAAAAACTGGAACACATCACCCCTGATGATGGCACTTCGAAGTTCTGTTTGGTGGACTAATCTAACGATTCCACCAAATATTAAAAGTTGGCCAGAAAACTTGAAAAAATCACAAATAAAATTGTTAAACAGGAAATGTGTTTTTTTGTTTAATTCAACATATGAAAAATGCTGCCAAATACACACGCACACAGAACATATATATATATATATATATATATATATATATATATATATAAAGAGGTAGAGAGAAGAGATAGGCAAATAGATAAATAGCAGATAATATTAATCACATTTCATACTCTATGACCTGGGTTTGCTCAGCTTGTGAATATATAATACGTGTGCATGTGTGGCGATATTTATGTGTACGTAGAATTTAAAGGTAAGGTTTACGCATTCCAATCATACAATCAATGTCTAAGCGACCGAAACCTGATCCCACTACCCTCTTTCTATCCACTGGTACCGCCCCCCCCCCTCTGCTCGTTGGTCGGTACGTAGCATTAGCGAAATTCATATAACCGAAGCGAAGATAAAAACTGCCTTTGATCTTTGAGGTGTAAGTAACGGCATAAAAAGTAGACAACGAGGAAATACTGCCGCGTGTGGACGTGACGGTAGGTGGAAATAACAACTAAAGATGGGTGCAAGAAGTGACAAAGAAAGAGATGAAAAGAAAGAAAGAAAGAAAGAAAGAAAGAAGGAAAGAAAGGAAGGGAGATAGAAAGAAAGAAAGAGGGATGAAAAGAAAGAAAGAAAGAAGAAAGAAAGAAAAGAAAGAAAAGGATTTGGAAGGGAGATAGAAAAAAGAAAGAAAGAAAGAAAAGAAAGAAAAGGATTTGGAAGAGAGATAGAAAAAAAGAAAAGAATGAAAAGAAATAAAAGGATTTGGAAGAGAGATGAAAAAAAGAAAGAAAGAAAGAAAGAAAGAAAAGGATTTGGAAAGAGATAAAAAAGAAAAAAAGAAAAAGAAAGAAAGAAAAGGATTTGGAAGAGAGATAAAAAAAAAAAGAAAGAAAGAAAGAAAGAAAGAAAGAAAAGGATTTGGAAGAGAGATAGAAAAAAGAAAGAAAGAAAGAAAAAGAAAAGTAATTTGGAAGAGAGATAGAAAAAAAGAAAAAGAAAAAAAGACAGAAAAGGATTTCGAAGAGAGATAGAAAAAAAGAAGAAAACAAATAGATAAATAAAAGGATTTGGAAGAGAGATAGAAAGAAAGAAGGGAAGAAAGAAAGAAAATGATTTGAAAGAGAGATAGAAAGAAAAGAAAGAAAGAAAATGATTTGGAAGAAAGAAAGAAAGAAAGAAAAGAGAGAAAGGATTTGGAAGAAAGAAAGAAAGAAAGAAAGAAAGAAAAGATCAAAGAAAGAAGGAAAGAAGAAAGGAAGAAAAGGATTTGGAAGAGATAGAAAGAAAGAAAAGAAAGAAAGAAAGAAGGAAAGAAAGAAAGAAAGAAAATGATTTGGAAGAGAGATAGAAAGAAAGAAAGAAAGAAAGAAAGAAAGAAAGAAAGAAAGAAGGAAAGAAAGAAAGAAAGAAAATGATTTGGAGGAAAGAAAGAAAGAAAGGAAAGGAAAGGATTTGGAAGAGAGATAGAAAGAGATATGGGAGGAAAATAGATAGACAGAAATACTGAAGACACGGAAAGAAAGAGAACAAGAGATGGAGGGGGAGAATAGGAACTATGACAGAAAAGGAAGTAAAATAAATGAAAGATAAAAGGGGAAAATGGGGAGAGGAATGTTGTATAAGAAAGAAGAAAAGCAAGGCAGAAAAAATAGATAGGGAGAAATAAAGAAGATAAGAAAAGAACAACGAGAGAGAGAGAGAGAGAGAGAGAGAGAGAGAGAGAGAGAGAGAGAGAGAGGAGAGAATTAGAAGGGATGAGAGAACAGAAACAAAGAAAATAAAAGAAAGAACTAAGAAAAGAGAAAAAGAAAGTGTAAGTAAGTAGGAAAGAGAGATGAACAAAATAGATAAAGAGAAGGAAAGATTGCTGGGAAATAAAGAGAGTAAACGAGAATAAGAGAAAAGGGAGTGAAAGAGAAGATAGAAAGGCTGTAAGAAAAGAGGAAAAGAAAATAAAAGAAAGAAGAAAGGAAAAAAGGAAGAAGAAAAAACGAAAGAGAGGGATGTATAAAAGAGATGGAAAGTGAGTTGGATAATATGAATAGAGAAAAAGATCAATGGGAAATAAAGAGAGTAATCGAGAATGAGAGAGAGAGAGAGAGAGAGAGAGAGAGAGAGAGAGAGAGAGAGAGAGAGAGAGAGCCGATGTTAATGGCCGAGAGAACAGACGCAAAGAAAATAAAAGAAAGAAGGAAGAAAGAAGAAAGGACAAAAAGAAAGTTATGTATAAGAGAGAAGGAAAGAGAGTTGAATAGAATAGAGAGAAATAAGGCACATCGG
>CM042137.1:18967221-19034721 GCA_023376005.1 Doryteuthis pealeii
CTAATTCTAGTGTAGTTAACTTGTTACCTTCACAAACACGATCATTATGAAACGTGGCCATTTCAGTCACCGTGTTCGGCTAAACTTAATTTCTCGCCCAAGAATAATGATGCAATATGCACTGCAATACATTGCGATTCTCAGGCTTTCATTACTAGACGTCTTGTTATCATGGCATGGGTCGCTGCTTGGATATATCAGCATAAGGGGATCTTATATGCTGGCTTTGTTTGCAGTGATGTGCTAGCCGCGGTCGATGGACATAGAAAGAGATGAAGATGTGAGTTGTGATCTCGGCAATAGTGGCACTACGCTGTATAACATTTCATAATAAATAAGACTAACAACACATTTGATTGTTTTTGTTATGAAGTTAACTAGTTTTTTAAATAGACTTTGTTCTGTTGACAGATGGTAGCTCGACTAGAATTCGCTGTGTCGATACTGCTTTTAAAGCAGTACCCTATTCATATACAATACTGCGCCTTCCTGAACTGAAATGATCCGATTAATATTTACCACGTACCCCATCTGTGCGGGTTAGGCACAAGGCCCTATTAATGTGGGACCACCCATGAACCGAAGCTCATGGGATGCAGGTGCAAAAAATGCGTCGATCCCGTCTGCATTACTCCTCAAGGGGCGCCTCAGCCATTCCTCTTTAAATTGAGGGGTCAGGTGTTGCGTATTGGGATGGCCCCCTGGGATCAACGATGTTAGTTTAAACGGTCCAGGGCCGAAGCCACTGGACCCTGGCTCCGAAGAACCTTCTGATTATTCTTGGAATTTAAATCTGTCTTTCTGAGTGTATCTTGATTTCTTCTCATAGAGTATTTAGGTCTGAGTTAATTCTCCTCTTCTGGTGATTATCATTCATAGATTGTTCAGTTTCACTACTGGATTTATTAGTCCCTTCCTCCTCTTTATATTCATTAACTTCAGATTCTTCGTCTATTTACGTATCCTCAGGTTCCATTATGCTTACTAGTACAAAATAAAAAACACCCTCCGGGCGATGTAAAAATTGATTTTTGAAACATATTGCCTGAGGGGTGGGAGTAAAAATTCAATGTCAGCGAGTTTGTACCCTAAGTAAGTAAAATCATCAAATTCATAAAATTAAAAAATAAAACAATTTGAAATGTAAACTTTAAATATGTATTAAAATAAAACAAACTATATATAGATATATAATACCAGTCATGTATTTATTAAAACTTGTTTTAAAAATCAATGAGGACTATCTAATGCTGCATGTTCAAATTTTGAGTGTATTTATGTTATGCCGATTTTGGGTAATGTGACGTAATCAGTGACGTAATTTTTGTTACAGACAAAAACCGGAAGCGAATCTCCATTATTAATAGATGATTTGATCCGTATTGTCAGTACATGTTACCCATTTTTTGTTAGTTTGTGCTTTACCCTTTCTGAACAAAAAATTAACCTTTTATGGATTAGATTATTTATGTTTTATATCATAAGCTTTTATTTGTTGTAAATGACATTGTTATGGGAGCTCTAATCTGTCTACCTACAAACACAGAGGGACTTTGTATTCTGCCAGCATGTAGAATTGTTTTATAGCTTAACAATAATCTTTGTAACTCTCTGTCATTACATGGAAGAAATCCTTTTGTCTCATTTGTACCCTCCGCACAATTATCTCTGTGTTTCTATTTGATTGTGGGTGGTAGGTTAATATCTTATACGGGAAACATCCGATATGCTTCATCCACGCTGCAAAACATCTAATTCAATTTTCTACTTGTCCAGGTTCATCCAACACGGTAAGAGATCCTATCAGCAATGTCAAATCTGTATGAAGTAGGATTAACTCTAGAATATATGTTGTACTGTCAACAAATAGTAACTTGACTGGAATTCGATGTGGCCATACTGCTTTTATAACAGTACTTTATTTACATAGAATACTATAGTGTTGTTTGAACGATCTTGGAAAACATAAAGGAGACTCAAAGAAAGTTGGAAAGACTTTGAAGCGGGAAACAAACAAAACCACTGAATATACATAAACCTATTTAATAAGTGTTGCTTTGAACATTTTATGGTATATACCAGAACATTAGTTACTTCTAAGATGTACTTATATCAATTGTTATTAAATACGGACGTCATCAAAATATTACCTTTCTTTGAAATATTTATTATGAACAACATAGGAAAAATGTATATATGTAAAGTCATTACTGAGAGTAATATAAATGTGCTTATTCCTCATAAAAATCCTCACCATGTCGACGGAGATTAGTATGCATCGAGTGTATCCCTTTAGAAGAGTAGAACACCCACACCAAACAAACATAAGAGTAGTCATGAATATCACACTAAACCACATCTTGTGGCGAGACTCCAATTCTAGACTAGATGACCGACGTTAAGCAGCGATGAACCAGTTCAATATTAATTGGGAGAGCACATAAGCAACAGCAGGTACTGTAAGCAATTTGAGTCCCTTGTTTATTAAAATGACTTAATTTGACATTAAATAGCCAAAAAAAAAAGGGTTGATATTCCGTAAAACATAGCAACCAACAAAGCAATTCTGGAGGTCTGGGAAGCATGAAGACACACTTTCATTGTTTCTTTAATGTTTGAGATGAGGCATTATGATTAGTATTATCTGCGTTATTCGGACTATTGTCCTCATCTTCATTGTTATCTATACAACGTTTCGGCCGATATGCCCCCCCGGCCTTCTTCAGGTATTTCTTGTCGGACTCAGAACCTTAAATAATCAACACAGCTCCTACCCCAGCTATGGTTAGCGGAATGAGAACAGGATACCCCGTGGACTGAATAAAGGGTTAGGTTCAAAGTTCCGTGATGGCTCCCGATTACGACAAGAATGTTCCCGACTACGAGAGAAAGTAGTTCGAAAAGAAGGTTCCGAGTTCGAAAAGAAGGAGAGAATGTTCCCGGTTCTACAAGAAATACCTGAAGTAGGCTGGAGGGCATATCGGCCGAAATGTTGTACAGATAACAATGAAGATGAGGACAATAGTCAGAATAACGCAGATAATACTACACTTTCATTGAAATTATACATGCGGAGGGGATTAGTAAATATCGATTGTATCCCCTGCAGAGGGGTAGGACGCCATCCCCACTTACACAAAAATGTGTCCTTGGTATGACACTAAACTGTAGCCTGTGATGAGGCTATAGAAGTTTGAGGAGTAAGTATTAACCTTTTATTGCATTAGTCCCAGGTCACCTCTTGGATAATTCTTAGATTGTAAAGAGTAGTTGGTTATTAAAGTTTGATATTATTGTATGTTGAGTGATGAGAGATGTGGATATTGGTGTGATCTTACTTGAAGACGTTATTTTCGTGGTATTATATATGCTTAGTGTCATTTGGGAGATAAGTCAATTTTTAAGTCAATTAGTTACATATACATTAGCCAAACAAATACAATTAAATTCAGTTTTTAACAATTCCCTACATTCAGTCTCCTTAAAGATTTCCAGTCTCAGATCAGAGAATCACCTTATTTTAAGAAAATGGAATGTCAGAATAATATTAGAGATAAGGATTTATTTCAACTTTATTTCTTTCGTCCAAACACCGGTTGAATGGAAGTGTACATATACTTGTATGACAGTCCTTTTAAACAGCTTAGTATATTCTAAAATATTATGTAATTGTATCAAAAGTTTCTGATAAGCTTATTAATATAGTTTGAATCAACTGAGTTGCGTCGCTTTAGATGTAGCTTAAGGACGATGTGTAAACTCAATGAAACTTTTGATTTTACAATCACTTGGGAAAATAGCCAAAATCCCAGAAAATAATTGTCAGGAGAAATGAGACAAAATTCCAGCAGATTATGGTGAATAACTGATGAATGGCTGCTTGGAAGCATTTGACCTAAACTGAACATTTTAAACAATGTAAACACTGTGTAATCAAATTCTAAGTGCACGTAACCTTCATACCCATCGTAATTGTGATGAAAGAAATAAAAACTTAGATGAATAATTATATCTACTATTATTTTGATATTTAGCATTTTTAGAAATAACGTCGTGATCCTAATTGAGCTACAATTGGGAAAAATCACACATTTTACGAATTGTGAAAAAACAGAATTTTAATTTATTTGGTCGAGCCCTATCGAAAATGTGACTAATATATATATATATATATATATATATATATATATATATATATATATATATATATATACATATATATATATATATATATATACACATATATATATATATACATATATATATATATATATATATATATATATATATATAATATACGCACAAACAAAAATAGAATGACACAACACATACACACCACTTAACCTAAAAGTACACCTATGTATGGAAACACCTACTTTCTCACATACGTAAATCCACTTAATAGCCTAGAAGATTTATACGCATACAGATGTTATATACCCCAATACACATACTTGGATATGTCTGTGCAAACACACCAATTACACACATACGTATATATCTACAAACACCCTAGAAACGACAAAACACACAGGTGGTAATTTTAACCTTTTGTCGTCCAGGATTTCAGCCCTAATTTACGTTTTTTTTTTCTTTATGCCTAATTCCGAAAAAATCTAGATATCTTCTTTTGTTCCTCGCTTTTCATCGGCAAATTAATGTAGATATTTTACAATGCCCCCACCTTTTTATTTGCCAAATTATTTAGATATTTTCCCAACCCCACCGTTTAAAATATATGTTGTTGGGTTTTTTTTTCGATTGAATTTGAAATGTGTGATTTTTCCCAATTGTAGCTCAATTAGGATCACAACGTTATTTCTAAAAATGCTAAATATCAAAATAATAGTAGATATAATTATTCATCTAAGTTTTTATTTCTTTCATCACAATTACGATGGGTATGAAGGTTACGTGCACTTAGAATTTGATTACACACTGTCTTACATTGTTTAAAATGTTCAGTTTAGGTCAAATGCTTCCAAGCAGCCATCAGTTATTCACCATAATCTGCTGGAATGTTGTCTCATTTCTCCTGACAATTATTTTCTGGGATTTTGGCTATTTTCCCAAGTGATTGTAAACCCAGTTGATTCAAACTATATTAATAAGCTTATCAGAAACTTTTGATACAATTACATAATATTTTAGAATATACTAAGCTGTTTAAAGGGACTGTCATACAAGTATATGTACACTTCCATTGAATTTGTACAGTTTTCAATAGACTCAAATTTACCGTGCTGTGTTTCTCGCTTTTTATCGGAATATATATGTAGATATTTTACAATGCCTCCTTGATTTATATCATCAAATAACTATAGATATTTTACACCCCCGTTTAAAATAGATTTTTTAGATTGAATTTGTAAAAATCTAAATAGAATTTTTACAAAACTCAACCTCAAAGTTCAAAAGGAATTTCATACCATACGCTCTGTGTCTTTTGAAATTTGAATTTTGAGTTTATTGAAATGTGTACAAATTCAATCAAAAAACATTTATTTGAAACAGTGGGTGGTTGTAAAATATCTAAATGTATTTTCCAATGAAAAGGTGGGGGTATTGTAAAATATTTTATTTTATTTTGACGATAGAAAGCGAGGGACACAATTCGGAAAATATCTACGTTTGGCCGGAATTATGCATAACGCCGGGGGAAAAATATTTGTTTGTTCTGTTTATGATCAGTCTTTCGATCTCCAGTCTGTTTAAGACTGGTTTGGTTTCTTTGCACAATTATGGGGTTTCAAGTAAATATTCTTTGTTGAGGGGGGGGCAAAAAGAAGCGAGTTAAACGCCTTATTCGCAGGCTACAACACTGTCGTTGTCTACCAGCAGCTGAAGTCGCAACTCTTACTGCCGTCACCCCACTTCTACTTATACTGCCGTTTCCCATTATCACCCGGCACATCAGTCGAACCGCGCCCGTACATAATTCTCATGCATTCGGATGGACATGTGTAGGCCCCAACATCCGGGCACCTGAATTGCACCTTGCGTCCATCCAGCGCCTAAATCTCATTTCTTTGCATTCCGGAGGGCACGGGTTCGACTCCAGCAGGCAAGACACTCGCACTCTTTTTCAAATGAATACGGTGGTACTCGTTTTCCATCACAATAGCTTAATTTAGGACAAGAGTCTGGGAAGACAAAAAGTTAAAATTACCAGTTCGTTGTCCAGATGTTAGGTATGATGTGGTCGATCCAAGGCAGAAGTATCTTGTCCAGGTACTTGATGTAGGATTACCTGTTGTGTGTAAGGCAATGTGAGAGTATGAATTGAGATATAACGTCACCATCCTTAGTGACAACATCAAAAACTATGATGTGAACTGATATTGCTTTTCATCACTATTAATACACATTGTGGGATAGAGCAAGTCAATTGTTGTTATGTGACATCACCATCTGATCATTTTCTTCTTAACTAAACAAAAGAATGTGTGGTTGGAGGGGATGCTTGAGTTTACTGAAAAGCTTAACAGCGTCGTCATGCTACTTGTCCTTCATTACCTGGGATAGAAGTTAACCCTTTCTCATATTATAAGAGAAATACCTAATTTCTTGATGCCCTGCTGCCAGATAAGAAAGTCAGATACTCCCATGTTCTTGGCTAAAGAACTGATTGACTTGCTGGAATCGTTGTCAATCATGGCCTAGAAGTCATCAAAAATGTGTGAGTTCTTTTCTGTTCAGATCGATCTGAGTGAGGCTTTGGAACTACCGGACGTTCGCACTCACCATTGGCCTCATTAAACTACTTTCGAATCCTCTGTACTATTCTAGGATTAATACACACTCTGAAATCTTCATATTCGAGCTTCCGGTATGAATGTTAGTATTGTATATTGATAAGTACCGTCGGTTATTGTACAGATAGATTTTGAATTCATGGTTGTTGATATTCAAAATCGGAGATGATTAGATGATTGATGATCAGTGACATCAAGTTGACTCCAACTTCCTCCCACTGGTAAAGAGTGGGAAATAAGATTAATTAGCTTACTCTCTTAAGCCGGAGACGTCGTTATGTAAGCACTTTCAGGTTTCACTTTGCGCATGTGATTGAAGATCCTAGCTTGGAAGAACTGGTTCTGAATAAAAATGTGCTCACAAAAATACATGCCTTGGTTGTCTCTAAGAACTAATGACGGCCTTGGCAAAATCAGACCAGTCAACAATAGACTACAGACCACAAGAAATAGAAGTTAGAAGAAATGCCCCAGCTATACAAGAAACAGAAGAGAATACGAAGTTAGAAGATTATCTGAAATTCAACCATGAGGCCAGCTACTTAAGTAAGTAAAGTAAAAGATTTAGATATGTGGGAGATATAACCAAGGATATCTCCCTGAAAGAAAAGTATAATATACTATTATATACCCCGACAAAAGGGATATATAACACTAGTCATCTCGTTTAGAAATTTTTGGAGGTGTGGATGTCGATACTTTCCTCACAGACAGAGCCTAACTGACTCAAGTTTACAGCACAGTAGACAAAACCTGAAACAAGCAAAGCTCATGCACGTAATTAATAAGTTCAAACGGTAACAATTTACCAATCACACCCTGTGTATTGATATTTCTCATTTAAGACTATCTATTACGTGTTTCCCAAGTGGAAACTAATTACGCTTATGTTTATGTCAGGGTATTAAATATATTTTAAAAGTATTCTGTGTGTTATCGTTAATTTCTAATATTAGATGATGCTATGAAGGAAAAGAGACAAGTAAAAATAAATATTTTCTAGTCTTTCTCACTAAAGACCCATAAAATTTTTATGTTTCGCTGCATCAATAAAATAGGAATATTTGTCCTTAGTGACTGATAATTCTTTTTGATAAGGATAACTTCTTCATAATACATATCATTACACAAAAACGAAATGAACACATGTCAAGGAGACATGTTTAGCGTCATGGTTATCGTCTTAGGAAATGGAAACGGTGACCCGAGCTCAATATCTTGGACGAAGATTGTTTCATCCCACTTCTTGCTACTGTCCTTCAGATAGGCAAGAATCCATCTGTTCTCTCCCCAGTTAAGCTTCTGTAGCCTTTGTTTGTATTTCAATTCAAATGAGCTGCATACTTCTTAGCAAATTGACTCTATGTCACATTCTTTCCTGGGACTAAATAATAACATGAACTAAATATTATTTAATTCATCGTAAGTGCAAAATCTCCATAAACTTCTGATCAGAAATTTTAAAAAAAGGATTTTTTTTTAAATATTAAAAATTAATATTTTTCAGAAATTCTAACAATAATAACATGAAATAACAATGTTTTCTATTGAGATAAATATTGAAATTACAGACAAATTCGAATGCCAGATACAATATAAGTGCAAAAATGTTGTATACTGCTTTGTTTACAAATAATTGGAAGCGGATGCTAGCGGTGAAAAGTAACCTTTCCATAACTGGACACTTGATCCGATTTTTGCTTAATTATTGAATTATATCACTTAATCAGTAAAATCAATTAATAAATTTTGGATATATATATATATATATATATATATATATATATATATATATATATATATATATATATATATATATATATATATATATCGAAAAGGTTTAGACACTGGTCATAATAACAGTTAAAAATTCATTCCATCCATATTAATCTGCTTCAACAGACTGTGAATCCTACGGAAATGGTCCTGAAAAAGAACAGTGTTGGTTTGTTGGTTGGTTGGATCTTACGGCATGTCAACCCTTGGGTTATTTCATTCTGAAGACCTTTTTTATTATTTCTGGTTAAGTATTCAACTTTTTTTTTCAAATTCGATTTATTTTTTAAACACATTTTTAAAAGTCATTTTTATGTATTTAGCCCATAGATGTGACCCTATCAAGTACTAGCACTCCGGGTCAGCGTGGAGTTGGAAGTAATGGTGATGAAGAGGTACTCCACATTCCCCAGAGCCCAGAATTGAAAGTTCACCACTAGATGCAGTTTAACGTCATTCACAGGACACTAAGACCCTCAGCTACCGCCTTCTAGCACATATATGATAAAACGAGTTTGGGGTAGCATAAGAGCAATAGGGTCTGTGTAACCTAATTAAGGGTCAATGAGGACTGTTGCATGTCATGGTTTGGGTAGCCACCAGGATTTCGTTCTTAATTATTGCGGATCGCCACCCAGATCTAAGTGGTCGTCCGTTTGGGAGTATTATACGCCTCTACAGGGGCCGGGTTAGCTCAGTAGGTAGAGCGTTCGGCTAGAAACCACAAGGTTCCTACTTCGATACCGGTCCTCGCCAACTCAGCGTATGAGTAGCTCAGGGATCTATGCGGTAAAGTAAGGAGCTGATGGTAGTTGTGGTGCTCAACCGTAGATGCTAAAAACAATCTCCTTGGTCTAGCGCTATTGAAAAGGGGATAGACTCCCTCGATGACTGGCTGATACCGACTTTAGGCCACCCCGACGACTTTACTTTACTTTACATAAGCCTCTACAGAGGTGTAGTCGGCGTATTCTACTGTCTCAACCGAACTAGCGGCTGACCACAGTGTAATGTGTTTTATGCTGTATATTGACTCAGTGAACTATTTAAATTATAAGACGTCTTTCAGAATCGGATTTAGAAAAAATCAACATCTTTGAAAATCGGTAATAAACATTTGTTATCTCTCTTCTATTCTAAGTTTATGTTTGAAACTTGGTGGTTAACGTTCATTTTTTATCTATTAGTTTTTTTTTATAGAATGAATTACCTAAAGGCTTTAAAGAAATTATATTAAGAATTTCTTTTGCAGTACAAAAAGTATCATATCTTCAGACATCTTTAATGTTATCAATGGTTTTAAAAGACAGTTGAGATTACCTTTTTCTCATTCTCGTGAGTATAAGCGTTATGAAATCACTATTAGAAAATAATTAGTTGTGAACTTATCAGGTCCCTTGTTAGTTCTTGAATATATATATATATATATATATATATATATATATATATATATGTGTGTGTGTGTGTGTGTGTGTGTGTGTGTGTGTGTGTGTGTGTATTTGTGTGCAAGTTTATTTATGTGAGTATATGTGCATATATGTATGCACTATTGGTGAAATGTTAAATTATTCAGGTTGTACGCGTCGTTTCATCTCATCTTAAAATTGAAATATCGTAATTTGAATAATTATAAATATGTTCATATGTTTGTATGTGAGGGTGTGTGTGTGCGATAGTTTTTGTGTATGTAACTGTGTGCGCGTTTGTGCATGCAGGAGTACGTGTGTATGTGTATATATATATACACATATGCAATATATATATATATATATGTGTATGTGTGTGTATGTGTGTGTGTACGTACGCACAAGCGTGTGTATGTTGCCAAAACCAAGTAGAGCTCTCTAGGAACAACTTTAAGTGACTTTCACCGCCAGCGTAATAACGCAATGATCCTCTGTTGTTTACAGATTTGATCTCTCAGCTGGTCGTAAAATACATACAACGATGTATGTATTTAACAGTTAAAGCTCCTTAATGGCAACTATCGCCGGCCGAGTAATTAAGGAACAGAAAATTCAGCCGGGCTTCGCTCCGGGTATGAGGTAATTGCTTTGTCTAGCCACACTGATGAGACGTAAAACGTCGAAACACGGTGTCTGTGAATGACTGCTGCGATTGCAGAAAATTCACGAATGTTCTAGTCCCCAAAAACCAACAATGTAGACAAACACAAGAATATTGTTACACAGTGGGGGATACAATACACGTACAGATCGAGATACAATATATTGTAACGTAGCCACAGGTAATGATTTTATTAAAAAGACCTATGTAGCGCGACCACCATACTACTTCTCGTTCGGTTGACAAGGGCACAAATGGATGGGTGCATTGTGGTCAAGGAAACGTCTAATGCGTTATCAGTGTCGGGCTGCTATGTCAAGGGGCTATTCGGAGAGTGGATATTAAGATACGCAAAGAACATCTCGACCCTCCCTCCCCAGCTCTTCTTTTCCTGAAAAGTAAAGTTTCCCTGCTCCTTTCTTGTTAACAGAGATTCAGCTTTTCACGCTAATATTTAACCAACGTAAACACAAGACATTTCACTTTACAGCTATTTTTTTTTCGTGCTCGGTCTTGGAAGAGAAGAGAAAGTGAGAGATTCTTTATGATGGACTATCTGAGTATGAGATGTACGCAAAATTTTCACTTCTATTTATACACTTTCCCAACAACAGCATGCACTTCCGGTAAAAAATTAGCCAATGAGTGACGAGGAGGGAAAGTTTATAAGATCGTTTGCAACTGTCCTCGAATTAATTACTGGTTGAACTTTCTACTAGCAATACCTATTTTTTGGATTAACACCAGAGGATTACTACAGACATGGATTTATAAATATTATAGGGAACCCTTCAGACTAGGTTTACCAACTCAATACAGACTTAGACTTATATATTACAGAGGAAACTAACAGATTAGGATTACCCAACTAGATTCTCTGAACAAGAGAACATTTCTTAGCTAAAAAAAACATCTCCGTAATGGCAAATCATACTTTCTGCTGTCAGAATTCACTTCTCTTCGAACGGTGTGACAATCAAAAATATCTGCCTCCCTAACGACTTGACTGTTAAAAACTCTGTATATAAACCTGAATGTCCTAATGTCTGTCATGCTTAAAAATAGCTAATTTCAACAAGAATTTATGAGGGTTGGAATTCATCCCATAAATCTCCTGGGGGCATGAATTTCAACTCTACTCAGGATATATTCTCATCATCCCTATAATTTTCTGATCAAAACTACCTACTGTCCCATCCAAGTGAGTAAGGCTGCGTGACATTTGTCTTTCTCATTAGCCTTAATTATGGAAAGAATATTTCTCCATCTTATCTAACCAGACGTCATGCTGGCCGTCAGCTTTTTCAACTAAGGAGGTTATCTTCTTTTGGTAGTTTGCGCTTTTTAGCGATTTTTTTACTGATTTTGTGGCATCTACCATTTCCACTGTGGGTCCATGGAAGGAAACCTGAATATTTGGGATTCCATTGATTTTTGGAGGGTTTTTTTTTGGGGGGGGGGGGTCAAATTAAGACAGCATACACAGAGAGAATGAAAATGAAACAATATGCACAATTCACATATTTATAGTTATGAAGAAAAAGTTTCATTAACAAATGATGCTTAATAAACCGACGCTGCAGTGTTTCGGTTTGTTTAAGAAACCTTCATGAGGGCCTTCATTGGTTAAAGGAAAATAAATTATTAATGAATGCCTTTGCTTTTCGTGTGTGTCTGCTTTTGTCGATATTCAAATATGTTGAAAGAAAAGACATACTTAAAAACTGATTAATGTCGGCGTCTTAATTCAAAACTACGTGATGTAACTTTTCGAATCTTCCCCGAAGTAGTGGCTCTTGTTAGGGCATAATCTATGAATCAAATAGATAAAAAAACGAGTTTAAAAGATTGAATAGCCAACAAGAAGGCAACCATTACATAACACACCCCTTAAACTGTATATATACAGTCCGGTCGAATAATCTCTTGTTACATAATAATTGGATCCCTAATACATTTTTAAGGTATTTTAGAAATCATAATAGCGATTAGTACAGCTGATGGCCTTGAGGGTGAGTGACGGCGCTTGACCTCGATCTCACCTTGCGTTCTGGGGACGAATCGTGAGAACCGGAACCCAATAGAAGGCCCTCTTCCAGTTTAAGGAGTAAGCAATTCAGTTAGTCAGTTAGAACTTAGAAGCCGAGCTAGCAACATGTAAGCCTCATCTGCGCAGATTCTCTGGGTTGAGAATTTGGAATAAAGTAACATCAACGTGAATCGAAGTCTTGTGTTTATTACCTAAAAACTAACAATGACACAGGGCTTCTGATAACGAGAGATCCCCAACAGAAACCAGACCCGGAATCCCAAGAAGACCAGACCTTAGAAGATATACTAGACCAAGATAGATGATAGACGATCAGAACCAAAACCGGCCAGAAGAAGATACGACCAGAGTAAGAAGTAAGAAAGGTATATAACGTTATATAGATTTGGTAACGTGAAAAGACCAGTATATAACACTCTTACATTACAAATTTTCAGCCATGTACAGGTGATAGAACATAATCAGCCAAGCCATTACAATTGTGAGAGCATCGATGGAAGCTCGGAGATATCTATTTCTTGGGTGTCTAATCCCCAAGGGGGTGTCATCCTGTGGTCGGATCATTCACCAGATCTATGCGTTTGTGATTACTTCCTCTGGGGATACCTAAAGATCCAAGTCTTTAAACATAGGCATGAGTACACAGACGAACTTAGATACATTATTCATCATGATATCACAGCATCACCAGCGACAATGACTAGGCGAGGACTGAAGAACTTCAGAATGAAAATTCAAGAGCCTTTATCTAGTCAAAGCAAACATTTCAGTGATACAATCTTTTAACCAAAGTAATGACAATAACAAGAGAATGGGAAGTATGTTTCTTTCTTAAAGAAAAATGATAAAAGATTTGTGCTTATACCATTTGTTAGTATGGTGAAATTTCAATCTCTTGCACAATTCCCAGTGGATCATCATTTCCACCAAGTAATGTCGAGCTTCTTTTGTGCCTGTTTGCGGCATTCGTTTATTATGTGATTAACTGTTTCATATATGTGAACATATAACTTACACTTGACATTATTCTCCGCATTATCGATTTTTTTCTATGATATAATTAGTTCTCATAGCATTATCTGGTGCTGCTATTGAAAGAGATTCGGTTTTATCGTTAGGTTCTATTATTGTTATTATTGTTATTGTTATTATTATTATTATTATTATTATTATTATTATTATTATTATTATTATTATTATTATTTTCTCTTTTTGAGTTTTCACATCAGCATTAGCTGATGGTCTTTCACTGGAGTCTGAGTGACAGCAAGTCTCCTCAGGTCTCCAGGACTCGTCTGAGTATTCTGGCAGATTGCAGCAGTGCAGTGTTCTGAATGGTTTCAATCCTTCCTCTGATATCCAAACTTTCCAAACCCTTTTCTAATCCTTTTGGGACTGTTCCAAGTGCACCAACTACAATTGGTATAACTTTCACTTTCATATTCCATAACTTTTTCAGTTCTCTGGCAAGGTCCAGATATTTGTCAATTTTTTCATTTTCCTTTAACTTCACCCTGTGATCCGCTGGCACTGCAAAATTCACCAGTTGACAAGTTCTTTCTTTTTGTTAATCAACACTAGGTCTGGTCTTCTTGCTGGGATAAGGTGATCCGTTTTAATTTCAAAGTCCCAGAGAATTTTGTGCGTTTCGTTCTCAAGAACAGATTCTGGTTTATGCATATACCATTTTGTTGTGTGGTCAAAATTTAATTTCTTGCATAATTCCCAGTGGATCACCTTCCCAACCCAGTCGTGTCTAGTTTTGTATTCTCGTTGTGCTAGTTTGCTACATTCGCAGAGTATATGGTTAACAGTCTCATCTCTATTACCGCAAAGTCTACATTTACTATTTTGTTGGGTCTTATCAATTTTCGCTTTGATGTAGTTTGTCCTTATGGCATTATTTTGTGCAGCAATTATAAGTGATTCTGTTTCTCTTTTGAGGTTTCCCTTTCTTAACCATGTCCAAGTCTTTTGATGTGCAACCTCATCTATTTGTCGTTTATTATTATTATTTCACTCCTTTTGAGTTTTTGACACCAGCTGGTGGAACTTTACTGGAGTCTGAGTGACAATAAGTCTCACCAGGTCTCCAGGTTTCCAGACTGAGTATTCTGGCAAATTTCTGCAATGCTATTGTTTGGATGGTCTCAGTTCTTCCTGTGCTTTCCAGTTATTTCAGTCTTTTTTCCAGACTTTTTGGGACCGTTCCTCGTGCACCAACTACAATTGGTACCATTTTTACCCTCATATTCCATGTTTTTTTCAATTCTGCAGCAATGTCCATGTATTTGTTTATCCTTTTGCTTTCCTTTGTCTTCACCCTGGGATCTGCTGGAACTGCAAAATCTACCAGTTGCCAATTTCTTCTTTTTTATTTTTTTGTTAATCAATACTAGGTCTGGTCTTCTGGCTGGACAAGGTGATCCGTCTTAATCTCAAAGTACAAAGTAGTTGTTGTTTATTGAAGAAACTTAACTGGCTGATTGTTTCTACAAATCTCCAGCACCTTCAACAGTATCCAAATTTAGAAATCAAATAAAAATTGAAATGAATTAGCCTTGGTTTTGTGTTTGCTGTATGAATACCAATCTTTGGTCCAAATTCTTTGAATTTTGAATTGGTAAGCTTTGCAGATGTTCCATCTGTTATAATGTAAGACGAGTCATGTTTGGCGTCCAATGTCTGATGATAATGATGATGATGATGTTGTTGTTGTTGTTGTTGTTTTGGGGTTTATTTTGCAATGGTCTTCAGAACAATTCTCAGAACACCAAATAATCATAAATACGACATAACATTTACGTCAAAAACCAAAATAAAAGAAACAAGGTTCTCAAGTTATCAGATAAATTCCTATTAATTATCGATATTTTTCTCTTTTTAGAGTTTTACCACGAGGTCCGCTGAGACGGCAACGTTTTGCTAGAACGTCTGACGATTTCTCCGTCTGGTCTTAAGACTAGATTCGCTGATCTTTCTCAACCTACAAATCCCAAAGAATCGACAAGTCTCAGAAAATAATTTCTGCCTTGTGCTCCTGCCAGCTTTACTTTGCGATTCCCAGTGAATCATTCTCCCTACAGAGTCAGCTCTATTTTTAATTCCTGTTCGGTCATTTTTTTTTTCTGTATTCAATAATATCATTTACTGTCTCGTCACTTTCTCCACAGGGGCAACATTTACTATTTCATCGAGACTTATAGTGTAATGACTCCTGTATTATTATTATTATTATTATTATTATTATTATTATTATTATTGTTGTTGTTGTTGTTGTTGTTGTTGTTGTTATTAATATCAACAATGTCGTATGGGTTTAAAATCCTATTCCCTATCAGACGTATTTAATATGTTTCTATATTTGCAGTTTTATGTGCAATTCTCTTTAGATTTTCATTTTGTTTATATTTCTGTTTTCACTTTTGTGTGCTTTTCTTCCTCTCTTGCAAACTCCGTCTCTCGTCCTTATCACCTTCCCCACTGTCATTCTCTATTTATGATTCGGTTAAAAAAAAACTCTATTTTAAATATTGGCAGTAAATATATATTCTTCCTTATCGCAGCTGAAAAATATAATGTATTGGGAAAAAAGTCTTTTAATCCATTTTTATAACTTTGCCGGTTGCTTTTTTTTCCATCTTTTAATACGAAAAAAAATTCTTTCGAAATATTTTCTCAATTTCCTGTGGGACATGATGTTCAGTGTTTGAGAGATTTCTGCTGTTTTTAGTAACTTTAATAAATGATTGTACAAGTTTAGTGTCCATGTCTGTGTATGTTGTTGTGTCCCTGAGTTTATTTCGTAGTGCAAAAGTCTTGGCATCTTCACATGTATATGTGTTTCTGTGAGTGTAAATAAATATTTATATATGTAGTTACATAATATAGGTATATCTTACATACATGAATACCTGGATGTTTATGAGTAAGCGTTTAAACACATACAAATGCACCCACACACAGACGCACCCATTCACTCACACACACACACACACACACACAGACACACACACAGACATATATATATATATATATATATATATATATATATATATATATATATATATATATGAGGGTGTCTTTGTGTCTGTGACTTTATGTGTATGCGTGCTCACAGTTATGAATATCTGCTTTTGTGGAAGCGTATTTGTTTATCTACTTAAGGAATATAAGTAAACACTGAAGTGTTGGCTTCATATATATATATATATATATATATATATATATATATATATATATATATATATATAAGTGAAAGTTAAAAGTTTATATATACATTCATTCCATTGTTTTTTATTTTATTTATTTACGCATTTATGTATACATATTAATGCAAATACACACACACACACACACACACACACACACACATATATATATATATATATATATATAGTTTTCATGAGAAAATGGCGTCTTACTATAGAGTATAACAAGTATAAGTTAATATGTATTTGCGCATCCTTATCAAAAATGTAATCACCTTCTTTTTCAACGACAGCATGCCAAATGCACAGGCAAGTGGTCGATGCTACGTTTAAAGAAATATGGGTTTTCCCGGGAAGGAAATAGCTGAAATATTTTTTTTCAGTTTCTTGTTTTTAAATTATGCCACTTATTGAATATACTAGTGATCAAAACACTTGAAAATATGTAAGTACTAAATCTGCTGCGCATGGATGATATGGAAGAAACTCATATGCTAACAATCACATTCTTGGTTATGGAAGAACCTAAGAATCATATCTCTGGATTCGTTGTTGTGCAGTCAGTGAAAAGGTGATTACATTTTTTTATACGTTTTAAATACATCTAACTTATATTTTATTTTTTGTACATCCGCACTTGCAAAGTTATTACTCTTTGAAAGCACACACACATACACACACACACACACACACATACACACACACACACACACACACATATATATATATATATATATATATATCTGTGTGTGTGTGTGTGTCTAACATATTCAAAGTTTTCTTCACTAAGAATCGTGCTCTGCTTAATACAAGGGATCTTGCTGGACAATGCTCTTACTTGAAGCCTAATGATGGCCAGAAATATCGTAACACACACACACACACACACATATATATATATTCTCCCTCCAGCTATGGGTTAAATAGTAGGGCAGAATGAGCTCTTTAACCTTGGGTAGGTAACCAGTCTAGGAGATGGATAACTCTGAATTCACAGTTCCTGAGGTCAGTCGTTGATTGGGTTCGTGGCATTCCTTGATGCCCCAATTCTTTCCTATCGACTGTGCCAAAAAGTGTGGAATGGTCCTACACAAGCCTTCACCACTATAAACAAATCACTGTGTTGGTTGTTCATTGGATGAACACTCATGCGTCGAAAATCGACGAGAGAGTCCATTTTTATTCATATATATATATATATATATATATATATATATATATATATATATATATATATATTATCAGTTACTATAGAATTGAAACATGTTTGTTATCATTGGTTTAATGATATGCCACTTTGAAAACAATGGTCACAAACGCTTTTTAAGTGTCTATTATCTCATAATATATGACAACAGGTGATTTTGATAGCCAGTAAATTTACACACTCGCACCCAAAAACAATCAAACGATATCTGGAATGTTAATCTTAGACACATATTAATAAAAAAGAAAAAGAAAAAAAGAAAAAAGAGATCAGACGGTCCTGTTAGTAAACAAAAAAACATGCTTAGAGGGCGAGCCAAATCTGGAATAATTATTAATAAAAAAAAGCAAATGAACAGACACACAAACATAAACGCGCACACACACACTTACACACACACAAACACACACATAAACAAGCACCCCCCCACACACACACACAGAATTTGGAAGACATGAGACAGAACAAATGAACAGCCACTAGCAACAGCTACAGTTCTAGTAATCTTCTGTAGAAGGGATTTTTTTATCCCGAAATATTAAGAATTGAGAATAAATCACAGGTTAACAAACAACCACAGTTATCTTCTTTTTTCTTTACACTTGCATTGTGATAGCCTTCAAAACCAACAAACCAACAAACCAATATATATATATATATATATATATATATATATATATATGCTGATATATATATATATATATATATATATATATATATATATATATATATATATATATATATATATATATATATTACCAGCCTCCATGCACGAGTAAGATGTGACATATGAGCAATTTCTTAAGCGCCGTTTAATATATTTCAATATAATGAAATGCTCCCTTTCAAAAAAAAAAAAACTCTCCAAAAACGATTTCTTCAAACAAGAAATCTTCTCCTGACGATGACCTAAGGTCGAAACTAGTTAAGAATAAATAACATATAAGAAATATTCCAGTTTGTCTTATCACTTTTTGTTCATACTATATATATAATATATATATATATATATATATATATATATATATATATATATATATATATATATATATATATGAGCAGAGCTTCTAAATAATTGAGTAAATGATTTTGTCTGCAAAATTTATAGACAGCTCACTTTGAGAAGCAGGCTCATCAGGATGATGAATGTTTGACGTAATAGGTAAAGAAGCGATGTAGCCGTGTCTGTAATAACTATGCAACAAGGACATTATTTAACACCGTTTGGCAATAGAATGCTCGCTGGAGCCAGAAATACTGGCCACTCCATATCCGACGTGGAAACTTCTTAAATTTTTTCTCGGGCAATAGTATCAAGTTTGTAGTAGGTTTCCATGTGAATTCAGAACTGAAATAAACTTAACGTGAAAAACTGGGTGCCCACAGGAGATGCAAAAACGGGAGCTCCGGTGAATGACAAAGATAATAATCAGCCTACGTAAGAAAACATTGTATCTGATTATATGCGAATTCAATACAGTAGCTGCTCAACAGTTCAGTCAATGTGAAGTACAATACATACTCCATTCGACTAAGTTTTTATTCGTCGATAAGAACGGATTACATTCTTAGTAATTGTTGCATACCTCCTTACCGGCACTAAATATCTATATATGTTATATACTTCTCTTCTACTTCTTATTCTTGTCGTCTAGTCTTCTGGTCGGCTTTGCTTCTTCTACAGGTCTGGTCTTTCTTATATGGGGATTCCGTGTCTGGTCTCTGTGGGGATCACTGCTTATCAAAAGCCCTGTGCTATTGTTAGCTTTTAGTAATAACAACAAGACTTCGATTTACGATGATGTTACTTTATTCCATAAACCCCCAGACCAGACAATGCGCGCGGATCCTTACATCTTGCTAGCTTCGCTTCTAAGTCCTAACTCTAATTGACTAACTGAGTTGCTTACACCTTAAACCGGGAGGGGCTTCTATCGGGTTCCGGTTCTCACGATTCTCCCCAGAACGCAAGGTGAGATCGAGGTCAAGCGCTGTCACTCACCCTCAAGGCCATCAGCTACACTAATATGATTTCTACACTATTGTCATAATCATTAGGTATCTAATGATTATGTAACATAATATAGCTTGCGAAACATCACCTGGGATTAAAAATATCCACATATGACTGTATAAGCGCTTTTAATGTGGTTATCGTTGAACGAAATAGACTCAGGAACTCGCGATCAAATTCTGGACGAGGGTGCTTGCATTTCATATTGGGCTAATTGTTATATACTGGCATCAAATGTCTATATGTTATATAGCGGATTCAAATTCCCGGCCCTACTTCGTGTATCTGTATGCGTTCCGGGTATGTATGGTCACGTAGCGAAGTATGTAGTAGTCGGACTTAGAAAATCACAACACATGGGTATTGTAAAAACTTTGAGTTTATTTCTTTCTTCTCGGCTGTACGTCGTGGATGGCGACCGTGAACAATGACTACTACTACTGGTGATGGTGGGGTAAAGGGGGCTGGTGGGTCCTACAGCCGTTGGCTGCAATGGACCGTGAGCGTCTGTCGCTCACTTGTTCTCCGTCCGCTGTCTCCTGTCTAACTCACCTGGGATCCCTGACTTCCTTTTATATATATCAAACGCCTACGCGTTTTCTTTTGTTATCTTTATCAGCGAACAAATCTATTTCCGAACTTATTGTTACCCAATCTTTTTTGTTCGCTTTACCCGGGAAAAGTTCTTTGTTATTTTTTTCGTCTATTCTTTGTTTCGATTTAACCGGAAGATCCTATTTCTGTTTTCCCCTTCTTTTAAATATCTTCAATATACAACATAATTCTCTTGGTAAAAATATGCGTCCAACTCTCTCCAGCTATGGATAAATAGCAGAGTGGACTTAGGTCATTGGTCTTGGCTATGCAACAGGTCTAAGAAAAGAAAAACTCTGAAATTAATCCTGTTAAACTTCGCTTAAGAAATGTAGCATGTGTCACATCCTGCTAGTGCAGATTGCTTGGGAGATATACGATTGTATTAGATTGGCTGTGTGATGTATTTTAAACGGGTACATGAAGAGTTATCAAAAAAGGAAGAAGTCAATGGATAGAGAAGTTGTCAAAGTTAAACATATCATCAACTAGGCAAGCTATAAGATGAGACACATCTATCGCTCCATGAGCAATTTTGCAGAGGTCACCATTTAAAGGAGGAAGTGTCTGTGGATGCTCTGTGGAATCCAGTATATATATATATATATATATATATATATATATATATATATATATATATATATATATATATATATATATATATATATATAACACATATATATATATATATATATGAGAGTAAGTAAACAAACAATGCGTTTATTTGATATGGCTTTTTAGCCGACAATTTTTGGAGGATATGTGCTTAATTGAAGTCATACCTAATTTGGAAACCTAATAGGTCGAAATGTACATTCAGGGATTGAGATTTTCTCGATTTGTTTAGCCTTACATTTGAACATATATGCCCGCTTAAATTCATTAATTATTAACTAATTAATTTTCGAAATTAGGTATGACTTCAATTAAGCACATATCCTCAAAAAAAAAATATATATAGTGATTCAAAATCTGTTTCACTTTTAATAGACTGAACGGAGAAGATAACATATTTGAAAGGTTCTAACGCTAAAACAAGTTTTTTTTACTCTCTATCTGATGTATTGTCACCACTGACATAACGTTACACCTTTCTCGCCAGGATAGGTGAGTCACGTTTCGAACACTTTTGGGCAGGCAGTGAAATCCTTATGTGGACGAAGCTATAAAAGCTATACAAATAGCCAATGAGATTTGTTTACTGCAATTATGTAGCGTGTGCTCTGCTAGAGATTGCAACGACCACTGTAGAAGAAGTAAGCTGTCTTGACAAGTGAGACATTCTACATATCTTGTTATGCTCACCATGATACCCCATGGTGATTTACTAGTAATACAGTCCAATGTGTGCGTAAGTTTAGATGCATTTATTTCCTTGGGTGAGTTTCATGGGCATTTTGATCTTACCAGTTGACTATGCGTCATCACAGATACGGTTGGTTAGTCACTTTCTCAAATTCCTGTCTGCTATTTGTGCACAGTACATGAAATTTCAAGTAACATCCTTTGAGACGTAATCATTACACAGAAAAAATTATATATATATATATATATATATATATATATATATATATATATGAATGATAGGTAAAATGGATATTGAATCCGACAATATTTTTACCTTTCATACTGTCCACAGAAAAAACAAAATTGGAATTACTTAAATCATATCACCGGAACTCATATTTCGGATGTAATAAGGATCCCGACTCTGCGAGTTTATCATCATTGCAGATTCATGTTGCTGGACTTGTTACATTTTTAAACTTTCATTTGTAACCGGAACATTTTCCTGAACCTTTTGATATTCATATACATTTTTACTGCAAACCCTTTTGAGCTTTTTATGATAAAAATGCTTATAATTTTAAAAAATAAAATTTATTTTATTTTTAACAACAAATATGTATTCTAAATTTAAAAAAAAAAATTCCGGTACTGATCGAGAGCGTTCTGTGCCTCGTAATTAATGATATATTCATTTCGTTTTTCCACTTACAATGTTGCTTTGATAAAGACATATTCATAATGTCGAAACAGATTTCTGTCAGCAAAGATTTTTAACATCTTGTTGTTTTTTCTATAAAACTTTCTTACATATATATATATATATATAACAGTCTCGTTCAGGATTTGAACTCATGTCGCCGTATCCATATCAACGCCGATAACAATTAAACGGCGCGTGCCTCCTTAGATGAAATTTTAGTACAACGCTGATATCTAAAAAATAATTATTGCTAAATATATTTCAACGCTTTCGCGATCGTCAGGCAATATTATATTCTGAAGAATTACAATAGTTACAAGAGACTGACAAGTGGAATACATTTCCATTACAGAATATGTTTTTATCTTAATGATTTGTTGTTTTTTTTCGCTAAATTGTTAATCTCCTTCGAAAAGAAATATCATAAAAGTATTTTGTAAGTCGTCCACGTCTTTATGGAAATCCGACTAAAGAACGTCTGTCTCGTCATTTGAAATCTTCTGTCCAGCCAATTAATTAGATATCGAAAGGTTTCATTTTTATTCTTCTTTTATATAATATGTATTTGATGTGTAGAACCTTGATGAAAGTTTAGCGAAAGTACTATTACAGGGTAGAACAAAATATTGACACTTTTAAAAGATTCATAACTTTCGTACGTTTCATTCAATTTTAGGTAATTTCCCAGATACTATAAGTAATCTAAGAAAACTGTAAATATCAAGTTACAATGAAAAAAAAAACAAATAAGAACAATAGCATTTTACTTTTCGGCTGAGGGGTTAACAATTTCAATAACAACTTTTCAGCGCACTTCCATCTTTTTACACACACTCACACACACACACACACACACACACATATATATATATATATATATATATATATATATATATATATATATATATATATTAATGTGTATGGTTGGTACTAGTATACTAGAAAAAGTAATAATATTCCGACGTACAGTGTTATTAGAAGAGTGCTCAATATCTGTGATAGAGCGTTGAAAGTTGAATGAAGTGACAAATAAAAAAAGTAATATCGTTCCCAAATAAATGAATAAAAGCTAAAACTTTTATTTGTCACTTCATTCAACTATATATATATATATATATATATATATTATATATATAATATATAGGGTGTTCGGGAGAAATTTGACAGTTTCATCAGGAAAAAGAAAAAGTGGTTGTTAACTACAAAATTTAATGGATTGTAAAGAAATTCAACAAGCACGGAAATTACACTACTGTCAACAAGTTCTTACTCAAAATAACCGCCATTAGCGTCGATCACATCCTCAATCCTGCTCCGGAACCTGGAGCAAGCTGATGTTACAATTTCCAAGGAAAGGTTCTCAAAAATTACCTTAATTCTGTCAGTTAACTCGGCTTTTGTAGTACTTGGTGTCTTTCTCAACAGCGCTACATGCATAACAATCCACAGGTTTAAGATCTGGGGAGTTCGGAGGCCAAACATTGTGACTGGTTTAGTCGTAAAAATTTGCCGACAACCATTTTTGATTTTTCCCAGACGTGTGGCAGGGGTGCAGATCCTGCTGCCATATGTATGGCCTACCATTGGCTACCCTTGTTATCCAGGGCTTGAATACAGTGTTTAGCAACTCCACGTAGGCATGTAAGGGCCCTCCAACACTTTTTCTGCAGATTTTTGAGGATTTCTGCTGTACGAACCCAATCAGATTGTCTGTTATGATGCTTTCTTCTAGCCACAGCCTTATAGTCTCCATTGCAATTCTCCAGTTCATGCCTGACTGTTTTTACAGGTTTCAGGGAGCATTGGACTCTAACCATAATCTCCTTATTTTGATGGCCAGTGCAGATCACCATCCTCTTCCATGATTCTGGTGAGTTCCACTCATCCATTCTATATGTCATCACATATATGAATGAAGAAGGTCGAAACATTTAAATGATGCGTAGTTTCTGTCAATACCTACCACCTATGGAGAAATATAACCAAATATAAATATGTCAAATTTATCCCGAACACCATATATATATATATATATATATATATATATATATATATCAGTGGCGACTCTACAATAAACATTACAAATTATGCCAGGTAATAGCGGGCCAGGAAATTTGGGGGGAAATTTGAAAAATGGGGTGGGCACAAGGGGCCTACAGGGGGACACCAAACATTAGGACCCACACAAAATATATATTGAGTATTTTATAATTGATAATTATTATCTATGACAAATATTCAACTTATTTAGTTAAAACGTCAAATAAAAATAAACATTTTGGTTAACAAAATATTAATTTTTCCTTCTGCTAGACTGGTTGCCATACCAAGGTTAAAGAGCCTAGTCTCTCCTACTATTTACCAATAGCTGGAGGTAGAATAGTCAGATATATACCTTCCCGAAGAGTATTAACGCTATGTGACATGAAAGCAGTCTCATCCAGGATTTGAACTCGAAACGCCTTGTTCATTTCATTCATATAACTATTATACCACGGGGGCCTCTATTTACTAAGATTAAATTAAACCACAACATACGATGACCATAACTCATTAAATTACAGAACTACATAACTAATGTAATTTCGAATCAAGAAAACTCTGGTCAATATATTAGTCACTACACGAGAAGTCAGTCTAGACTGTAGACTTTGACGCCCAAACAAAGCCGAGCATCAGTCTGTTAAAATGAATGTTTATTGTTGTTCAGATATTAAATACCTCAGCACTGGCATTCAATATCATAATAAAAATGTCGCTCAAAGGTCAATAAAAACACGCAATCACTTAAACATTGAATTCTGCTGTCCAGCTTTTCTTGTGGCAAATAAAGACTCGCTTGTTAAGTGTTCGACTTGTAATACAATTGCCAATAGTAAATAGATGTCCGGTATTCATTTTTACTATATGTTGAGGTATTTTCTAGAGCCAGCATAAAAATATATTAAATTAAATCTTACGTTTTTATTCATGGTGTCAATTCATTGAGTTAACCGTATTTAATAACTATGGGAGAAACCTAACTTGTAAATAATCTATATCTTAGAATCAATTTTGGAGGCGCCTTGTGTAATGGTTATTGCCGAATGAAATGGACACGCCAAGACGAATTCTAATTCTGGATGAGGCTGTTTGTATCTCACATAACGCTTATATACTTGAGAAATGTATGAATACAACTATTCTCCCTCCAGCTATAGATTAATTAACTTTGGTTAGACAACCAGTTTAAGAAAAGGAAAGCTCTAAACGAAAACCTGCTAAACTTTGCTTAAGAAATTGACCTTGTGCCACATCCTGCTCGTGTGGAGGCTTTGGTAAATATGTATGTTTTAGATTCCAATGGTCATGCTCCAGATATTAATCTGAATTAACATAGATAGATAGATAGATAGATAGATAGATAGTGCTAACCGGTTGGTGAATTTGAATAGATTGATCATTGTGTTCCTTAAATAATTTATAACTCATAGTTATTGTTCGTGCTTCAAAGACAAGTCGAATTAAAAAGCCTAAACAAATAGATAGATTCATTCATTCATAATACTACCCGTTTGGTAAATTTAAACAGTTTGATCATTCTATTAATTACTCAAGTAACCCATGACATTTTCCTCATTTCATGAAATCAACCTACTTTCTAATATAGAACTTCATTTTCTCTCAATGTCTTATTTCTGTGAATTTGGCATATCGACACTTTTTGGTTCATTTAAAGTCGAATCATTCATTTTTGATAAACATTGGACTTAGGTTACTTACAGTGTCTACTGTTGTTTAACTGGTTACCCAATTATTATTTAACAGGATTATCGCTGCTTAACTTCGGTTTGGTTGGTTTACGGCATATCAACATTTTTGGGTTATTTACTGTAGAATCAAATAATCTCTGATAAACAGAGGATTCGGGTTTCTTACAGTACCCGGAGTTGTTTAAGTTGTCACCTAATTAAGTATTGAACATGGTCATCACTGCTTAACTTCGTTGATCTACCGGCAACCGCTGCTTTCAGCGTAACTTGACCTCAACCCGAATTTTTCGAAAATCATCTCATGAATACATAGATAGATAGATAGATACATACATACATACATACATATATTCTATGTATTTCTGACAGCTTGTGATATTGTTCTTTTTTTTTAAATTTTTAACAAGAATTTCAGAAAAGAATATGTATCTCCTTGAGAGCATCTTAAAACAAAACAAAAAAAAGTGAGAATAAATGTTATCTCTTATTAAATTAAATTCGGGTCCGTAGTGGCAGAGAAGACAGCCAACAAACAAATAGACTAAATCAAATTACAGTAAGATGTAGAAATATATACTGTTAAAGATAATCTTAAAAAACAAAACTAATTCATTTTTATGAAAATAGCACTTAACTGACGTAGAAAATTTCTTGAAAACTTTCACTACCTTTCTTTTTCTTTTTTTTTTTTACTTATATATTTTTTGTTTTGTTTTAAATGACTAAAATCAATAAATTCATTTGCTAATTAAATTAATATATAAATACACAAATTATGTCAATGTACATACGCTTTATGCCTGAATTGGACATTGATGTGTGAGCGTTGCTTCGTAGCCTCGCACATAGTTTCGGATATTCATAGAAGCATTTTGTATTCGAGTCTTGGTGTGTTTATTTACCAGATTCTATTGAATGTATATGAGTATGTGTGCAATTAATTTATATACAACGAAATCAATAAGGAATCGATTTATTTGAGTAATCACAATTAAATATAATGAAAAAATCATATTACTAATCTCCAGAGACCAGACAGACTTATCAATCATCATTCAAGATAATATCATTTGTTAGAAAAGGTCTCACAGAGAATAACGTGAGGTGAAGTATTATTATTATTATTATTATTATTATTAGTAGTAGTAGTAGTAGTAGTAGTAGTGAAAAGGTCTTGTTTAATTCAGAAGAAAATAAAAAAAACACATAAAAAGCAATTACAGTGTTGCATATATCTCTGTCAGTATGTGTATTTGAAAGCATTACGGTAGAACAATCGATCGGCTTCATCAAAATTGCACGCAGTTGAATAGAAGTTTTAAATTAAACTACCTGAACTGCCGGAAAATCTGACTTGTACGCATTTACTTAAACCTTCCCGGACTGTGATTGAAATTAGCCTCGTTTTGATCTGTAGGAAGAGCGTAGTAAAAGAAAGAGTAAGAGGAACCTGGACATACTATTTCTCTGAATGTTTGAGATGAGGCTTGATTAGTATTATCTGCGTTATTCGGACTATTGTCCCCATCTTCATTGTTATTTGTACAACGTTTCAGTCGATATGCACTCCGGCCTTCTTCAGGTATTTCTTGTCGGACTCGGGAACCTTCTTACTCGGGAACCTTCTTTTCGGACTCGGGAACCTTCTTTTCGGACTCGGGAACTTTCTTGTCGTAATCGGGAGCCATCACGGAAAAGAAAGTTCCCGAGTTCGAAAAGAAGGTTCCCGAGTCCGAGAATGTTCCCGAGTCCGACAAGAAATACCCGAAGAAGACACGTTTTTGCAGATAGTATTTTCCAGATATCTGTAACCATAGGTTCGAGTGGTGAGTCGAATGTATCTTTGCTACCTTCACAAAGAGGAAGAAACCCACATAAAAGGCGGACGCATTTTCATCAAGCAGACAGTAGTCAGACGGTCAACCAAAGCGTTCAGCAGGTTCAATTTCCGACATGCTAGTTTTAATTTCTTTCGATTGGTCAGTTTTGCTGGTATATTTTTTGCCACCTTTATATCATTTCATATTCATAATTGACCATAGATTATTGATTGGATTCGATCAGCACTTGTTGGTGGCCATGAAAGTTAGGCGGTTTTGCTATTTATATTTTGGTTCGATTTTTCAGTTTTTCATTAGTTTTGCTTTCCAAGGAAACCATCTATTTTCTTTGTTTTATTATAGTATTTCCTGTTGATGTCTGATTTCGGTTGAGATTGAAAATTTACAGCTTACTCCGCTCAACGCGCAATTTCTCGTGTATTTCTGGTTCAATCTTTAGAAATATTTATACGGTTGGAAATAAAAAATGAAATAATCTTTCTAAATATGTAATCCATTAAATTATTTTTATAAAGGACGCAAAAAGAACAATATCTCATTAATAGAACATAGTATCTTTTTTAAGGAATTCGCTTGAACAGGTGGGGGAAGAAATGAACATCCTCTTGGTTGGAGTTTGTCTTTTGAGTGTACAATTTCAAGATTTTTGATGAAGATTAGTCAATTTGATTTAGCGAAACTAGATATCGTGTAAAATTTAGCCTCGGAGAAAAAATAGATAAATAAATAAATGAAAAAATGAAAAAGAAAACCTAAATTTCACATCTTCGGCTGTTCGAAGCAAAATACCGTTTTAACTCGCAGTAAAAAAAAAAAAAATAATGGATATTAATTTAATTTAATTTATTTAATGCACATACAAATTACATATTTAGAAAGGTTATTTCATTTTCTTTCCAACCATATAAATATTTCTAAAGATTGAACCAGAAATATACGAGAAATTGCGCGTTGAGCGGACTAAGTTGTAAATTTGTTAATCTCTCTCTCTCTCTCTTTCTCTCTCTCTCTCTCTCTCTATATATATATATATATATATATATATATATATATATATATATATATAAAGGATTATATCTTTAACTTAAATCAATATCAAACCATTTTAATATAACTTGGTAGAAATGATTATAAGAAACCTCAAAATATAAATTTTTAATTTAAGTTATTGGCCAAAAATCGTATGCCATATAGCGATATAAGTAAATTTATTTTAAAATTGTTTTTATTATTATCATTTCATAGTTATATAAATATTGCAAGATTCACACATTCCAACGGTAGTAATAAGTATAAGATGTAATCTTTTGAAATGTCGATGAAATATTAATCATTAATTAGGAGTGTTTTCGTTTCACTGTAAAACACGATCTTCTAAGTTTTCAAGCGAAATTTCATCCCTCATTTCAAACGACAATCTCTCTTTCATTCAGACGTTGTCATACAAGTTAAAAAAGTTCCCAATTGGAGTGCAATCTACAGTTTTCCAGCAATTTCACCAATTATGTGCTATGATCAAGAATTTCTAACCCCCCCCCCCCAAAATAGAATTCATCAAAACTAGGAAAAATAAATCAAACTTAATGTAATTTTTGCTGAATATTGAAGTAGATGGATAAAAAAATAACATCTTAAATTTATTTGTTTTACAGTCTTTTAAAAGGGAGAATATCATAAATTGAAATCTGTATTTGTCGAAATGTCACATTTTGTCCATTTTGTTTCTCTTCGATGTTCTTTATAAATTAATCTATTTCAATATTATAATAATCATATGAAAATAAAATTTCAGTTTAAGTTCAGTTTAAGGAAATTTTTCATGAAAGTTTAAGAAAAGAGTTATATGTGCTTAAATTTTGACGAAACCTATGTAGTGTTATTCGTTCAAATTGGTTGCTTTAGCATTGGGCATGGCTCCGTTTTCCAAATAAAGCATTCTTTTGGTTGGACTTAGAATACGCTGGGTATATCCCCTACAGATGTGTAAGACACTCCCCGAAAAGGGGGTTCTGGGTATGATGATAAATTGCATCCGATGGTTAGGCACCAGTTCTGTAGATCTGATTTTACTACTCCCAGGTTCATTCTGATGTACCTATGGGCCAAATAGACCCTGTTAAAATGTATTCGTATACGATATGAATGTTTGATATCATTGTGTTCAAAACCTCTGAAGAAAAAAGTATACCGAAAATGTAAATATAAATGTAAAATATACGTTCCGTAACTTCTTAACATAAAATAATCCTAGACTGGTTGACATGCCATTAAAATCAATCAATCATACAATCACTCATTTTTCCATAGTGGCAGACAGCAATTGATATAAAACTCTTCTCAACCTCTTTTTATTCAAACTAAGCGTTTTGCTTGCAATTAATAACCCCCAATTCAGCATCGTATCAGAAGATTTGTATTCCATCAAGACTATTTGTTGTGATGTTAATCCAACAGTAAAAAAGAAGTCAAGTCGAGGTAGGGTAAAATAAGACAAGTGTATTTACAATAATGGTACAGGAACGGCTAGCTTGCCGTTAAACGGTAACAGTACAACCTTTTCACTCGGTGTCTCACTATTTATAGTGAGAACCGGTGTATATTCTCTCCTGTAGGAACGGCCGGTACAACACTATTTAAATTGAATTTCTCGTCGCATAACACATAAATTCTTCCTTTGTGTCCTGTCATGGACTTTCTTCTTTTCAAGGTTCTCCAATTCATTGCGAACTTTTCTGGACTCTTCTTGACGTGATTTTAACATTAACTCTATTTCCGAGACCCTTGAGCCAATTAAGATTCTTTTCAAAGAACGCTATGACCGCCCGCAGTGGTCAACGTCTTTAGCCGTTTCCTGGTGTCGTACGTTTCTGATATCTTCAAACAATGGTCGATGGTGCTACTAGATATGTTCAATGTTGTACAATAGTACTGACCTTATGTTCATTCATACTAAGCCAAACATTTCATCGTTTCAACTTTGGCGAGTCTTGATCCTCTCTGCGCTTTCAAATATATAAAGGAAATGCGCTGTGCCTGCGGAATACAAATATAAACTGATATTCTAGAATCACCACGGAGAAGGTTTCATCACTAGAAATATCAAAAACAAGAAAAACATTAAACATTTTTATTCATAGCCAATCATTATCAGGTCGTTCTGGCAGCAAAAATATCCATGACTCTCCCCACTTTATTTATTTCCCCTCCCCTCTCTCTCTCTCTCTCTCTCTCTCTCTCTCTCTCTGTCTGTCTGTCTGTCTGTCTGTCTCTCTCTCTACTTTAGTCCCTTTTCTCTTCCACCACTATTTTTTATTTATTTATTCTATTATCCTCTCTCTCTCTCTCTCTCTCTCTCTCTCTCTCTCTCTCTCTCTCTCTCTCTCTCTCTTTCTCTACTTTTAGTCCCTTTTCTCTCCGTCGTATCGGTCATTGCGCTGGTAGGTCCTCCACGCAGCATCCAGAAACCGTACAAAGCTGATTGATGTATGCTTTTTCTGGTTGGTCCCCACTGATATATCTATGTGTTGTGTCACCAATAGTGTCCAACATGTTTTGTCCGTCTTATTCTGATGGTTTGTGATAGGGGACAACTGAGCCTACACCTGCTTTGTTGTGGAATGATGCTTCCAAAATTTGTTCAAGACAATCCGCAGCATCCTTATGTAGCTCCCATCTGGCATTTTCCCACAGCGCTTCGTTCGAGTGCAAGTTTCGCCTCCGTACAGTAGCACTCATAGGGCTCTGGCTGGGAATAATTTTTCTTGAAATAGCGACTGTATTCCAGACATTATCGAGTGATTGGGATTATTTTTGAGATTCAAAACGGCCATTTTGATCCACCATATATTTTGTAAAGGCAAATCACCTTCTCGCTTCAGTTGCAATAGCTCACCCAGCCATTTTGAAATTCGAGCTAAGGAAGATACACCGAATATGTACGTGTGTGCGAATGCTTTATTTTCAAACTACTTATGTTTGTGACAACAGTCATCTAAGATCGCATGGCTGAGTGTCGACAAATTTTCACGGAGACACAGACGAGATGAAGATAAGACTTCGATCGCATAGAAGAGAAAAAGTCAGACAGGCATTCCAATGAAAAATACCACTCATTTTATTTGTATGCTACATCCTTACTATAAACCCGTCTCAAATCTGGAAAACATGGAGTGGTATATTTGAGATTTCTGAAAGAAAGATTCCATTGGTCTATAAATCGTAGCCTATTCCCAATGGGAAGAAGACAGTTTCCTGACTCCGGAATCCAATATCATTAACCTGTTTACTGCCGATCACTAACTGACTTACTGACTCTTTTTAAAAATCCGCAATAGTCATGTCACAGTCATCAAAGTAAAAAAACTCAATTTAACTTAGATAAGATACTTTTTTTGCATCAATTTAAAGAAAAATATATTTTTTCAAAACTACATAAAAAAACATGCAACATTATTTACTTTCTGAGTTTTAAGAAAATAACATTTAAATTTTAAAATCATATTGAATTTTTATTTATTTTATTTTTCTATATATTCTTCAAGATATGATCTTTCAAGAAATGTAAAAATTAGGGACCGGGAATTTTTTGTTTTTCAAATAGTCAAACACACAAAACATATTTTTTTAAAGTTTCTTAAATAAAATAAGCTAATCGTTATAAATTAAGTCGTTGAAAAATAATTTGGTGAAAATTTCATTAAAATTGAACAATACCCTGATTTTTGGTAATTGTTTTAAAATTAAGAAATTAAAAAGAAAAATTTATGATCTCCCTTGGCAATCCTTGAGCATCACAATATATATATATATATATATATATATATATATATATATATATATATATATATATATATAGCTTTTAAGGAAATCAATGTGATGCAATGTGACTTAGGTAAATAATTATCTCCATAAGAGATTTGGCATGGCAGCAGCTTCATGGTGTTTCACAACGTTACATTAAATTGAGACATCATTTGCGTTGACACTTGTTCTTCCCGTCACATCTAAGCTTCAGCCTCAACAGCTCACCCGGCTGCTTTGAATGTCAATGTAATGAAGACACCAGATACGCCTGTCTATCAGAATGTCTTGTTGAAGCTACTGGCGTTTGAGACAACAGGTGTCTAAAGTGATGAGGTAAAAGCTGTCATCAAAGTGAGAGGCAAATGCATCAACCCAATGTCGTGTTATATAGCGCCTTCTTTACCGGCACTAAATCGTGTAAGTAACGTTGTGATATATATATATATGGTCACGTAGCGAAGTATGTAGTTGTCGTTTAATGAAATCTACAACACATGCGTATAGTAGGAGTTTTGACTTTATTTCTTCTTCTCGGCTGTACATGGTGGGTGGCGAGCATTGACAATGAAATGACCGAGGGTTGACAATGACTACTATTATTGAGATGACTGGCGATGGTAAGGTAAAGAGGGTTGGTGGGTCTCACAGCCGTTGGCTGCAATGGACCGTGAGCGTCTGTCGCTCACTTGTTCTCCGTCCGCTGTCTCCTGTCTAACTGTCCTCGGCTCGAACCATCAGGCCTTTTATATTGATAGATACTCCTACGTATCTTTATCTTTTGATCTGAATACGGACATTTTTTTATATATTCCTTTATCTTCTCCCTGCTTCTTTGACCGGAAAGCCTCGCTTCCGTTTTCCTCTTTTTTTAAAATATATATTTTTATATTTCTCTTTGTCTTTTTGCCGGAAGCTTTGTTTTCCGGCCGAGGACAATACAACTTTCGCACGTCTCACAGAAGAATATATTTTAGAGACACAGACGATACTGTCGATTCTAGAACAATTCTGTACCAAACGATTTGGTATTTTTTTGCTTGGGTGGGTGGTTTTTACGGCATGTCAACCCAATTGGGTCATTTTATACCGAAGACGTTTTGGTTGATTCATTCTTGATGGGTACTCACTTATTTTTAGAACTCATTTTGTTCTCTTTAACCCAAAGATGGGACCCCTAACAGGTACTCCCACTCCGGGTCAGTGTGGGCTTGGAAGCAATGGCGGAGAAGGGGTGCTCTACAATTCCCAGACATCTGGAACAAGAACCTCACCATAAGTTAGAGTTTAACGTCATAACTTGAAGATGAAAACCCTCAGCCACTGCACCCATATGATAAAAAAGGGTTAGGGCTTGCAAAGGTGCCGTCGGGGTATTATAAAGCCCCAGCCGACAGGACTGTGATATTTGGTCAGTTTGGTACCGGACAATTCGGTACTGGATACTCTGATTGTCTTTTATAATATTTTTAATGGCAAGTAATGAAAGAGAAGATTAAGAAAATGTAGTTTATTAGAATATTTCTAGAATATGTATCCAAAATTTTGTTTGCATTCAGAAATGTCATATTTGATAAAATAAATGTCGAAATAAATTACAGTATCTATTCTTGTAACCCTACCAGACAATACTTTAATTATTGTTTACCTTAAATATGCATTAACTTCACTAAAGAATATTTGTTGTTTGAAATTAGCAGTTTACTACGAAAATCCCCCTTCAAATATGTACCAATTTGGCTGGTATTAAATTCTCCCTGTACCGAATTATCCAATACTAAATTTTCCGGTAACGACTTGTCGGCTACCAAAATGTCTGGACGCAGTACGATTACCATGTGCAGTGGATATTTCTCTGGGTTGTGGCTTTCAACTCGTCATTTAATCTATTATGTAGAATTAAGTTCAAATTGATCAAAAAGAAATGTAGGCAAAGTAAATCATTATCTTCTAAAATTGTAAGAAAAAAAAAGTTTTGATTTTTTTAAAAATCGGAATATCATTCCCTTTTTAAAAACACACACACACAAAAAAAAGAAGAGATTTTCCAACAAATCACATATGATTTCTTTCTTTTCCGTTTTTAATGGCACATAAACCTTCGTGAGTTATATGTAATCAATAGCATGGATATTGAAGGGTTTGTACCTTGACCGTGAATATTAGTCCGAAATTGAACGTAATAGTGCGACTGGAGTTCGAACACACTTACTATGATGTCGCAGTTCTGCACGTTAGCAACTATGCTACCAGGACTTCCTCTGTATATATGAGAGCAAATTATTAAAAACATAATTTCAAAAATCAATTTCCACGTATATAATGAAAATTGTAACGGACATTGACCGATATTTAAAATGTTACATGGGTGTGCTTCCATACAATTATTTCACCATTGTAGGAATCATTGCCAATAATTAATATTGCTATAAACATTAAGTGTTAATGATTTTTACTAAAGAAATATAAAGAAAAAGGAAGGAAAAATGGTCACTGTTTAGAAATTTAAGCAAGCGTTGATGGCATAATATAACTATATATTCAAAATGCAAATAGTATCTAAAATACTATACTAGCAAATCTATCCACCCTCCGCCGAACGCAAGTCTTTAAGTTTTAAGTAATAGAATATTGTATTAAAGTAGAAACACTAACGAAACTAAATAAGAACACATATAAAAAGATTACTCCTATTTAACATTATTTTAATCGATTTCTTTATAAAAGTATGTATACTATCGCTTTTGAAATGTTTGATAATAAAACGAAATTAGAAATCAATAACACCAAGTAATTAGTTATTAAACCTGCTATTGTTAAAACCAGTGCGCAAATTATCTACAAAATTTGAAACGTAAACCTTTGTTTCGTTGCGGTATTTTATATGCATTAATGACATTGGATGTTTTGAGGCAAATATACCTAAGATTTTACTTTAAAACAGACACCATTAATAAATAAATAGTTAATAAAGATTTTAAAAGATTAATAATCTTTGAGAATATAGTATAAATAACTAATGGAATTTTGACGTCGGTGTTGACGTAATTTCGGTTATCGACAGAAAGACACACAATATCCATTATAGTAAGATAGAGAATGCAATTACATTGCTGATAATATCAAAAAGAGAAGTATTGTCAAAAGTTACAGCAGAAATGCATTTTATTTCTTTTTAATTAAATATACATTAAAATAATCAGAAATAGTTGTATAACGCTTATCCTCGTAGGAAATAAAATCAGCGAGTCAGGTTCACATCCTGTATGTGGCTATTTGCATTTCACTTCGGGCTATTGCCCTTGGAAAAAGAATGAACCCATATGGTAGATCACCGGCTATGCATAAATAGTAGGACAAGCTGGGTTCTTTATATATGCTTAGAAAGATAGTCTAGTATGAAGAAAACTCTCTATTCAAACCAGCTTTACTTAGCTTAAATATGATCATGTGTCCCATCACGGCGTGGCATAGGAGCTTAATAGATAATTCGAAAATAAGGTTGTGATTGTTAGTATTTGTGAAACTACTACGTTTACTTTCGGACTACTATCATTGGGAAAGTATAAAGCCCCCATTCTCCAGTTATGTGTTAAATAGTACCACTACTGATCTTTTACAACGATGGCTTTGGCATTAAATAACCCAAGAATGTTCATATGTCATTAAAGCAAAGAAACAAAACCGTAATGTTTATTTAACCTTTTTGCTGTGTGGGGGTTTCCTGACAACCTTATACATCTATTTATCTATCGATCGATCTATTTCTCTCTCTCTCTCTCTCTCTCTCTCTCTCTCTCTCTCTCTATCTATCTATATATATATATATATATATATATATATATATATATATATAATATGTGTGTGTGTGTGTGTGTGTATGTAAAGGGAGAGATAGATAGAGAGAGAGGGGGGAATGCCCAAAGAAGTCTCTGCACAAAAACCCATGACATTTTCTGTAACAGGCACAAACAACTATCGGCGCAAAGTGACCGCCGTTGCACAAACCTGCTTGACAAAATGCATGACTGGGGGCCCTAACATCTGGCAAGTGGCTGGGTGAGCTAAGGACCATGACAAAGAGAAGAATAGAGTGGTTTCTAATGAAGAAGGACCGAACGTTGCTGTAGGATGCTTCAAACTACTACAACAACGGAATACAGTAAATCTTCACACGTAAGCAACACTGACCAAAACGTGCGGCGCAATCATTCACAAAAGGATCATGTGGGTGGTGATACTACTTGTGAATTAAAAAGTACATAGGCTAGGTAATTTATTACTTCCTTCAGTCGATTCTCTTTCTTTAATCTCAGTTGCTTTGACAGAAAAAGGTGTGTAATTATCCAGAACGGTCATGGCTCATTGACACTTTTTCGTGTATTCAGTGTATACATTACCTTACTTTCTAAACCAAAATGTAAAATTCATTCCACGTTTTAATTAAACCGTTACCCGATTTCGTTAGCGTGTGAAAGTATCTGACCATATCTGATTCACAGTTTTCGGTCAGCGTTTGACAATATTGATGTCATTCCAGTGCATCTGAAGATATTAGAAAAATGCGGTAAAATATTCAAATTCTATGGATGCCAAGATAATGAGTCTTTGATTGGATTTTATTCATGAAGAGCCCCCTGTTTCTTTATTTTTAGGAATTCTAGGATGTTCCTAAAATAACCGTTTAAATCTTGATCGGTGAGTACTGCCTTCATTTATTGACTTGCGTCAGGATTTTTCTTTTAATTTTCTCTAAGCCTGAACCACTTTGTATACAAGATTAGCAGTTGCCCACACAACAACACATCTCCATGACTACTTGGGAGAGTCCCGTGGAATAATGGCTAACGTGCTGTAACTTCTCTAATTTAACAATATTAGCATTGTATTTGCAATTTCTATATCTTATTATGACAGGCTTTATGCGTCTTTCTGTCGATAAGCAAAACTGCGTCAACACTGACGTCAAAATTTCATTTCTTATTTATATTAAATTCTCTATGATTATTAAAGATTATTCAATCATAATTAGTATCTTATTATTAATCATGTCTCTTTTAAAGTCGAGCTGGCTTAGATTTGCCACGAAACAGCCCATGCGTTTGAAATCCTGTAATGAAATAAAATTCGAACTCGCTTAGTACAATGTGCTGGACAGCGACATCGTAATAACCGATTTCGATCTCTGCTGGCGCTATACGTTCGCTTTCGGATTAATATCCTTCATAAATGTATGAATCTCACAATTTCCCGTTGCAATGAGTTAAATAATGTCACTGTTGTTCTTCTACAAGGACAGTTTGGCATTACATAACCCACAAATGTTGATATACCATTAAACAAAGAAACGCACCTTCCTTTATGGTTTGTAAGCGACACAAGGTAAATCTATAAAACATGGTATGTATGTTTTTTTCTGCGAAATCGGTTGCCATACCAATGTTAAAGAACCCAGTCTCTCCTACTATTTACCCATTACTTAGGGAAGAAGAGATCAAATTAAATACTGACAGGGTAAATCAAAGAGAAATGGATTTGATTGACTGAAAAGACGTTTCACTCTGACGAAGTTAGGAAATAACATTACATTTTTACTTTGAACCCCCTCATCCACCCAGGATTGAGTTAAATAGCACCATTACTATTCTTCTACCTGGATGGCTTTGGAATATATAACCCAAAAAGGTTGATATTCCATTATACAAAGAAACCAAACCAAATATCTATGCTACATATATTTCTCAAGTAAAAAGCTAAAATCAACACCACTTGATGCCATTTTTTCGGAGAAGCTGAGAGACTTTTACCTTTTACCCCCTCCAGAAAATCACCTTGCCAATGGTCAAATTTCTAGTGCCACAGTGGCCCTTAAATTAAGCCACAAACGTAGACAAGGTGATGACCAACAGTAATTTGTAAGGAAACGATATAGAACAGTCACATTTACTGGCACTTCATATAAAATATCAGTCATCAAGTACATATAAAAAAGTAAAGTCGTCGGGGCGCCTAAAGTCGGTATCAGCCAGTCAGCGAGGGAGTCTATCCCCTTTTCAATAGCGCTAGACCAAGGAGATTCTTTTTGGCGTCTAAGGTGGAGTGCCACACCTACCATCGACTCCTTACTTTACTGCACGGATCCCTGTGCTACTCATATGCTGAGTTGGCGAGGACCGGTATCGAACTAGGAACCTTGTGGTTTCTAGCCGAATGATCTACCGACTGAGCTAATGTACCTAAACAAACCATTTCAGTATTATTTGGATTTTTCAGACTGTTGTCTTCATCTTTATTGTTACATACACAAAGTTGAAAGATGGGTCTGCCTTAGAAACTCAAGTTACATTTTTTTTTGTCGAGGGTGTTTTTTTTTAATTTTGTGGGTTTGACCGTATGATACAGATAATTCTAAATTTTCCTTCCGTATACATGTTACCATTCAAAACAATAGAAGCCAATCTCAGGGGCATACAACTGCATCAGTTAGTTTCCATATTCCCCACTGTTGGGCAACTGTATTTTCGTCATACATTATCAAACTCAAATTGAACGACTTTCAACTAGATTCAATCACATATTAACAAGCCCATCTACCAAATTAGGAATGTAACACAAATTATAAATTCATTAAAATATAAATGAATGTTGAAGATTAATAGACATAATTAAATAAATGTATATAAAATATTCCAGGCCGAAGTTTAACGAACACATGGTGGTTTACATAACTAAGCAGAAGTAGCACTCAGAATGTATGGATGTTCCTACACACACATATAGACAGGACAATGCATAAATTCAATACCGTGGATAGAGCAAGTATATTTAAGATTCTCAAACCATGTTTACTGCCAGTGACCAAGCGCTGTTGACTTTATTTCTACTCTACCTTAACTTCAGTGTGGCTAGACATTTGTAAGCTACCTACAGCCGGTCCGTCACCTAAACCATCAGGCTGTCAACACCTACAGAATGCGAAGGGGATTTTAACTGTTTAACACATAGCTTTGTACGTAAAGGCGGTTATAGAGTGCTCCATCCCTTATATATGGGAGAGCGTTTATATATATATATATATATATATATATATATATATATATATATATATATATAGTTGAAGGAAATGACAAATAAAAGTTTTAGCTTTTATTCATTTATTTGGGAACGATATTACTACCAATTGGTTTACTGCTAAAAGCATTCATCAGGTAAACGAAATGTTAAAAAAAAGAGACTATTTCGTTTACCTGATGAATGCTTTTAGCAGGAAACCAATTGGTAGTAATATCGTTCCCAAATAAATGAATGAAAGCTAAAACTTTTATTTGTCACTTCATTCAACTATCAACGCTCTATCACAGATATTGAGCACTCTTCTAATAACACTGTACGTTGGATTACTATTACTTTTTCTAGTATACTAGTGCCAACCATACACATTAATAATTTATATATATATATATATATATATATATATATATATATATATATAAGGATGTCTACCGTTCCAATGATAACATGGTCGAGAAATTGAGATATGGTTTAGATGCTGTTGATAAATGTGCTCTCATTGCCAAATATAAATTGTGTTGTCTTTATTTTGGCTCAGTTCTCAGAATAGCGGGTTCATTGCAGGTATATGAGATATCACTTACAAGATTTGAAACAATGAAGCGTCTAATTAGTAAGCATCTGACCAAAGAGTTCGGACTGTCTATTTCCTTGGCATTATGCATACCAATAACTCCGTTGTTAATTATTGAGATGTTCGAATTTTACCAAATGTTACACACCTTCATAGACCCACTGGTAAAACGCGCACCAACCTTCCGTCATAACAGGTTGGTAATAAAACGTCAAATATTCTGTATAATACTTACAGGCCTCTCTTCAGCCGGAGGAGGGCTTTTGTGCCTTTGCACATGGCAGAGCCTTTGAAAATTACTATCCACGACATTGGTGGTTAAAGAAATCCTCAAGAAATAAAAGATATATGACAACTCCTCCGCGTGAGTAGGAAGTGACACAAGTTCAATTTTTAAGCGAAGTTTAATATATTTGAATTAAAAGTTTTCCTTCTCCTTGACTGGTTGCCTAACCAAGGTTAAAGACTCAAGTCTGTCCTACTATTTACACATAGCTGGGGGGAAAATAGTTAGATTCATAACTTTACCAAGGTATTAGCGCCATGTGAAATGCAAACAACCTCGTTCAGGATTTGAATTACTCTCACCGTGACCATTTCCTACGACGTTAAACATTACACAACGCGCCTCCATGATACAAGATATAGCATACAAAAAAGTTCGTCATACCGAAAAAAGCAAAGGTCTTACTATAGATGTTAAACAATTGAAAACGTATGTGTGAACCAAGTGGCAAAAGAAAGGTTTATATCTATCACTTCATTCCGAGAAGAATAAGTTTCCTTATAAGGGCAGAATGAGATATCCTACCAATATCGGTTAATCTGAAATTGTGTAACCACAACAAATGATTCAATGCACATTTTAAAACTGCTCGCTTCATATTCTCACAGGTTGTGGGTATTCATTGAAAAACTATACAATAATCTCCGAGATGAATGAAATGGAAAAGTGAAGCTGCAAAATAAAATTAAGTAATACCCTTTGTAAAGGAAGGTGACATCTGACGGTTAGTTGCTTACATCTTACGGCATGACAACTTTTGTTGGGTTATTTTATGCCAGAGACGTTTTGTTTTGTTCATTCTTGATTAGTAAAGAGATATTATCTTTTAACTCAATTTTTAAAACAAGTTTTTTTAACTAATTTATTTCTATTTGACCTATAAATTAGAGCCGAACAAATACTACGACTCAGGGTCAAAGGGGACCTGAAAGTAATGGCAATGAAGAAGTACGCCACACTCTCCAGAGCTCCAAAACTGAAACTTCACTATTAGATGCAGTTTAACGTCATACCCAGGACAATAACATACCCATTCACTGTCTTGTAGCTCATATATAATAAACAGGCAATATGATTGCGACAATCATATGGGTTCTGGTGCTTGATGTGACCAGCCGATTGATCGGAGGGGTCTCTCCGACCGCCTGTCTAGTAAGGGCCAATGTGGAGAGTTGCATGTCATGGACTGCTCAGCAACCAGGATTCCGTCATTAAGCAACTTTATTTTATTCACTCCACCCTGAAAAAAATTATAACAATATTTGAAAAAACACAAAACCGATAGAAATTTACAAAATCGTCATTTTATCAAAATTACATTTATTTTGCCACGTTGGCTACATAGATATTCATGAAATACGATTATATTTCTCCATTTAATTGGATGGCCCCTAAACTGGAATACCGTATCTAGCGTCCTCTTTCGTTTCCACGAATGCAAAGGAGTAGGACCTCCACAAAGGATTCCTCCTGAATATGACCCTAAATTGTATCTTGTCTTAGGTTAAACTGCATCTAATGATGAAGTTCCAATTTTAGATCTCTGGGGTGTGTAGAGTACCCTTTATCGTAGTTACTCCCAGGTCCACTCGGACCTGAAGTGGTATTATATGTTAGGGTCCCATTTATTGGTTAGATAAATAAAAAAAATTGTTTTAAAGAGCATTTAAAAATTTGAATTTGAATAATATAATAGCGAACAAAAAAGAATCGAACAAAATGTTTTCGACATAAAATAAACCAACAAGGGTTGACATGCCGTAAAATCTAACCAACCAACTAAACAAAACCGCATTTGAAATGGTGATTTTTAATTTAAAATGTGTTTCTGTCACTTAGTCAACCGTTACTTTTGAAGAAATGATGACTGGGTACATTAACCTAAGCTGGAAAATCATGAAAGCCTGCAAGAGCAATGGGTACAACGTGGCTGGACTATCGATATATTGCGCATATCGAGGTCAGATGCCAAAGTTCTATTGCCAATTTGACCTTTGCATATCTGAGTAAACTCAGCTTGTCACCAGCAGAAAAACGGAAATATATCAAGAGGCTTTGAGATCAGGTAGAAAGTGCATTTTCAGGGATCTTATATTGCTGCACTGTGACGTAAAATAAAGAATGCATCGGGCTATCATAATTTACTGCTGGTACACTTTAGATAAGTATAATGAGGCTTCAGAACTCATACGATGACTTACACCAGGGTCATCATCTAATGAAATATTGGTTTTTGCTACTGCAGCTGCTGTCTTTGCATTAGCAATTGTATCAATATATATATATATATATATATATATATATATATATATATATATATATATATATATATATATATATACTGAAAGTAATTAAAATTTCACCATATCATTTGCGTTACTTATAGTTTCATAATTATTTCTGATAAAACTGAAACCATAATTATCCGCAAAAACTTCTTAAAATCGATTTTTTTTTTTACATTTTATTATTTTCTATTGGGCAGAATTTGAGCTCTTTTGGTTCAACTAACGCATTTTGAACAGTTGTCTTACACACACACACACACACAGACACAAACACTCACACACACACATAAATATATATATATATAAACATGCATGTATATATATATATATATATATATATATATATACATTTATCAATTAATTTAAATTTTGTATATTATATTAATATATCTATTTTAATTAAAATTACTTGAATCATTTATTTATTTTAATCAGAATTATATCTTTTATATAATCATTTTAATTAAAGATGAATTTTCCTCGTCCATTACATAAACTATACGTAAATTATACAACTTTCGAGGAGAAGGAACGCTGAATTCAAAACATCTTTATTCCACTTAACATTACTTTGTGTCACATCCTGGACATGACGTAGTGAGTGGGAATATATACATATAAAACGTTCAATATTTATAACTCATAACACACAGCATTAACCTGTTCAGGTGTGCGTGGAAAAACAACCTGTTGTGTCTTTAAAGGGATACAATCAAATAATATCGTAGTCGAGTAGAAGGACCAGTCAACACGTTCGTTGATTTAATATAGTGGGTTTTATTGCAGAGAGATACAATAAGACAGACAAGGAATAGTGAGGTACGCTACCTATCCTCGAAGCCAGTTCTGCATAATGCCATGCTCACTAATACATGTTCACTCAGTCGGGAGTGCGTTCGGCTAGAAACCACAAGTTTCCTATTTCGATACCGACCCCCGCCAACTCAGCGTATGAGTAGCACAGAATCTGTGTGGTAAAGTAAGGAGCTGATGGTAAGTGTGGCGCTCCACGTCAGACCCAAAAACAATCTCCTTGGTCTGGCGCTGGTGAAAAAGGGGATATACACCCTTGATGATTAGCTGATACCGACCTTAGGCTGACCGACGACTTATATATATATATATATATATATATATATATATATATATATATAGACTATATGGTGTGGAATATATATATATAGTCAGACTATAGAGTGTTGAATATTCCTTTACAACACAACCCTATCAGTGAAGCTTAAATAGGCTGACTGTATCTTTTACAGATAAGTAATACTCCCTCCCCAAAATGGTGTCCTCTGTATGAATATAAATTGCATCTAATGGTGTATCTAATTCTGGAAATCTGGTGTGTGCACAGTACCCCTTCATTGCAATTACACCCAGGTGCGCTAACACTGACTGGTAGTACATCTTAGCCTGTCATCTATGGGTCAAGTAGGTCTCTTAAAATAGTATATGTATTCGATAGAACCATCTGCCAAAAAAAAAGAAACCTCTTAAAAAAAAAAACTACATAAAAATGTAAATATGAACGGGCGTTGAACGCGATCACTAACCACTAGGCATAAGATAATTCTAGACTGGTTGAAACGCCGTTAAAATCAATCATTCAATAAACTCTAGTCGGTAACTGGTCAGATAAACACTCTCAAATGTTTCAAATAATTTTAAAGTGCAACTTATGATTAGCAATGAAACTGTTAACGGATCATTAAATATGCCGCTAGTGAACTATTATGTCAAGAGGTAGGCCTATGATCTTACCAAAATAGAAGACCAAGACTGTTATTATGACCGAAATCTTCAAACTGTAATGGCTTCTATAAGTTAAGGTATCCATTACCTATAATACAACATTTGGTACAGATAGGATTAGATAGAGACGCCGAGGCTTGGAAAATAGGAGACATGGCCAATGGACCGATACTGTTTGGACGCAACAGTGCAGAGGATCGTAAAAGGATTGGTCGGAAAAAATTACTGCTCGGCGGTGTATCATTCGATTGAATGTCACGCAGTACAAGGGAAGAAAGCGGGAAAAAAAACATGGTTGAAATATTTCAGTACTGAGGAGGAAGTAGACTGGAAAGAAAAGGGAGAGTAGATGGAAAGAAGAATGAATAGAGTAGCAGAAGAAGTAAGGGGAGAAGTAAGAGACAAACAGATATAAAACGTAGATAAAAGGAAGGAGACATCTCTTTTCTCTTTCATTTTTTCTTTCTTTCTTTCTTTTTCTTTAGTTGATTCTTTGTCCCATTCTTTCTTTCTATCTGTCTTTCCTCTGTTTGTTTTGCTGTCCGCTTCTTTCTTTCTGTCTTTCTTTCTATCGCTTCATTCTCTCTTCTCTTCTTTCTTTCTTTCTTTCATAATGTTGTCTGTTTATTTATCTATTTATTTCGTTTACTTGTCCTCTTCTTCTTTCTTTCTTTCTTTCTTCTTTCTTTCTTTCTTTCGCTTCATTGTCTGCTTCTTTCTCTATTTTTCTTTTTTTTTTTTTGAGAAGCAAAAAATTGTAAAAATTATCGAGTTCAGAAAACTTTGAATGGAGGAGAAATGAAAAAAGTAAAATAAAACAGCTTAAATAGTGAATATTCTTAAAGACTGAGGATTCCAAAGAAAACAGAAAATCCACCATTGATAAGGGACTGAACCAGAAAGAATGAAGCAATTGAGTAAAAGAGAAGAAACAAAAAAGTATAGAAAAAAGGTTGGGTTACGGGAGAAGAAATGTGTATAAAAATCTGAAAAACGACAACTATATAGAAGACTACTTTAAAAGCCGCCCAATTGGATAGCAATTAAGCCAGCTCCTGCGGAGGGACCTTGGTCGCGCCTTCAGACCAACAAAGACTCTTCATGCATCGAGTCCATATCAGATTTTATTTAACTTTTTACAGGTTAAATATTGTTATCTTTCAAAAAAGAATTATTCCAAATTAATCACGTAAAAATCACCAAAAACAATCCCAGTAATTAAAACCTGGGAATAGAAACTTTCAAGATTTGACCTGTAATGATTTGAATGCTCCAAGTAGTCGGTACTACAGTCTCTAAGAGTTAATTCGAAATATGTGACACACTGACATACATATTTATTATTTAAAAATTTTAACATGATAAAAAATGGGTAAAAATTTGGAATCACTAGTAAATAACAGAATAATAAGAATAAGAATAAGAATAATAATAATAATAATAATAATAATAAGAATAATAAGAAGAAGAAGAAGAAGAAGAAGAAGAAGAAGAATTACTTCAGTAGTTTAAACACAAAAAGCAGAAAAGAGGAAAAAGTTCCTATCAGCAACAACAACAACAAAATAAGAGGAAAATTAAAGAAAGGGAAAATGGGAAGAACATCAAAGAAACAGTAACAAAATTGTTGATGAAAAAGGAAGGGAAAGAGGACGGGTGAAAAGAGGATTGTGGGGTGGACGAGAATTACAAAACAGTAGAACAAATATAAAACAGAAGAAGTAGGAGGCGGGGAAGAAAGATAGGAGGAAAAGAGGGAAATGTATTAGGAGGTGTGGCTGGAGGAGAATACTTACAAAACAGTATATATATATATATATATATATATATATATATATATATATATATATATATATACAGAAGTTTTTTTGTTTAATACCATATAAACATCCGTGGGTTATTCTATTCTCAACCAATCCTTGTTGAAGATCTATAGTAATACTATTACCCCATAGCTGGGGGTATAAAGTTTGTTCACATCTTGCGTAAGGATATTAGTCTGAAAGTGAATGTAATAGCTTGAATGGACTTTGAACCTTGTGACTCTGATGTCGCAGTCCAGCACGTTAGCCACTACGTCACGGGGACACCTCCTACAGAAGGAGAAGAGGTGGTACGAGTCGAATGATTCACAACAATGTAAAGTCTCTGGAGTGGCCTATTGCCAGTATCAAGCGGGTAGAGAGGGAGTCTATTCGCTTTTCACCAGCGCTAGGTCAGTAAGATTATTTTCCTGTCTGAGGTGGGGGGCGCCATTCCTACGATTTCTCAATTTACCGCACTGTACCAAGCTTCTATTTAACACACAAAAGCAAGAACTTATGTGCTAAGTTGGCGATAGTCAGTATCGAAACCGTAACCTCCGTTTCTCAGGTGGATGTTCTACCGACCGAGCTAAACCAGCCCTTTATGTTAGTTGAAGTAATCTAAAAAACATAATAATAAAAAAAGAGAGTGTGGTTTCAGAAGTTAGAGCGAATAGTGGGAGAGAATTTTAAAGAAATTAAGTAGAATCAAAATTGTTGAGGTGTTTATATAAAGAAAAGAAATAATAAAAGGACAAAACAATATTTTTTTAAAATAAAGCGAAATGCAACGAGAAGTAAAAAGACGCTGTTGATTATGATTTTTAAAGAATAAATATAATTCTACTTGTAAAAGGAGACACCAACAACGAGTGCAGCAATAAAACTAAAGCAAAGATGGAGTTAATGGCAGACATGTTGACAGAAAAAAAGACTAAAAGACCAGGAGTGAGATAGAGAGTAAAGAAAGTATGTCTACTACAAAAGTCTGTATCTGAAATTCAATCTTTTTTATGGTGCAAATTCTCGCGACACTACATACACAATTTTTATGAATACATTAGCTTACTTTCTTAACGAATAAACACGAACAAAGGAGAATTGTATGTCAAACCAGGAAATTGTTTTCGAGTTAGACTGCGAACAGATGATAACAAATTTCTTCTACTTAGTTGAAAATTTCAGAAGAACAATAATTACCATTATTCCCATGTCCACTCTGACCAGGAGTGGTAGTACCTGTTGGGACCGGTTTATGGGTTAAATACATGTGTTTAAAAATATTTGTATTCGCTAGGAATACTTGTTACCATGTTACCGAAATCATTCGTATAAATAATTGTTACTTTGGAGCTATAATTGTTTATTAAGGTTTTTTATTTGTTACTTGAAACCATATAACTGAGCGTAAACAAATGATTACTATTGAATAGAAATTATTATTTAAAACATATATGTTTCTGTATTATACTAGAATATTTAAAAACCATAAAACATTTTTTCAAATTATTTTATTAGATAGCAATATTTAGACATAACTGTAAATTATTCGTATTCAAAATGTGTATTAATAATGGTTAGTTGACGCTATAATTTTTTTAGTAATGTAATGTACGCTATAATTGTTTAATAATTATCCCCCGTGTCAGCCTAAGAGGCACAGGGTGGCGTATCCAGCAGCATTATAAAAGAGAAATTTGCAATGTCAAAATCTTTTTCTCTATTTCAGTCTCGACAAAAGTAACAACGCACGAGTCGCGTGTATTCCCACACGAATAAGGCGTTGCACCTCATCAATCCCATGTAGTATGAACCCGATAACATCTTTATCCTTTTATACTGAGCTACATATCAAAGACTAAAAATATTTTCAACTAAAGACTTTTTTCATATTAGGACATTTCGTTCATACGACTCTGTATAAGATCTTCATTGTATATCATATCATGCTTGTATTCTATTCTGCTTAGTTTGCCCAAGCAATAAAATATTCTCGTTTTACTTCGTCGGGAATTTTTCACACATTCATTATATAGAAGGAAACAATATATGCAGCCAATTATCGTTTTCCCTCAAGTTTTTTTTTATAGCATAACTAAATAATTTCCCTTAAGTATTTATTCGCATCCGTTCATCTCTGTAACTGATCGTGATATACCAGTAATAAGAAATTTTGTCGGAATATAAGGAGATGATAAGTGGAAGTTTTTAGGATTCACCTCTTTTCCAATGACATTTATCAGAAGTGATCCCAAGAAGCTCCAACCATGATTCGAACATGTTTCTCCAGTTCCATCCCGATAACTGTGACGCCACCCAGCATCTGCTATCCGTTTGTAACATAACATTAGACTTGAGTAATATAATACAAACCCAAACAAAACTGTATAGTCATTAAGAGGGCGTGTTTCCTCGTTGAATGATCTCTCACTTTAAGCAACAAATAGAAACTTTCAAAAATGAAGTATGATTTCACGTGACAAGAGGAAACTACGAGAAAATAGATAATTAAGACGTCTTTCTTTCTATAGAATTCAAGAGCTTCAAACGCAGATGAAATTATAAGTTTCTAGATTTACAGAGACAACAATGACTCACAATAAACGAACTGTGACGTTGGTTTGAAACTTAGCCGGAACGCAGGGTAATTGTAAAAGGTGGGCTGAGAAGTTCATAGGATGAAATGTTCATATGGTGACGTCATATCTTCTATTGATGGCTTTTTACTAATGGTATTCAATCACTGTAAAACCGATGGAATAAGTATGGAAACCAACAGCAAGACTGATTATGTTGAAAAATGAACCTCATTTGTTCACATTCCTTGAGAGTATCTTGGTCAGTTTATGAACTTTTCAGTCGACCAAAGTACTTTTCTTAGTAACGACGCATGTATTTAACAACATGAAGTAGATGTACATCATTACTGTTTTCTTATGATTCAATCTCTGCAAAATTCGAGGAAAGAAGTGTGTGGTCTACAAGTTGAATTTTGTTGAAAAATGAATGTCATTAGTATATTATTCAAACTATAAACTTCTCAGCGAACGGTCGTTTATCCCGAAATAATTATGCATATCTACTATAAAGGATCGGTGTTTAAGCCTTGTTAAAAGACCGGCATTTTAATTCTGCTTATTTAGACATACAGATTTGAATATATAGACGTCATTGAGTCACGTCTGACTCCTTGAAGAACCATTCTAAAAACTCCCTCTACCTCCTGTTCTCCCGAATCCCTTTGGCCAATCAGAGACCAGATACAAGGTTAGCGAAAGTTCAGGTCTTGTCACTTTATTCTAACGGGTTTTTCCATAATTCTGAATTACCGTTATTTTTAATTTCCACTGTATTGTACATAATTTATATACAAAATATATACGTAACAATATATCTGACCTTAAATTGTAAAAAGACTAACAGAATCTTCTAATCACCGTTCACGTATTTATATTGTTCGAAGTATATCTGCACTTCGAACTCGATTACTACAATGTCGCAGTCTAGCACGTTCGCACGTTCGCCACGGGAAGCCCCTCCTTAATTTTATAAGCTAAATTTACAAAATATTAAGCACTTACCACTGCCACTTGACATTCATCAATGCTTCGCGTTTGAGTCTCACAAGCCGTTAATAGTGAAATGTCGGACCCCATATATCTGACTTTTAATTGTAAAGGAGACTAACAAAATATTCTGATAAGTTTTCACGCTTATATCTGGTGTTACATAATTCGTGGGTAGCCTACAAATTATGTTTGTAAGTGTTGTTAGATTTTGAATTGAAGTTCGTTGAAGATTCAAGATTATTGTGTTATATTATTGACATGTAATGACATATACTTCCACCCGACTTCCGCCAATGGGAGGGCTTGAGAAGAGAAATTAAGTTTAGGTAGATTCTGGTTGTTAACTCAAGGGAGCAGACGCGTTGGTCCTTTGTTCCCAAAAGATGCAAGGTTCTCGCCGCGGTACAAAAGTCTTTGGGCGTTGTTTTTTTTTAATAAAGCATAGACGTCATTAAAAACAACTAAGTCTAGCTTGTTCATTAACAAAGAAATAAGCCAAGAAGAAGGAAGAATCAGCCCAGAGTAAATGGCCACCTTTGAAGTACGAACAAGCAGAACAAGTAAGAGTCCATCTCCTCTCCATACCTCATCTCTCTACTCACTCCTATTATATAACCGGGATGTAAAGGGGTATATAACACTGGTTCCATCATCCAAGTATGTCTGGATTCTTGGATAAAGTCCTAATTGAGTGATATAAGCAATCTATCGAATCAATTATTACTTAATAAAGATGATCATATCAGAATACTCCATTTAAACTAATAAATATTCTTTGAATGATAATTTGTTGAATGATGTACAGAAACGATACCCTTAATGCAAGCAGACAACATCAGATTTCGTCAACTGTTAAACAGTTTTCTGCATACATAATTCGATCAATAGATACACACATACGAAAAAAAACAAACTAAGTTGCAGTAAGCTAACCAACGGAAAAGACTTATTCTCGCAACCATTAGGATAATAGGACGTAAAAAAGGAGGCTATTCTCACGACAAATGATGCTTTGTTAGTTGGCTGCCTTTGAAGAATCTACAAGGAGAGAAAGAAATTAGAAAGAAAAAAACAGACGGAAAGAGGAGATGGATTAGTATGTTCCTTGTCGAACACGTGCAACCGAGATTGATGTCGTCTCGAAAGAGTCCTTGGAATATGACCTGCATTGTTTTTGCACTTCTTCCTGCAAAGACTGCAAAAAAGAAAATCATAGCGCAGAGGGAAGGACAAAAAAGAACTCGTTATTCGTAATCAGTAAATAAAGTGAGAAACGTCATTGATATCAACATTGTATTCGTGACTGGATTTGAGACATCGGGTAGGCAACTGATGTGGCAAGGAATTCATTCAATTACTGCAACTTCCTCTTCCCTCTTTATTCTTTCTCCCCCTCTCTCTCTCTCCCCCCCTCTCTCTCTTAACATATCTAATGTTCTACGTTTTAGTTGTGTCTTTTGTTTCATATATATATATATATATATATATATATATATATATATTATATATATATATATATATATATTTTTGGGAGAATATGTGCTTAATTGGAGTCGTACCTAATTTTGAAAATTAATTAATTAATAATGAATTAGGCGGGAATGCCTATTTAAATGTATGGCTAAACAAATCGAGAAAAATCAATTTCTGTATGTACATTTCGGCCTATTAATATATATATATACACATACAGAGATTGATTTTTCTCGATTTGTTTAGCCATACATTTAAATAGGCATTCCCGCCTAATTCATTATTAATTAATTAATTTTCAAAATTAGGTAAGACTTCAATTAAGCACATATTCTCCCAAAAATTGTCTGCAAAAAAGCCATTCCAAACATACCGTGTTTACAACTTATCATATATATATATATATATATATATATATATATATATATATATATATATATATGAAACAAAAGACACAAATAAAAAGTATATATATATATATATATATATTAAACGGGCTCAGATATGAGGTCAACGGTGCTTGTATTTGAGAGTTTTCTGCCAATGCGATTTTCAAACGCATTTACCAAACGCCATTGACATCCGCTACCCTCCGCTAAGATGCTCTATCAAATATATTTATTATTATAGCAAAAGATATTATCAATATATATATATATATATATATATATATATATATATATATATGTGTGTGTGTGTGTGTGTGTGTGTGTGTGTGTGTGCGCGCGCGTATGTGTGTATAGTTAGAAAAATAGAGAGAAAGAAAGCGGGATACTTGATTTTGGTGATCGTATAGTGGAGAAACTACTTACGGTATCCTAAATTAGATATACTTGCTCTCTCATCAATCCTAGGCAGTCTATAGTTAGATATATAGCAAGCCACATAATATATATATATATATACACACACACATATATATATATATATATATATATATATATATATATATATATATATAACTACTACACAGCCTGGAGGAGGCAGCAAAAAATGTCGGCCTCTATGTGAACTCTGATAAAACCGAGTTCATGAGCTTCAAAAAGCAAGGAGACATCTCCACACTAGACGGTAGGCCTCTTAAACTAGTGGGAAAATTCACATACTTAGATAGTAATATCTCATCCACAGAAAGCGATGTTAACACAAGAATAGGAAAGGCATGGTTGGCCACCAATAAACTATCAGTCGTATGGAAATCCGACCTCCCTGACAAACTAAAGAGACGATTCTTCCAGGCTGTGGTCATATCGGTACTGCTGTATGGCTGTACCACCTGGACCCTAACGAAGCGCCTTGAGAATAAGCTAGATGGGAGCTGCACAAGAATGCTGCGAGCAGTCCTGAATAAGTCGTGGAAACAGCACCCAACCAAGAAGCAGCTGTATGACCACCTGCCTCCCATATCACAAACCATACGAGTAAGGAGGGCTAGGCATGCGGGGCACTGCTGGAGAAGTAGGGATGAGCTCGTAAGCGACGTATTACTGTGGAGGCCAACACATGGACATGCTAACGTAGGCCGCCCAGCCAGAACCTACATTGACCAACTATGTAAAGATACTGGATGCTGCGCGGAGGAGCTCCCAGAATCGATGAGTGATAGGGAGGGTTGGCGAGAGACCGTCATGGATATCCGTGCAAATTGCGCGACATGATGATGATGATGATATATGTATGTGTGTGTGTTTGTGTGTGTGCTTGTGTGTGTGTGTGTGTTTGTGTATAAAGCTTGACACAATATTCTACCACTATAATATAGAGCTAAAGCTGCTAATCGAATACTAGTAAAGTAGATGATCTGTCCCATAAATATTCTTCCAGGCTGATGTGCTTATACATATATAAATGTGTGTGTGTGTGTGTGTGTGTGTGTGTGTGTGGTGTGTGTGTGTGTGTGTGTGATAAATAGCAAGTGTATCAGTTTCTAGAATTTAGCCCAGGCTGTTCTGTGTCTTACTATCAGGTTTCATTACAAGTTGTTCCATCCGACAAAACGGATCATATGAAAACAATTAATCATTAGTCTTACTCTATATAATTAATATATATCAAGAAAAAAAACATTTGACATCTGAATCAAAACGTTAAAAAAATTAAATTACTTGCTATAAGAAAAATGTATATTTCTACTACCTCCGTCAAAAAATATGGAATTACCATAAATTTTCTCTGCATGGTTTGGGGGAAAATTATACCATTAATTTAAATAATTGAATCCCGTTTTTTCAAGGAAATCCCATAAATTTTACGTTCAAATTTACATTTATTGTTTAGTTGTTTCTTAAGAATTTTTTCAAACGGTATAATAAGAATAATTGTTAAACAGATTTATTTTACTGCAGATGAGACCCCAAAATGTATTACCACTACAAAGGTCAGAATTAACCTGTGTGTAATGAAAAAAGGGTTATTCCAGACACCTTATATCTCCAGAACAGTTTAGTGTCTTAATTAAAATACTTTTTGAAGAAGCTTGTTACCCCCTCTACAGGGAAAGCTGTCAGGAAATTTTAATAGAGACAGAGAGCTATCAAATACAAATGTTTTGCATCTTATCTGTTATTAGTTTGTGTACTGATAAATAAATAAAACCTCGGTGAATATCGTCTATGTGTTCTAATTCCATTAATTTTACCAGCAGAGAAAAATATTGAGAATAGTGTTGCGGACAAGAAATCTCCCTGATTAATCACATTCTCTATTGGAATTTCATTTAGTTTAATGACACAAACATTATACTAAATTATTCCTTACTTTTAGGATTTAACTACGTTTGAAAAGAATTCCATTTTAATTGGTTCTAATTAGTCGTAATTTATAATTAAGTCAAAAACCGACCCATCCCTTACTGCACATTCTGCCTATCATTTACTTCCTCTCAATGTATATCTTGATTACCTCCTCCTTATGTATGTTAGTTCCTTTGAGAGAGAGAGAGAGAGAGAGGGAGGGGAAGAGAGAGGGGAGAGAGAGAGGGGGAGAGAGAGAGAGAGAGTGGAGAGAGAGAGAGAGAATATTTTGTCCAGCCGTATTTATTTAAATAAATTAATTCACTCTGCCAACTCACTTTTCCCTAATCTCAATTATCTATCTAGAGCTCAATGGGTGACCCAACAGGCCACGTTTTGTCTAAGCAGCCAATTTAAATAAGGTTTTAACGTCAACAAACGAAGGAAGTGACTTCGTTAGCCATGGAAATGACAGTGTGACCAGCTAAAATGACCCGGGATAATTCTAACATACTATATCAAAAACCGAACATATATAAACCACATTCTTAGAATATATATATATATATATATTATATATATATATAAATATATAACAAAAGACTAAAGTTTTTGCATTTAAAATAAACTCCTATGTATTCTTCTCATTTTGGATTATATATATATATATACAGTATTCATAAATGAAGGAAAAAACGTTAAGCTTGCTTCATTAAAATAGTTTATTTCAACCGCATGACTACAGCATCTTCGCGTAATCGCAAGAACGTGACTCTTACGTAAGAGTCACGTTCTTGCGATTACCTTAAGATGCTGCAGTAATGCGGTTGAAATAAACTATTGTAATGAAGCAAGCTTAAAGTTTATTTCCTTCATTTATTGAATATCTTGTTCTGTCCGTCCATTCACTGGCGCTAGGCACATTGAGCTCTCATTACGGTTTAACTGCATCTGCTTGGTTAAACCACACATGGAAAGATCCTAACTACGGAAACACACCACACACACACACACACACACACACACACACACATATATATATATATATATATATATATATATATATATATATCCCTCCATACGAGCAAAATGTGATACAAGGCAAATTTCTTAAGCGGAGTTTCACAGGTTTGAATTCAGAGTTTACATAGGCAAGGCTAAAGATCTGCCTACTATTTATCCATCGATGGAGGGAGAATAGTTGGATGCATATATTTCCCAAGACTCTAATTTAGCACCCGGCCCGCTCAGTCATTGCTGCTGTTCTCCACATGATATCCAGTATCTGCAAAGAGATTATCAATGTAAGTAATTGCTTGTAGCCTATGTGTTGGTGTCTACAGGAGAACACCTTTTTCCAGCAGTATCCAGCATGTCTTGTTCCACTTACTTTGATGTTTTGCGTGATTGGAGATAAGTGGCCATACAGCTACTTTTTGTTGGGTGATATATATAATATATATATATATATATATATATATATATATATATGTTGTGTGTGTGTGTTGTGTGTGTGTGTGTGTGTAAAAGGAATGACTTACTGGTAAAATATTGGGTTGGTCTCAATATTTGGTTGGTACAAGTATTACTCGGATAAGTCAGCGTTATAACAAATATAAAGTGCTCAATACTTAGTAGAACGGATTTTTTTATTATAGTGTGTACAGAAATAACCTACTCGATTTCACCATAAATGTCTTCAGGGTTAAATTCACTGAATTAATCAAAATATTGATTAATTACAGCTAACTGACGGAGTTAATTACAACATGAACTCCTGCAGTAAGCTGTAATTAATCAATATCTTTATTCAGTGGATTTAACCCTGAAGGTCCTTATGGTGAAACTCGAGTAGGTTATTTCTGTACACACTATGATAATATATATATATATATATATATATATATATATATATATATATATATATAATACTGGGTGCTTCCTGAAATGTTGGTAGTATTAGGTGGATTTTTAAAAGAAAATTTGATACAGTATGGAATATATGTTCCACTATTTCCGGGTGGAGTGATTAAAGAGACTTGGGGTGTGACAGGCGAGACATGGAAACGCAGTGTTATAAATTGACAGATGAATAGATTGATCATCTCAAGGGATTTGTAAAAGATCTGCCGAGACACAGGAAATGCTGAGTAACTTGAGCAATTAAGATATTTATCAATCTGTTCCAATTCACTCTATATTTTGAGTAGAACTGGCCCCCCCCTCTCTCTCTCTCTCTCTCTCTCTCTCTCTCTCTCTCTCTCTCTCTCTCTCTCTCTTCAATTTTTTCTGTTTCACTATCTATTTTACATACATCTTTTCTTTTTTATATATATATATATATGTATGTGTGTGTGTGGGGAGATTATGTGCTTAATTAAAGTTATACCTAATTTTTGTTAATTAATTATAATAAATGAATTAGGCGTGCATATCGGTTTAAATGTAAACGTAAACAAATCGAGAAAAAAGTAATCTCTGTATGTACATTTGACTACTTCATATATATATATATATATATATATATATATATATATATATATATATATATATATATATTGAATAACACGGAGTATTCTTTCTTCATTTTTTGGATTTGTATTTTTTCCAGTCTTCCTCGATATTTCATGAGTCTGGATCCAATTGGTATATAATATTTCCCATACTTATATCCCGAGCGCTTTCGACCGTTTCGCCAGTCGTCATCATAGGGTATATAATTTAGTTTTTAGTTCAATTTTTTTACTTCTTTTATCTATGTTTTTATTAAATTTGGAGAGTCTACTATTTTTTAAGAAGGGGGTGTAAGTTAAGTGTATTAGTTATTAAAGATATTTAGTACGTTGTATCCGACTTTAAATGCTATTTTGTTGATGTAAGTTTTTTTTTTATTTCTTATGCATATGGCTTCTAGGATCTGTAGGCGTTTCTTCTTATTATTTTTGTAGATAATTTTAGTATTTTCGTTTAAAATTTTCCTAATATCAGGGGAGGTGGATTTTTCTGGGTTTTTTTTATGTAAAATGTAAAAAATGCAGTTCTTTTATGCCAAACCCCAAACGTTTTATCATATATGTAATAGAAGGTGGTAGCTGAGAGTCTTAGTATGCTGGATATGACGTTAAACAGCATCTAGTGGTGAGGTTCCATTTCTATAGATTTTGGGATTGTGAAGTAATTCTTTATTGCTGTTACTGCTAGTTCCACTCTGACCCGGGTTTGTAGTGCCTATTAGGGTCTCATAGTAAAGAAGCGTGTGGTGTAATGGTTAAAGTCATGGGAAATGGACTTGTCGCCCCGAGTTCAAATCCTGGATGTGGTAACTGCATTTCACTTAGCGCTAATACCCTTGGGAAAGGTATGAATCCTACTCTCCCTCCAGCTATGGATAAATAGTAGGGCAGACTGGGCTCTTTAACCTTGGTTAGGCATCCAGTCTAGGAGAAGGAAAACTCTGAATTCAAACCTGTTGAACTCCGCTTAAGAAACTGACCTTGTGTCACATCCTGCTCGTGCGGAGGGATTGGTAAATATATATTAGGGTCTCATCTATGAGTTCAATATATATTTTTAAATGAGTTAAAACGTTTTTAAAATGAGAAAAGTTTTGATACCCAATGAGAATGATTAAAAATAAAAACGTCTTCCCATGAATTAACCCAAGGATTGACATGCTGTAAAATCCAACCAACCAACCTACTATCGGAATGAGGATAGATATAATTGAAAATTATTTGCTGTCTTGTCTGTTCACTAATTATGTATAGACTCGATTATACTGTCTAAGATTAGTAACTATGAATATATTATTACGGTAAAGGTTATTTCAAGCAAGACATACGGAAAGCTTGAAACGTTAAATTTGGTATGAGCTCTCTAATTGGTGATTTAAATTAACTTTCACTTCTAAACATATAAGCAATGAACGTTTGCCCGCAAACTAGATCTCTCTGTGATCGTAAAAATATGTAAACAAACCTATGTATTTTATAGTTTAAAAACACCAGTTCCGCTTCAGCAGCTGTCAGTGGCTGAGAAGATAAGATATCAGGCTGGCAAACAGTCAGTCTGAGTTCGACCCAAGCCAAGGTGAGTTGTTGTGTCTAATCACACTGAAGAGGCATGAAACGGCGAAACATGTGTCCATGGGTGACTTTGTAAATATATATATATATATATATATATATATATATAACAGAGCAAAAAAGAAGACTTAGATATGGGATTTGTTATTAAGTTAATTTTGTACTGATGCATGAATTGTACACAGGGAGAATCACCAAAAGATTGATCTTTCATTAATTGATTTTAACGAAATGCCAACTTGTCTATGGTTATTTTATACAAGTATTACCTTTCATTGTACATTCATCTTTACATTTTTGTGTGTTCTGGTTTTTAAGAGATTGTTCTTTTTATGTACGATATCGTCTTAAATACGATATCTGTAAACAGATCTAATTGACCTATAGATTGGACCCTAAAAGGTTCTGACACTTGGTCAGAGTAGAGCTGAGAGTAATCACAATGAAGGGATACTCAAAATATTTCAAGAGATTAATCAGGTCAAGGATATTGCTAAACCAGTTAGAAAAGGAACAGTTCACATCCAGTATAAAGCGATCCCCTTGGAGTTCTCATTCCAGTAAAAATGTATAGTGCGTATATTTTATTTTTGTAGGTGTTTGAATAAATTTAATGCACTTCACGTGTAGCAATACTGTCTTAACGTTGTAGAAATCATTTCCGATTTGATTTTAGTCGTCAGAAATATCGCTCAAGATGAAGCTACCAGAAGGTTCTCTGCAGCTTCTTTTCTTACGGAGACCTTGAACCTTAAGGACCGTGGAAAGCACACTTTAACACAAACCAAATAAAAATTATAAAAAGATAACTTCAATGCAGGTACGTTTTAAGACAAGGTCACAAGTATGTGACCTCTGTTACATAATTGATGGTTACCTATCAATTCTGTACTGTAGTATAGCTAAAATTAAAATAACGGTTTTATGGGAAAATGACAGGACATTAACCATTTTCTCACCTCGGCCGATTGGAAAGAGGCAATAAGAAAATCAGTTTTGGTTGGGTGACGAAACGAGACAGACACAATGGTTGTCTGTCTGTTCAAGGCCAATTTCTCAACGCGTTATTGTTTGCCTAGGGTTTATAAAATGAAAGTGAGGTCTAAGTAAAACAACAAATTGTTGTGTTCGTTACTCATATCTAAACAATGACACAAGACAAGAGAACCCCAATACAGATCAAGATAAGATGAAAAGAAAAGAACAGAGAAACCAGCTAATAAACACCCAGTGTTGAGAATTTTGACATATAAGGCGTGTGGTAAATGCCTACTCTTATTTATAGACTCGGCGATAATCATGTGACCAACCTATTGGCCCAGTCACTGGCAGTGCTCTGCTGCTGATATTATTATTTCTACTGGCTGTTCTGGTCATACCTGCTCACAATGCTTTGAAACTTCGTGAACGACGGAATATAGGATTATATCACTGGACCTTTGATACTACGTAGGATTCCAAAACTTAGGACTTATTCCCTTACCAAAGGATTCTATAGTTCAGGACTTATTCACTTACCAAAGGATTCTATAGTTCAGGACTTATTCACTTACAAAGGATTCTATAGTTCAGGACTTATTCACTTACTAAAGGATTCTATAGTTCAGGGCTTATTCACTTACCAAAGGATTCTATAGTTCAGGACTTATTCACTTACCAAAGGATTCTATAGTTCAGGACTTACATACTTTAAGTCCTTTTCAACTGACCAATGATGGCGGTTAGAAACTTAACACCCAGTAGAACAGAGAAGAAACTAACAACCCATATCCAGATAGCAGCAAAAGAGCAGAATAAAACCAGCCAGAGTTAGACGACCGATAGATCCAGCTTAATACCAGAATAACCCTTAGAAGGCCTATAAAAGATAAGTATAAGTCCTTACGTATAATATGCAACATATCCAGTGGGTTTCGAACTCACTTTTCAGCTGTAACGGATTTACAAGAGTAGCTTGTCAACCATTACACCACAAAGAGATGCCCGGATTATTTTTATGACCTGCCTGTAGAGATGAACACAATATGGGAATAAATAATTGAAGGGCTAGATTAAATTGTATTAAAAGTAAATTAACTTGAAAATTTGAATATCGAAGAATAATTGACGACATTTGTTTTTATGCTTCGAATTATACAAGAAATGCAATAAACAATTTAATCTTTTTCTTAATATGATTATGTCACTTCTCGGATTGATGGGCGTGCAAAAACCATAACGTCATTATTTAAATCAGATCTTCATAAATTTCTCCACGCCTTTTTTGCTCAATAGTCAAACTATTGAAAATGACTTTCCAAGTTGAATTATTGCTTCGCTCGGATAGAAAAGGAAGACCTGAAGAAGGCCGGAGTATATGACGGCAAAAACATTGTGTTTTTCTAGTTCACAATATAGATGAACATAGAAGTCCGAAAAATCAATATACTAAAACTCTACTAGATTGAGCATATAAGAATAAGGTGAATAATAGTGTCCAGAAAGCTTGTCCTCTTCAATAAATAAGTTTATATTATTCGCATGGTGAATCCAGGTATTATAAAAAAATATACACTTATAAATTCGAATGAAATTTACCCAAACTAAAATACTCTTAATGGGCTAAAGTTGGTGAATATAATTTATTAACAATGATATTTAGCACATATAAAGCGAAATTGTTCACTTGCTTTAACGCGCCGTGATTTAAATTAAATAATCTAAAACATCTTCTGTTAGTTTATTTTTAGTTTACTCCCGTATTCTGGGAATTAATCATTAATAGAAACGGATTAATAATTTTTAGAAAGGATTAATAATTCTTAGGAAAGATTAATAATTCTTAGAAAATGATTAATGATTAATAGAACAAAATGTGTATTACTAATTAATAGAATTGGATTAGTAATTTATAGAAATAGTTTTCCCTCAAAAATGGATTAATAATATTTAGAAATGAATTAATAGTTTCTAGAAATGAAAATACTATAGACCAACACTGTAATTCACGAATTCCTGGCAATTTTTTAGACATTTGATAAGGAATTTTCGAAATTATTTTCTTCTGACTGTAGCGCAATTATTGTGGTCTACGGGGAATTCGGGAATTGAAAAATAAAACGGTGGTCGGATTTCTTGAAAAAGAGAAGAAAAAGAAATAAGAACAAATGTTAATGTTTGGAAGAGTAAATGACCGAAGAATTACCCCGGAAATAGATTTTAAAATAAAAACGGAAGTTCCGGGTTTTCACCGCAACCGGATGCGACTCTCCCACCCCCGGGACGAGAAACGGAAGAAGAAGAAAATCGGTATTTTTCGGCTGGGCTCTGGTGGGATTCAGACGTGGCACCCGGTTCCCCGTATGGGTTTGGGATAGTAGTCCACAACCGGATACTATGTTAGAAGAATAATTTTTGGCCATACCCTCTCTTTCTCACTATCTTTCCTTCTCTCTGAAAAAGAACCCACGAGCTCGAAAGGTATAAACAACCCTTTGTGACTATAAGCCTTAAGTATGTTGTTTCTGAACTAACTACTACTACTACTACTACTACTACTACTCGAGTTTGTCTATGCAACATATATCGTTCTGGTACATTACACCTTCTCTTACTCCTTTTTTTGACTCCTCAGTGCTTCTAAAATAATTTTAGTCCGTTCATGGACTAGGTACTTCCGCTAGTACTATATATTTTTCGTGGCTATTAAATGTTTTATCCAGGAAATGTACAAAATTCTACCCCGAGTGACAGGCGTAATATTTATCACAGTGTTATAAATGATATTGACAATTTCTTTGTTAGCATTTTTCTAATAGAACTCGGATATGTTTGTAGAACATATTTAATGTGAACTTAACTTAAACTTATATATATAAATACAAATAATGGAATGTTCTTGAAAGCAAATAACGATATAAATCTTTTCCCCTATCTACAAAGCCGATGGCTATAGACATAAACAAATATTGTTTTTTTTTCAGTAAATTCTCATAGACTGCCTATTGCAAATCTACCACTCGACACTATAGAGTCTGTTAAATGAATGTTTAAAAAATGTTATTGTATGTATGCCAGGGTGTGATTTCTAAAGAAAAATAAGGTGACGTCAGGAAATTGGAGATCTGGGTATATTTCTGTCTTCGGGGTGGCAATTTTTTTTTCGTTTATTCGACTTTGAGTGCCGACTAGATTTCCACAAACAATCTCACTGTTTAATTTTCTTTTCTTTTATTTGTTCGTAGATTTCTCATTGCGGGCCTCTCGTTTTGATTGGTGTTGTGCAATTTTCTCTGCTTCTCTCTCTTTTTTTCATTTTTTCGTTTCTTTTTTAATTTTTTTTTTTTTTTTTTTTTTGAAAGAGGAAATGGGAGAAAATCTTTTTCGGTTCCGACTAAAAGTTTTTACCTCTTTGAATTGGATTATTTTAAATTTGTTTTTCTTTTGTTCTTGACAATTTCGCTTCACTATTTTCCCTTTTAGTTTTCAATTCTGTTCTGGTTTTCCAGTCTTTTCCTCATTCTCTCTGTTCTCCATTTCACTCATTTTCACTGAATACTCTCATTTTCTCTTTCTTTTTCTTCCGATTCTGGAACTACTGCTTCCAGGATTTGTTCAAGACAGCATTCAGCATCCTTGTGTAGCTCCCATCTCGCTTGTTACCTAAACTCATTGTTAGAGCCCAAATAATGAAATAATCCCACAAATATGAAAACTTCTAATAAATCAAACCAAAATATCCAGAAAAGAAGTGATATTATCCAGACTAAGAATAGGACGCTCATACATTACCCATTCATACCTCCTCAAAAAAGAAGCAGCCCCATATTGCATACCATGCCAAAAACCCTACACAATCAAACACATATTAACAGAATGTAGCAACCTAAAACAAATACGAAAAAAATACTACCAAACAACAAATCTAAAACAGATATTCTACCAAATAAACCCAGAAAAACTACTTGGATACATAAAAGAAGCACACATCTACAACAAAATCTAAAAATCTTCCAAAAAAAAGGAAAACACAAAAATATATATTAAAAGAAATCATCTAAAAGTTTCATTCACAAAAAATATGTCCAAAAAAACCTTTAGAAAATTAAACATTATCACCAATTCATTTCACAAACATAGTCGGCATTAAATGACCCATTGAGGTTGATATGCCGTAAAACAAGAACAAATCAAATCACCGAATAATGAAGCAGTTCTCTAGCACTGATACAGATACATATTGGAAGAATATTCAGATTTCCATATGATCGATAATCTGTCAGTGCTTCTCCATCAGTTTGTGTGATAGGACGTTATTGGCCGTACAACTGTTTTTTGTGGGTTCTGCTTCTAGGATTTGTTCATGATATCACGCAGCATACATGTGTAGTTCACAACTAGCTTTTTTTTTTGTAAACATTCCGTCCAAGTAGTGCCATCGTACAGTAGCTCTTATACGGCTACAGCTTCGATGAATTTTCACTTTAAAAAATGACTATTAAAATGAGTTTAAAGAAATTACGTTAGATAAAAAATGATTACCCAAGAATAATTAATTAAAATAAAATAAGTTTGACATAAAATAAACCCAACAAGGATTGAGACATTGTAAACAAACCCTTTCTTTTCATTCCTTCTGTTTTTCTATTTTTATTTCAATCCTTTTATTATTTTATGTGTATTTATGAGATGAGGATCAATATGAATAATTATAATATTTCGGACTTGTCCTCATTTAAAACAGCCTGAAGTTACAGTGAAGTGATAGATGAGGACAACAGTCCGAAATATCATAATCATTAATCCTTTTTTTATTATTTTTTTGTTCTAATCATAAAACCATTCTTTATTTTCTATTTATAGTTCTCTTTTATATTCGATTATTTTCCTTTCTTCTTCAAGGCAGAAAATAACCTTTGACATACCGTTTAAATCAACCAATAAATCAATCCCTATCATTTTACAATGTGTTCTTCCTGTAATGTTCTTTCTTGTTTTTTTTATGCCTTTCGTTTCGGTTTCTTTGTTTAATGGCATATTAACTTCCGTGGGTTATTGAATGCCAAAACCATCCACTTCGAAGAACAGTAGTGATACTATTAAACCCACTGTTGAATGACAAGGGGGTTCATACCTTTCCTTAAAGTTTTAGTCTTAGAGTGAACGAAATATCTCGACTGGAGTTCGAATTCGTTTACTACGATTTCGCAGTCTTGCACGTTAGCCACTACGGCATTCAGATTATCCCCATTCATTTGATGAAATTTTCATCTTCATTGCTCGCCTATCATATCTTGCTGTTTCTTTCATCTTCTTTCATTTAATCATATATTTTTTGCTAGCTTTACTTTTTCCTTTAACATTATCTCTTTTCTCTTTATTTTTTTCATCCTGTCGGTGAGGCTTAGAATACGCTGACTTTAACCACTGCAGAAGGGTAAGAACCCATAAAAGGTGTAAGACATTACACCGCATTTGATGGTGAGGCTCAAGTTCTGGATATCTGGAGAGAGTTAAGTACTTTTTTATTGCCATTACTCTCAGGTTTAATCTGAGCATCTATCGAGCAAATAGATCTGTTTAACAATTATGCGTATTCCGTGCGAAAAAAACTCTTAAAGCACAATTCCACAATAAATTTAAAACGTACAATATACGCGAATTAGGGGCCGGGTTAGCTCAGTCGGCAGAGCGTTCGGCTAGAAACCACAAGGTTCCTAGTTTGATACCGGTTCTCGCCAACTCAGCGTATGAGTAGCACAGGGATCTGTGCGGTAAAGTAAGGAGCTGATGGTAGGTGAGGCGCGCCACACCTCAGATGCTAAAACAATCTCCTTGGTCTAGCGCTATTGAAAAGGGGATAGACTCCCTCGCTGACTGGCTGATACCGACTTTAGGCCGCCCCGTCGACTTTACTTACTTACTTTTTACTAACCTATAGAAATAAAATTACCCCAGACAGATAGACATGCTGCCGTTAAAAGCAATCTTTCTCTTTTTCTCATGCTGCTATTTCTATTTTTTCATTATTTCTTTCTTTCTCTCTTTCTTTCTTTCTCTTTCTTTCTTTCTTTCTTTCTTTCTTTCTTTCCTTTTCTTCTTTCTTTCTTTCATTTCTTTCTTTCTTTCTTTCTTCTTTCTTTTCTTTTTTCTTTCATTCTTTTCTTTCTTTCTTTCATTTCTTTCTTTCTTTCATTTCTTTCTTTCTTTCTTTCTTTCTTTCTTTCTTTCTTTTCTTTCTTTCTTTCTTTCTTTCTTTCTTTCTTTCTTTCTTTCTTTCTTTCTTTCTTTCTTTCATTCTTTCTTTCTTTCTTTTTCTTTCTTTCTTTCTTAGCATGTAGATTTTTCTCTGAAATTTACTTTGGCTTTTCTATCACACTATCGATTCTTGCGTCTTCTTTTTGCCTTCCAGAATTTTGCAGATGACATTTTCATGTGCCAATAGAAGTTACATGGCAACTTGCCACTCTGAAATGCAAGGATTTACAAATTTACTTATGATTTCGTGACTGAGAGCAAAAATACTTATATAACCTTCAGATTCCAATAATGCACGTACACATAGCCTATAGTAAAATTAACCTTATTTTGATTTTTTATGATCCGAAAATTAACGTTTAAAAACACTTACATTCGTTTATTCTTTAAAGAATACATTCGTTAAAATATCAGAATGGAAGACGTTTAAGACTTTTTTCTCATAAATGAATCATATTTATATCATTTTTGTATTTTCCGAAATAACATTTCTGTGCGTATTTTGATCTTAAATGTCATTTAGTGTATACTCAAGAAACAGAAAAGATTCTGGATTATATATATATATATATATATATATAATATATATATATATATATATATATATATATATATAAGGTTTATATAAAGACTCAATGGAATAAAAAGGAAAAATTAAAATTAAAAAGTTATCAATTTTGACAATTTAAAAAAAACAACCGAAAGGGACATGAGGACAAATATTAAAGTTAACTAGATTGAATTTGGTCCCTATTCAATGTCTAGTAATAACTGTCACCCCCAAAATATGACATTTATAAATGGTTTTATTTATACGTTGTTTAATTCAGAGTACGGATTATTGAAAATAAGTGGAAGTGTGTGGGTTTGATTGACAGGTGGTATTTTAGAGTTTAATACCGGCTGAGACAACCATATGAAAGATATATAGCCTGGTAGTGTTTATGTGCTATATCTTATAAAGAGGAACGCAGTAATATTATTCACTATCAATCTTATCTACCCCTCTCACCCCAATCTAATGTTATACTTCGATAAGATATTATTTGAATTCTATTTTCTGGAAATTAAAACGTATTAAATTATATTCGAAATGTCTGTCGATTATGATAAAAATTGTAACCAAATTTTACTTTTATTTTGTTTGGAATTATCGTAGTTGATTTTTTCTTTTTAATAAAAAAAAGCATGAGGTTGTGTAACAAAATATATTAAAACCTATTTTATTTTACATATTTATTATCAAAAAGCTAAGTTTTATTTATAATTTTAAATATATAACAATGTATAATTTTGATTAGAATATTGTAATTATTCGATTGCTTATAGATGATTAATAATTATCTCAAAGTAATAGGGTCAATTTTGTATGTTTATTTTTGTGCTTTACCTATGAAAAGAGAAGAACATCCCAAATACACAATCAAAAACATCCTCATAGTATGTAAAAAAAATGAAATCGCTAAGGAAAAATATCTTAATTCACGTAATCTGAAAGAAATCCCCCGAACATCAAATACTAACAACGTCATAAACTTGCCAAGGAAAGTAACCATATACATTAAA
>CM042137.1:19039721-19051705 GCA_023376005.1 Doryteuthis pealeii
TAGTTGGGATGATACTCTTGGTCTAAAGTTTAATGGAGAAGTAAAAAAAAAAAAAAAATTGCATGGATATGTGAGACAGTGTAACGTGGCGGTATCAATATATTCACGGTACCAAAACGGATATACGTAACGTTCTAATAGCGATATATGTTGTATAGCGGGTCTTGTCAACGTGCCTCCAAATTCACGACACTAAAAAGGTGTTCGGCACGTGGCGGTCATCTTGTCGATAAAAAAGTACAACGCGAGAAATATATCGTCACAAGCTGCTTAGCTTTTATTTCTAGGGCTAGTCTCGTGGGCTGTGTCGGAGAGGAGGAAAGGCAGAGAGAAAGAGAGAGAGGACATTGATAAATTACTGTGATCCCACACAAGGGACCAGAGGTCCGGACCGTACCCTACGCGTTCGAAAGCAAAAAGAGGGCGGTATTTTTCTTCGTCGTTCGACGTCACCACGTGACTTCTGGTTCCGGTCAACACCCGAAACTTCCGGTTGACATTCAATTCTCCATTCGGGGGATCACGCCCCGGTCAAACTCACGACAACCGTTTTGTGCTCATCACTTTTTTTAAAACTTTTACTATCTCTTATTTCTTCTTCCTCTCTTTTCTAATAGTAGTTCTCGCAAAATTCAGGAAATTCCCCATCTTGCTACAACAGAAAGGAATGTAAGTAATAACAATTGAGAAGCCTTGGTTTCAAATAATTACTTTTTTCTTTTTCTTATTACCAAAATAGTAATATACACACTATTTCATAAAAATTGATTACGGATTTCAATTTAATATATATATATATATATATATATATATATATATATATATATATATATATATATATATATATATTGTAAGCTCTGTGGCAGCTTTTGTATGCCCCTATCATACTAGCTCACCGCTATGTCATTGGAGAAACATTGAACCTCGTCGTTGTTGCAAGCTCTATGCACCTCTTGCGGATGTTTGTGACATACATCCACAACTTGCCATGCACTTCTGTTAATTGGCGATGAATTTCAATCACTTTGATGCCCTTTGCGATAAAAAAATTATTGAACGAACTTGACATTGAACGGTTACGTCAATCGAGATCCCCCCTCTCTCTCTCTCTCTCTCTCTCTCTCTCTCTCTCTCTCTCTCTCTCTCTCTCTCTTGCTAATATATATATATTATATAATATATATATATATATATATATATATATATATGAATAAGATATAATGAAAAACAAACGATGTTTACAACTGAAATAGGCTCATCAGAAGAGAAAGTGTGGCAAACCGTTTCGGGCCAATTCTCTTGACGGTTTTAAAAAGTAACACTCGGCCCATCCTCAACTAATATGAGGACCCTATTGCATTATAATGTATCAACCGCACGTGGGTCGGTCATCAACAATATATATCTATATATATAATCGCTATATATATATATGTATGTATGTACATGCATGTATATATATATATATATATATATATATATATAGAGAGAGAGAGAGAGAGAGAGAGAGAGAGAGAAGGAGAGAAGAAAGTGAGAGAGAGATAAAATGATCAATAGATCGAAGTCATATTTTCTATGCAAACATTATTTACCAAATTGTTTTCTACGAAAGTGTATATCACTTTTTAGAGCAAATTTTATTTCATTGACGATGGCATGAAATAACATGTATACTTCCTAGCTCCCGGCAATTTGATTCCTAGTCAGGCAGCGAACGTCCCAGCATGCCTCTTACACACACACACATACACACACACACACACACACACACACACACACACACACACACACACACACATATAATATTATATATATATATATATATATATATATATATATGAACAAAAGCAGTTTTGGAAAAAAAGGCAAAATGTTTTGTCCACCTTTTCCATTTATATTTACACATACACACACACAGGCACACACATTATATATATCTATATATGCATATGAAATTTAACATTTTTTAAAAAACAAATGATGTTATATGATTGCTGACAGAAATCTGTTTCGACCGGTTCGATAAACTGGTCATCTTCAAGAGCAACATAGACGGGAAAAGAAAAATATCCGTTTGAAAAAAATGTTAAATTTCATACTGTCGGATTAATTTCCATCTATTTTTCATATTTGTCTAATGAAAAAACAATATATCTGGAATTTTACACCTTGAAGACTTTCATCTACAACTCTACGGATTTATCAACACCACAAGTAATTTGGAACTTTTACATCTTTCTTCAATTACGCTGTGGACTTGTATATTATATTTTAATAGCTGGAATATATCCTGAACAATTTTGATACCCACTATACACTTTTTATATAATTTTACAACAAACTCTTTTGAGTTTTACTTTAAACTATAATGCTTCTGATTTTTTAAAATTAAAAATAAAATTTATTTTATTTTTAAAACTGAACACACATTTTTTTTAAATTTCAGCATTAAATATAGCGTTCGTTTGTAAACAGTCTTCTAACGGATATTTTTCTTTTCCCGTCTATGTTGCTCTTGAAGATGACCAGTTTATCGAACCGGTCGAAACAGATTTCTGTCAGCAATTATATAACATCATTTGTTTTTTCAAAAATGTTAAATTTCATACTGTCGGATTAATTTCCATCTATTTTTCATATTATATATATATATATATATATATATATATATATATATATATATATATATATTTGGGAGAATATGTGCTTAATTGAAGTCAAACCTAATTTTTGAAAGTCAATTAATTAATAATTAATTAATTAGGCGGGATTACCTATTTAAATGTAAACAAATCGAGAAAAATCAAATATTGTCGGCTGAAAATAGCCATATCACAAACACCGTCTGTTTGTTTACTTCTCATATATATATATATATATATATATATATATATATATATATATATATATATATTCTAATGTCGCATTTTTTAAATAAATAAATCGATTATTTATCGAATTGTTTAGTACGAAAGTTTTTATCTATTTTTAGAGTGAAGTGAGGAGAGAAGGCGACTGATATTTGAGAAATCTAGGAATATGTCGGCAGCCGAAAAACAAGAAAGAATCTGAGAACAGAACAGCCAATGGTAACAACGAGTGAAATCGTCCTCCAGCAACGAAGATGCACCAGTTAGCTAAATAAAGGTACTAAAGATCGTGTGCATGTCAGTGTCAAATGTTGCATGACTAAGACCACGCATTTTAGACAGCTAGTTGATTCCTGAATCGATCTTGTCACGAACTTGACGTATGTTTCTGGAATCAATGGATGTCAAGTCGATTTTGTTTTAGCGGAAAAGGGAAAAAACAAAATCAAAAGAACTCGACAACAAAACATTATTTTTTTTTAAGTTCTAACCCAGGGGCGAATTTTTCTGGTTGAGCTCGGTAAATGCCGCACACCCACCAAAAGATGGTAAATTCATTATGAATTTTAAACTCACTCAATAATATATTCATTCATCTGTCTTATGTTATTAAATATGTTTACAGTTGTAAGTTACAGCTAGGGGCGTTTTCTGTAAGTATGCTATACGAGCCACACTAAAGATGTTAAATTCATTTTAGATATTAAGATTACTTCTATATTATGAAGATAGAGTGGTTGGTTGTTTGGTTGGATTTTACGGCATGTCAAACCTTGGTGGGTTATTTTATGCCGAAGACGTTTTTGTTTTATTCATTTTTGTTGGGTTTTTAAATTTTTAAACACATTTGTAAACTCATGTTTGATTTATATAACCTATAGATGGGACCCTGACAGGTACTACAACTCTGGGTTAGAGTAGAACCGGAGTAATGAAAAGGAAGGGGTACTCTGCACTCCCTAAAAATCTATTGTTCAAACCAGCAGAACTCTGTTCCTTATCTAAAATGCCAGTAGCGTCATAAATGCTCACACTGAATAACATAGAATACAAGATTTCCCTCCTTCCGCTATCACGTAGTTTATTGGAGGCAACACATCGATACTTAATTATATAAAATGGTTGGTTGGTTGGTTGGTTGGATTTACAGCATGTCAACCCTTGGTTTATTTTATGTCGAAAATGGATTTCTATTCTTGTTGGTATGCAAATTAAAAATATTTTGATTTATTTAACCCATAGATGTCGCTAATAGGTACTACGACTCCAGGTCAGAGTGGACCAGGGATTAATGTCGATGAAGGTGTGTGATAAACTACCCAGAGTTTCAGAAGTGAAAAATCACTACAAGATGTCATTTAACATCATACCCAAGATACTAAGACCCTCAACCACTGCATTTTAACACATATATGTCAAAAAGTGTTGGGTTTGCCATAGGAGCAATGCAATCGGGACAATGTATAGGTACTAGGGCTTGACGTGTTCAGCCGATTGATCGGTGGTCTTTTCGACCACCTCTCTAACTCAAGTAAAAGCCAAATTGGATTGTTGCATCTCATTGAATGCTTAGCCACCAGGATTCCACACGTAAGTATCACGGATCGTCACCCAAGACCAACAGCTGGTCCCATTGTGGTTGACATACCCTTCTGCAGAGATGTAGTCGGCGTATTTAACAATCCCAGTGGTATTGAGGCTAATGAGGGTTTTTTTATTTCTCTGTATGTGATACTGACATCATTCCAAACAGTTCTCTCCTTACGTAATCTGGCATGGCTGGTTCACGCTTTCTATATTTCTCTAGTCATTAATGGAGGATTTTGGTCTAATCGTTAGAGTCGTAGGAAATAGACTCGTCGATCCGAGTTCAATTTCTGGACGAAGCTGTTTGCATTTCACATGGCGCTAATACCTTTGGGAAGGCAGGAATCCAATTCTTCCTCCAGCTATGAGTAAATAGCAGGGCAGACTGGGCTCTTAACTATGGCTAGATAACCAGTCTTGGAGAAGGAAAACCCTGTTAAATTCCGCTTAAGAAATTGACATTGTGTCACATCCCGTTGTGCTGAGGGGTTGGTATATATATATATATATATATATATATATATATATATATATATATATATATTTCCCTAGTCAAACCTTTTGAGTTCAGCTGATATCATCATTATATTGCTTGACAAAAGGATAATAGTGATAATTCCTCATTTTCAAAATGCATACCACCCTATCAGCGTGGCTTAGTATACGTTGACTGTATACCCTGTAGAAACTATCCCTACTGCATCTGAGATTTTATTTATTTATAAGACCTGAAGATAACGATTTTGTATCGTAAGACGGTATAGAATGTATGAATTCGTCTCTTCTCCATCTTTTTATAAAATAGCAACGTTCGCTATCATTCATTGACTACCAGTCAAGGAGAAGGATAACACTGAATTGAAAAACAGCTGGTGTACCTAATACAGTAATAGATTGCCTTCAACATCTTTTCTAATACTCTTGTGATGACACTGGCGCTAGTCACTTACTGGAAAACATTATGTGAAGAGAGGCATACTTACTGTATGTTAACTGTTGGTCTTTTTATATTTCTTAAGTCTGCATCTAAATCAAACACAGAGACAGTGTTATTTACTAGAGAGCAAGTATTCTTGTTAATTAACACTAAGTATGGTCTTCTGGTCGGGATTAGGTGATCCGTCTCTACCTCAGAGGCCCCGAGAATTTTGTGTCTCATTCTCTTCGATGGTTTCCTGTTTTCAATCTGTTATGTGGATTTACCATTGGTCTTTGGTATTTTTCAGACTGTTTTTACTCAGTTCGTGGCATCGGTTTCGGCGTGTTTATATTCGCTCCTCTGGCCTTCTAGAAATCATTCTTCTCGAACTTGGGAACCTTCTTTTCGAACTCAGAAGTATTTATGGAACTTAAAACCGAACTCTTTATTTAATCCATTTGTGGTAGATTTTTCTCATCCCGTTAACCATAACCGAGTACAAATGTTGAGCTATGTTAAGTATTCTATGTATATTTTCACCTGTAGGTAGATTAAACATACACCCTCCAGATGATTGTCAATTAGAACTGTATTAACTTAACGTCTCTCTACCCTACTGGACAATTCAGAGTGAATTGTTTAACCTATAAACCTATTGTTTTTTACCCTACAATTTACACTGATACCAGTTTAACTCAGTCGGTAGAGCATCAGCCGAGAAATCACAAGGTTCCGGTTTCGATACCTACCCTTGTCCACTCAGCGCATGAGTAGCTCAGTTTGGATATGTGTGGTAAAGTGGGAAGCTGATGTTAGGTGTAGCACTGCGCCTCAGACTCAAAAACAATTTCCCTGGTGTAACGCTAATTAAAAAGAAATGGACTGCCTGGTTCCACTTCGCCGACTTAACTTTTACTTACTTATTATGTATGATTTATTTTACTTTACTCATATTGCGATTATTTTTAATGATAATCCAATCTAGACTTTTTTTAATCACTGGTTCCCATACTTGGCTGGTCTTTTATGTATTTCTAAGACCTGCATTCATATCTAAACACGGAGGCATAGTCTCTTGAGACTAACTGGAGGCATCGATCTTTACTAGATATTATAACCTCATTTTTCTTCAAAATTAGACTATATGGGAACAGCTTCTTGTGTTGCAAAAGAAAAGTGAGAAGAGATACGAAGAGGAAAAAAGATGGAAAATCTATAGTTGTAATGTTATTTATACAGTGAATGAATATAAATATCTTAGGTGACAATCAGAATATAGTCAGCATGAAATACATTATTATCTTACGCATCTTGTTCAATATGTTTCTAAAATGAGAAAATATTGAATGCAAATACCATACAGTTTTTTTTCTTTTATTACAAATATTTTGCGGGAAAAAAGGTAACTGGAAATAGATGTGTCAGGCGGTACAGAGTTTATAAAATGATCCACATTGATTATTTTTTATTTGGCTTCACGGATCTTAATAATTTTAAAAAAATATTAGAATTACCACCAAATGAAAAGAGAAAAAAAACACCCGAAGGATTATCATTTCTTTATTATTTACTCATCTGTTAAAAGAAGATCGGTGATTTAGGTATTTTTATTTGTGTTTCTTTATTCAATGGCATGTCAAACGTTGTGGGTTATTTCATGCCAAAGACAGCCTTGTAGATGAGAAGTAGGCGAACTATTAGTCCAAAAGAGGATTTAGTAGCCTGACTGAAGTTCAAACTCGTTTACAACGATGTCACAGTCTGCGCGTGAGCCAATGACGTAATTAGGAAAAAACAATTGTTTAGAAACCTGAAAATGTGGTCATGAAAAATGGTCATAATGTTACATAATTATGGATCCCTAATATCTTTTTAAGGTAGTATAGAAATCCTTATGGCGATCAGTACAGCTGATGGCCTTGAGAGTGAGTGACAGCGTTTGACCTCACTCTGACCTTGCGGTCTGGGGATAATCGTGAGAACTGGAAGGCGATAGAAAGCCCCCTTCCGGTTTAAAGAGTCAGTTAGTCAGTTAGAGAGTTAGGACTTAGAAGCGAAGCTAGCAAGATGTGAGTCTCCGCGCGCATTGTCTGGTCTGGGGGTTTATGGAATAAAGTAACATCATTGTAAATCGAAGTCTTGTTGTTATTACTAAAAGCTAACAATGACACAAGACTTCTGATAACAAGAAATCCCTAGCAACAGAAACCAGACCCGAACCCTCAATAGAAGACCAGACGAGACCTTAGAAGATATACCAGATCCGGCCAGAAGAATAGATGACCAGAGTAAGAAGACGTAAGGAGGTATATAACAGATATAGATATTTAGTGCCGGTAAAGAGGTATGCAACATATACCTATTTAGTACCGTCGAAGAAAAGGCACTATGCAACAATAAGCACATTTTGAAGCTTATATATATATATATATATATATATATATATATATATATATATAATATATATATATATATATATATATAATATATATATACTTTAATGTGTTGGAAGGAAAAAAGCTTCAAATGTGCTTATGATGTATGATATATATATATATAGACAGACAGACAGACAGAGAGAGAGAGACAGAGTCAGACAAATAGACAGACAGACAGAAATAGAGTGAGAGACACAGAGAGAGAGAGAGAGAAAGAGAGAGAGAGAGAGGGGGGAGAGAGAGGGAGAGAGAGAAATATATTTAGATAGAGAGAAATATTCAATAAGGCTGTATACATTTAGCAACAAATATATACTGACGCTTCCACATTATCGGACTGATGAAATGTCAGTCGGGTTTCGCTCCCGGATAGAAGTAGTTGCTAAGTATAGTCACACTGAAGAGACGTGAAACGTCGAAACACGGTGTATGTGGATATATAAAAGTAAAAGTAAAGTCAACGGGGCAGCCTAAAGTCGGTATCAGCCAGTCAACGAGGGAGTCTATCCCCTTTTCAATAGCGCTAGACCAAGGAGATTATTTTTAGCATCTGAGGTGGAGCGCCACACCTACCATCAGCTTCTTACTTTACCGCACAGATCCCTGTGCTACTCATATGCTGAGTTGGCGAGGACCGGTATCGAACTAGGAATCTTGTGGTTTCTAGCCGAACTCTCTACCGACAGATATATATATATATATAATATATATATATATATTATATATATAGACAGACAGACAGACAGACAGACAGAGAGAAACAGAGAAAGAGAGAGAAACGGAGATAAGTAATTTATAGGGTGTAAGGGCTGTTGAGGATACCAGGTAAAAAAAAGGTGACTGCATTTTACGGCATGTCAACGCTTGGGTTATGTTAAGCCGATGATTATTTAGTTTTATTCATGCTTGGGTATATCATTTCTTTTAACTCATTTTAAGTACATTTTTACTCACCTTTTGTATAAACACTCCAGGTCAGGAGTGAAGGGGTACTCCACAATCATCAGAGCTACAGAACTGGAACTTCACGATTAGATGCATTTTAACGTCGTGCTTCGAACACTAAGACCTCATCCACCTCCTTCTAGCTCAAATATGCTAAATAGGGGTGGGACTTACCATGAGAACAATACGGTCACTCCAATCATATAGCTGCTAGGGCCTGACGTGATCAGTCGATTAATCAGAGGGGCCTGTCCGACCGAAGGGGCGAAGTGGAGTATTACATGTCATGGACAGTTCAGCCACCATGATTCCCTCCTTAAGCATCACGAGTCGCCAACCACAGCCAACAGACGACCCCACAGGAACAGTCGATGTATTCTACAGCCCAGCTGACAGGGCCGTAAAAAATTTGGACGAGGTCCATCGAGAGGAAAGAGCGACGTGGAGGGTAACGCTTCTTTTCAGAATGACAGACACACAAACGAAAGGGGAAACATGCACAACAAACAGAGCGGTGTTGCCAATATCCGCACGTACAGTTTCACTGCGTCTCAATCACTTTGAAGACTTTAATTTTGGGATTACTCTCTCACACACACACATACATACACATATATTACATATATCCAGGTTAGCTCAGTCGGTAGAGCGTTAGGCTAGAAACCACAAGGTTCCTAGTTCGATACTGGTCCTCGCCAACTCAGCGTTACGAGTAGCACATGGATCTGTGCGGTAAAGTAAGGAAGCTGATGGTAGGTGTGGCGCTCCACCTCAGATGCAAAAACAATCACCTTGGGCTAGCGCTAGTGAAAAAGGGATAGACACCATTCGCTGATTGGCTGATACCGACATTAGGCTGCGCCGACGACTTTACTTATATATATTATATATATATATATATATATATTATATATTATATATATATCTATAAAAGAGAGGAGAGGGGGGATACTCATCAATTAATAAAAATATATGCTGGAACATATACATTTATTACTGCACATCAAAATGATTTGTTTGGTGACATATATCTTTTGTGCTGATGATATTTTTATGGTCATCAATCCCAGTTGTTATACATCAGAAAACAATAAAGAACGATAAAGTCGATTTCTAATGTTTTGGGAATGTAAAGAAAAGATAATATTGGATATAAAAGTTTCTCAGAAAGGAAAAAAAAAAATTCAATATTTATGCTCCTTGGCTAAAGCAATCAACAGATGGAGCAATGTGAAGATTATATGCTAAAAAGACACGACGTGTTTGTAAAACACACACACAATGCCACACACACACGCACACACGCACACACACACACATATATATATATATATATATATATATATATATATATATATATATATATATGAAAAAATAGATGGAATTAATCCGACAGTATGAATTTAACATTATGAAAAAACATATGATGTTTGTTATGTAATTGCTGACAGTACTGTTTCGACCCAAATGCGATAAGTTGGTCTTCATCCAAAGAGCGACATAGATGGGAGAAAAGAATATCCGATAAAAAAGACTGTTTACGGACTTATCAACGCCACAAGTAATTTTGGAATCTAAACATCTTTTTTTCAATACCATGTGGACTTGTATACTTTTTCTTTTTTTTTTTTAACAGCTGAAAAATATATACCATACAATTTTGATAACCCACTTTAACATTTTTATATAAACTTTTACAACAACTCTTTGAGTTTTTTCTATAAACTATAATGCTTCTGATTTTTTAAAAATTAATGAAATTTATTTTATTTTAAAATAGAACATGCATTTTTCAAAATTTTCAGCAGTTGAACTCAGCGTTCGTTTCTGTAAACAGTCTTTTTTTTTAACGGATATCTTCTCTTCCATCTATGTCGCTCTTTGATGAAGACCAACTTATCGATTTGGTCGAACAGTAGTCTGTCAGCAATTACATAACAAACATCATGTTTTTTCATAATGTTAAATTTTCATATATATATATATATATATATATATATATATATATAATTAATTGGGCACTTTGAACGATCGCGCAAGTGCTCGGAAACCAGACCTAGGGGAACTGTAATCGGAGGAAGAATTCAGATCATCCAAACAACAACAGGGGTACACACACACAACACACACTACACACATATATATATATATATATATTAATATCTAGTATATATATAAAGTAAAGTCGACGGGGGCGGCCTAAATTCGGTATCAGCCAGTCAGCGAGGGAGTCTACTCTCCCTTTCACACTAGCGCTAGACCAAGGAGATTGTTTTAGAAATCTGAGGTGGAAGCGCCACACCTACCTCAGTCTTCCTTACTTTACCGCACAGGTCCGTGTAGCTACTCATACGCTGAGTTGGCGGAGACTGGTATCGTAAACTAGGAACCTTGTGGTTTCTCGTCGAACGCTCTACCGACTGAGCTAAACTGGCCCCTTTATATTGATTACGCTTTAAAAAAAAACCAGCCGCCTCTCAAGTGAGGGATGTAGTTGTGATGTGTGTTATTTGGGTATTCACACACACCAGCACGCACACACACACACATACACACACATATATGTATATATAGTATGTGTGTATGTCCTGGTGTGTGTGTGTGTATTAATAACGGAAATAACATCACTTAACATCACTTGATATGTACTTACATGACGTGTAGAGAATGAATTACACGGAACGTCCGGAATCTTCACATGCATCATAAATCATAGAATTAAAAAGTTATTCCACCTTACTTAGCCCAATGAAAGTACTGATTTAACAGGCTTTCAAGTAAATACTAATTTCTGTATTTTGCTCATGAATTCAACCAACATTTTCTTTTAAATATCTTGTCTCGTATGATTACCTAAACACACTGATGACCAAAGCTCCTAAAATACCAATCTCATTGAATATTGATGAATTGTTAGAGCAATAGGTTCACCCTAAAAAAAAACTCCCACCACGTAAATTGATAGCTGATTCTAGAAGAGACTTTTACAGCTAGTTTATAACAGTTCATGCCTTTTCAAAATTCAGATTCCAATTGAACACAACACTTTATAATTTCGAGGGAATATAAATTTTCCTTTGGTATATATATTGTAACCGAACTCCCTCGCGCAACAAGCAGGATGCGACCAGAGGTGCAATTTCTTAGCGGAGTTCAACAGGTTTGTGAATTCAGAAGTTTTACTTCTACTAGACCTGGTTATGCAGGCATAGGTTAAGGAACCCA
>CM042137.1:19051805-19074869 GCA_023376005.1 Doryteuthis pealeii
AGTAGAAGAAGGATCAAGGAAAGGGTGTGCAAGAATTGATAAGTACATGAAAAAAGATAGTAATGGCTAGTGTCGTAGGCAGTGGACCCGGCGACATCAATCCTACATGTCGCTGTTGGCGTTTCATATAATACTCTCAGAAAAGGCATGAACCCAATCATCTTCCTCCATCTATGGGTAAATAGTAGAGCAGACGGAGCTCTTCAGTCTTAAGGCAAATGCCTGAGAAGAAAATACTCTTAATTAGTATTAACTTAATTAAATTAACTTAAATTAAATTAATTTAACTTAGTAAGCTCCGCTTAAAATAAACTTTTGTTGCATACTGCTCGAGCACAAGAGGTGGGTAAATAGCAACATTAATAAGATAAGGAAAGAATGAAAGTAAGAGGAAAAATTCTGAAAAACGGTGTAAAAATGTGACGTAAAAATGACATAAAAATGACGTAAAAATATGACGTAAAATGACGTAAAATATGACGTAAAAAATGACGTAAATGACATGAATCAATAGAATTTTCAAGAGGGTTTAAAAAGTGACAAGAATATGATATAGAAAGAAAGAAAGAAAGAAAGAAAGAAAGAAAGAATTATGAAGAAGAGTGTTTAAGAAATGACAAGAGAAAGAAAATGACAAGAGAAATGACAAGAGAAAGAAAAACAGAAAATTCTAAAAAAAGCGAGTTAAAAGGACAAGAAGATAAAAAAAAATATTATAAAAAAAGAGTGTAAAAAGTGAATAAAGTAGACAGAAAGGACGAGAAGATGGAAGAAAGAAAGAGACTTCTGAAGGAGAATATAAAGAAGTGACAAACAGAACAGATTAGCTTAGATTTTAGAGAGAAAGAGAATTATGAAGGAGGGTTTTTTCGGAAGTTCACGTAAAAGAAAGAAAATTTCGAAGAAGTGTGGAAAAAGGGACAATGAGATGAACATTTTTTAAAAATGGTATAAAACATTGCGAAAAATGTGAATTAGAAAGAAAGAGAGAAAGAAAAGGAAATTCTGATAGGAAATGTAAAAGAAAGATTAAAGAACGAACATTGTGAAGAACGGTATAAAAAAGTGAAAAGTATATGAAGGGAATAATATATTGAAAAGCGTGTTAAAAAATGACAAGAATAAGGAAAAGAAAGAAAGAAAGAAAATTTCGTAGAAAAAAATAAATAAATCCATCATTAATGTTATGGAGTCTCATTATCATCTTTCTAGGGAGATTATCGAATGCGACTTTCTATCAATCACCTTTTCAGTGGCGTGAACAAAAAAAATAAAATTCAAGAAAATGTCAATATAATGACTGTACAAAAGTTTATTTTAAGATATCAGATCCACATTGTTTATTCTTTTATTCGCTTGTCAAGAAAGACAGAATGTCGAGTCGGTTAACGTATAGACTTTTTTTGTTTGGGGTGGCGGGGGGGAGGGGCTTTTGTTAAAGTCTTTTATCAACTTTCAATTGTCTCTCTGACTCCCTTCCATTGGATATTTGGCGACGATTCATCTTTGTCACTTTTTAAATACTTTTTATTTATTTATTTATGTTTTCTAATCTGCGACTATTTCATACTCAAATTATATTAAACTAATGATGCAATCCATATATAACACCCAATTATTATTGTTTTGTAAAAATAGCTATGTCAGTGCTACTGTATAGCTGCACCACTTGGAATTTATCGAAACGAATGGAAAAATATTGAGAGGAACTACACAAGGATGTTGCGAACTGCGCTGAACAAAACTTGGAAGCAGCACCTCACAAAAAGCAGCTGTACGGCCACTTATCTCTGATTATAGAAACTAACCAAGAAAGACGAAGAAGATGGCTGGATACTGCTGGAGAAGTAAGGACGAAATCTTATGAACACCTACACATCGACAAATCAGTGTGGGCCAACCAGCGAAGTATTACATTGATCAGCGCTGTAATGGCTACTGGATGTAGTGAAGAAGATTTGCCAGCAGCATAATTGATAAAGATGAGTGACGTGAGAGATAGAGTCATGGAAACCGTACTGTCGGTGGGACATGAGGATGTTGATGAATAATGTAATACACATTTAATACCCAATTATTATTGTTTTGTAATAGTATGTACGAACTGTATTTCAATGAATTATTTGGTCCAAAGCATTTCCGTATGTCCCAAATAGTTTTATTTTTTAAGAAAATAGAAATAAAATGCAGTGACCAAACGTTTATAGTGATTTTGGAGAGAAAAAAGCGGCCGTCTGTGTTCCTTAATATCTTACCATCCTTTAGAATACACCGACTGCACCTCTGCAGAGGGGTAAAATTCACCTAATGGGGCTACATGTTGACCTTGAGTAGCGACATGTGATGCTTAAGGACGGAGTCCTGGTGGTTGAGCAATCCATGCCAAACTCTACTTTGGATTTTACTTATGTTAGACTGTCGGTCAATCACAGGTCATGTTAAGCCTGGCACCTACGTATATGACACTTCCAACCTTATTGCCCTTAAAGCAAATTCCCAATCTATTTTTATCATATATGTGCGAGAAGGCGGTTGCTGATGGCATTAGTGTCCTGAGTATGACATTAAACTTGATTTAATGTTGAAGTTCTAATTTTGGAGATCTTGAGAATGTGGAGTACCCCTTCATTGCCACCACTACCAGGTTCAATCTGCTCAGAGTGGTAATACCCGTTAATGTCCTATATATGGGTAAATAGAAGAATATGTTCAAAAATGAGTTTAGAAAATTGAGATTAAAAAGAAATTGAATACCCATCAAGAATGACAGAAACAAAATGTCTTCGGCATAAAATAACCCAACAACGATTAACATGCCGTTAAATCGAATAAACCAAGCAAGTAATTTCCTTGCTAGTTCCATTTACAGATCCGTAGATACATTCGTTCATAATTTTCTGCCGCTGTAACCAGCAGTGTTACGCAACAATGTTATGCATTTCGAACAGTATTACGTGTTTTGAAATAATCATTGTTTTAAAACTGGATCATTGTGTTTTGATAACATACATTCGTTAAATTCAAGTATCATGCTGGTTACAGCGGCAGAAAATTATGAACGAATGTATCTACGGATCTGTAAATGGAACTAGCAAGGAAATTACTTGCTTGGTTTATTCGATTTAACGGCATGTTAATCGTTGTTGGGTTATTTTATGCCGAAGACATTTTGTTTCTGTCATTCTTGATGGGTATTCAATTTTCTTTTAATCTCAATTTTCTAAACTCATTTTTGAACATATTCTTCTATTTACCCATATATAGGACATTAACGGGTATTACCACTCTGAGGCAGATTGAACCTGGTAGTGGTGGCAATGAAGGGGTACTCCACATTCTCAAGATCTCCAAAATTAGAACTTCAACATTAAATCAAGTTTAATGTCATACTCAGGACACTAATGCCATCAGCAACCGCCTTCTCGCACATATATGATAAAATAGATTGGGAATTTGCTTTAAGGGCAATAAGGTTGGAAGTGTCATATACGTAGGTGCCAGGGCTTAACATGACCTGTTGATTGACCGACAGTCTAACATAAGTAAAATCCAAAGTAGAGTTTGGCATGGATTGCTCAACCACCAGGACTCCGTCCTTAAGCATCACATGTCGCTACTCAAGGTCAACATGTAGCCCCATTAGGTGAATTTTACCCCTCTGCAGAGGTGCAGTCGGTGTATTCTAAAGGATGGTAAGATATTAAGGAACACAGACGGCCGCTTTTTTCTCTCCAAAATCACTATAAACGTTTGGTCACTGCATTTTATTTCTATTTTCTTAAATAAATAAACTATTTGGGACATACGGAAATGCTTTGGACCAAATAATTCATTGAAATACAGGTTCGTACATACTATTACAAAACAATAATAATTGGGTATTAAATGTGTATTACATTATTCATCAACATCCTCATGTCCCACCGACAGTACGGTTTCCCATGACTCTATCTCTCACGTCACTCATCTTTATCAATTATGCTGCTGGCAAATCTTCTTCACTACATCCAGTAGCCATACAGCGCTGATCAATGTAATACTTCGCTGGTTGGCCCACACTGATTTGTCGATGTGTAGGTGTTCATAAGATTTCGTCCTTACTTCTCCAGCAGTATCCAGCCATCTTCTTCGTCTTTCTTGGTTAGTTTCTATAATCAGAGATAAGTGGCCGTACAGCTGCTTTTTGTGAGGTGCTGCTTCCAAGTTTTGTTCAGCGCAGTTCGCAACATCCTTGTGTAGTTCCTCTCAATATTTTTTCCATTCGTTTCGATAAATTCCAAGTGGTGCAGCTATACAGTAGCACTGACATAGCTATTTTTACAAAACAATAATAATTGGGTGTTATATATGGATTGCATCATTAGTTTAATATAATTTGAGTATGAAATAGTCGCAGATTAGAAAACATAAATAAATAAATAAAAAGTATTTAAAAAGTGACAAAGATGAATCGTCGCCAAATATCCAATGGAAGGGAGTCAGAGAGACAATTGAAAGTTGATAAAAGACTTTAACAAAAGCCCCCCCCCCGCCACCCCAAACAAAAAAAGTCTATACGTTAACCGACTCGACATTCTGTCTTTCTTGACAAGCGAATAAAAGAATAAACAATGTGGATCTGATATCTTAAAATAAACTTTTGTACAGTCATTATATTGACATTTTCTTGAATTTTTATTTTTTTGTTCACGCCACTGAAAAAGGTGATTGATAGAAAGTCGCATTCGATAATCTCCCTAGAAAGATGATAATGAGACTCCATAACATTAATGATGGATTTATTTATTTTTTTCTACGAAATTTTCTTTCTTTCTTTCTTTTCCTTATTCTTGTCATTTTTTAACACGCTTTTTCAATATATTATTCCCTTCATATACTTTTCACTTTTTTATACCGTTCTTCACAATGTTCGTTCTTTAATTCTTTCTTTTACATTTCCTATCAGAATTTCCTTTTCTTTCTCTCTTTCTTTCTAATTCACATTTTTCGCAATGTTTTATACCATTTTTAAAAAATGTTCATCTCATTGTCCCTTTTTCCACACTTCTTCGAAATTTTCTTTCTTTTACGTGAACTTCCGAAAAAACCCTCCTTCATAATTCTCTTTCTCTCTAAAATCTAAGCTAATCTGTTCTGTTTGTCACTTTCTTTTATATTCTCCTTCAGAAGTCTCTTTCTTTCTTCCATCTTCTCGTCCTTTCTGTCTACTTTATTCACTTTTTACACTCTTTTTTTATAATATTTTTTCTTTTATCTTCTTGTCCTTTTAACTCGCTTTTTTTTAGAATTTTCTGTTTTTCTTTCTCTTGTCATTTCTCTTGTCATTTTCTTTCTCTTGTCATTTTCTTAAACACTCTTCTTCATAATTCTTTCTTTCTTTCTTTCTTTCTTTCTTTCTTTCTATATCATATTCTTGTCACTTTTTAAACCCTCTTGAAAATTCTATTGATTCATGTCATTTTTACGTCATTTTTTACGTCATATTTTACGTCATTTTACGTCATATTTTTACGTCATTTTTATGTCATTTTTACGTCACATTTTTACACCGTTTTTCAGAATTTTTCCTCTTACTTTCATTCTTTCCTTATCTTATTAATGTTGCTATTTACCCACCTCTTGTGCTCGAGCAGTATGCAACAAAAGTTTATTTTAAGCGGAGCTTACTAAGTTAAATTAATTTAATTTAAGTTAATTTAATTAAGTTAATACTAATTAAGAGTATTTTTTCTTCTCAGGCATTTGCCTTAAGACTGAAGAGCTCCGTCTGCTCTACTATTTACCCATAGATGGAGGGAAGATGATTGGGTTCATGCCTTTTCTGAGAGTATTATATGAAACGCCAACAGCGACATGTAGGATTTGATGTCGCCGGGTCCACTGCCTACGACACTAGCCATTACTATCTTTTTTCATGTACTTATCAATTCTTGCACACCCTTTCCTTGATCCTTCTTGCCTAACTGTGACACTGTTCTTTTCAGTTCCTAAAAATAGTCTTTATTTCTTTTCTTTTCCTTTTTTTTCCATTTGACACCATCTGTAGTTGATTTTTTTCACATTTTTGGTTTCTTCTTGTCGACTTCCTCTGAGTCGTTTAGGATTTCTTTTTGTGATCTTCAAGTGTCTTTCATTCTCTTCCTTCTTATATTTTTTCTTACCTTTAGTCCATCTTCCAATTTCTTTCTACTTTTAAAGATCTACATTTTCTTTGTTGTCTTTTATCTAATCACGATAATCTTGATAGATGATATTTTTTTTTTCTTCTTTTCTTTTTGCCATTATTTGAAATTCTCCAATTTTTTTTTTCTACAAATTTGATTTATTTTTCCTCCGCATTAGATTATTTTCTCATTCTTCCTTTAGAGCCTTCACTCTTTCTCTTCTTCTTCTTCTTCTTCTCTTCTTCTTCTTATTTATTATATTATTATTATTATATTATTATTATTATTTTATATTATTATTATTATTATTATTATTATTATTTACTCCTTTTAGTTTCACATCAGTGTTAACTGATGCTCTTTCACTGGAGTCTGAGTGACAGCAAGTCTCCTCAGGTCTCCAGGACTCTTCTGGGTATTTCTGTCAGATTGCAGCAGTGGCAGTGTTTCTGAATGGTTTCATCCTTCCCTGATTCCAAACTTCCAAGAAGCTCTTTTCTAATCCTTTTGGGACTGTTCCAAGTGCACCAACTACAATTGGTATCACCTTCACTTTCATATTCCATAACTTTTTCAGTTCTCTGGCAAGGGTCCAGAATATTTATCCATTTTTTTAATTTTATTATTATTATTATTATTATTATTTAAATTATTATTATTATTATTTATTATTATATTTTATTTAATACATCTTTCTCTGTCTCTTAATCTCTCTCTTCGCCCTTCCATTTTAAAATCCCTCCCTTCGTTCTATTTTACACCGCTTTCTCTCTATTTCTATCTCTCTCTTACTCTCTTTATCTCTCTCTTCCCCAATTCCCTTACATCTCTCCTGAACCCCGTTTCCTTTTACATCTCTCTCTCTCATCTATTCTTCTCTCTCTCTATTTATCTATCACCTATCTCACTATATATATATATATATATATATATATAAATATATGTATATATATATATATGTGTGTGTATGTGTGTGTGTGTGTGTGTATATATATATATATATCTTCTCCGTTCGATTTTACATCTCTCTATATCTCTCTCATCCTCTCTGTCTCTCTTTGACATTCACTTTTACATCTCTCTTTCTTCTCCGTTGAATTTTACGTCTCTCTCCTCCATTCCATTTTACACCTCCCCCTCTCTCTCTCCCTCTCTCTATCTATCTCCTCTCCTATTTTACATCTCACACACACTCTCTCTTTTCCCTTCTCCATTCCAATTTACATCTCTCACTCACTCACTCACTCTCTCTCTCTCTCTCTCTCTCTCTTAATCTCCTCTACCTACTATGTTTCCTCTATTTCTCCCATTTACTTTTACCTTATTTTCTCTTACGACAATGTTTTAAACTTATTTCTTTATTTCTTTTTGTGAATCCAAATTAGATTCAGCGTCCAGCTACCATTTTTTAGATTAATATATCATCCTTTCTCTTTTAGTGTCTAGCACGCCTCTTAAACCCCAGCCCCTGTCTCCGGTTGCTGGAATTCTCAACGCAACTACCACAAAGGGGGACATAACTCTCGACTATTCGACCTCTGCCTTCCCTTTCGATAAATTCCCTGATTAATAACGATTCGCTGCTTTTTGGTGTGTAGTCAATATTTTTCGAACGCCTCGTTGAACTTGAATAGAGAAACAGTTATCGGACTATTCCTCCATACTGGCGAATGTTTTCCGCTTTTCTATCTTCTTAGAAATTTGAACCATTTATTTAATAAAGGGAGATTGTCTGTATTTATGTCTGTAACAAAACTATGTCATAGCTGTACGTCACAGTTTACGTCACAAATATTCTTATGCTATAAACACCCAAAATTTTGAGTAAGCAATTTTTAAAAAATGTTTTTTTACTCTCGTCCTTTTTTTTTACAGTAACAAGTAGCTAACTAAAAAGTTTACAAATAAATAAATACCTACGATTTTGTGTAAAATTGATGTGGAAAATATTCAAAAAATGTTTGATTATTACATGCACGCAACATTTTATTTGAGAGGGACGGGGCTCAGTTTTCATTTCAAATTGTGTTATTTTATTTTTTTATTCCTTTAATAATATGAGGATTTAACTCTACTTATGATACAAACCCTCTGACATTGAATTTTTAATTCCCCACTCTCTCAGGCAATGTCTTTCAAAAAATTATTTTTACGACGCCCGGAGGGTATTTCTCTGTGCTAGTCTAACTAACTATATTCTACTATATGGAAAAAAGAACACGTATCTCTGTCTAGTCAGATATTTCTAGATGTATGTATGGCCAAATGACCACCCGTGCCCATTGCAGGGTGTGACACAGGGACCATTTTTTTAAGTTAATAAACATAGTTTGAATGAAGAGCTTTCCTTCTTATTTCCCCATGACTGGTTGTTTAACCAGTGGCGGCGAACCCAGTCTGTCCTACTATTTAACCATATATGAGAGAGAGCAGATGGATTTATATTTACCCGCTAAAGGCTTTAGAGCAAAAGGAAATGCAAAAACTTCGTCCTCAGGATTAGAACTCCGGATCGCCGATTCCATTTCCTACGATGATAACTATTGCAAAATGTGCCTCCAATTATCATGCGTACTACAACAGAGCTTTGGAAAAATCGAAAACCTGATAGAATGGAAGAGTGGGTTTGAACTGAATGGATGAAATATTACACTGTATTCCGAGATTTCGACAATATTAAAATGACTTAAAGTAACTATGAAAATCAACAACACAATATGCGATGTATTCATTTTCACACACACACACACAAACACACACACAACACATATATACACACACAAACACACACACATATATATAGACAACACACACATAAATATATACACGACACATAATATATATATACAGGCACACATATTAGTATACACACACACACACACACACACAGCATATATATATATATATACACATATATATATACATATATATATATCATATTTTATATATAAGTAAAGCAGTTGGGTCATAAGTATTTCTATTCTTAAAAGCTAGTAGTAAGACGGCGCACACACACACGCATATATATATAGATATATATATATATATATATATATAATTATATATATAATATATATATAAAGCAGTTGGTTCCTGAAATAATTTTTTAAAATCCTAAGTAGTAACAACGGCATTTCAAAAACTTATGATATTTTAATGTTAACCGAAATATCCCTGATTAAAGCGCATTCATCGGCCATTCTTATTTCAGGAATGAAATAGTCAATCTAATGATCTCACGCCCCCAAAAAAGAAGGAACGGAAAGTGCATATTTGACATGTTAACGTGAGAGTTTAATAACAACAAAAATGCAACATAAACCCCCAAGAGGGACATCTAGTGTTTAATAACCAAAGTATCATTACTGATTTGTAAGTCTAGAACTGGTTTCCAAGTGTTGTTTGGTCATCCTTAACAGATGAACACTGATCATTCAAAACCTTGATCTCGATGCTTTAAGAGAACTGGCGGAATGGCAATCCGCCCAAAAGTAGTCGAAAATTGGCACTTGAACCTCAAAACACCTCTAAATACAGGCAAACTGGCTGCCTCTTTAAAAAAAGAAAGAAAAAATGAGCAAGGGCTGAGAGTTTGGGTTCCTCATGCTTTTAGGGAGAAGAATAAATAAGTCGCATATCCATAGTACAAGTCTCCTTTCAAGGCAAGAAATTACCGGTTGTTCAAGGATATCATTTCAAGTGACAAAAATGGTTCTTTACGGCAATGTTCAACGCAAAAAAGGCAGCGATTAACAAGGATGGATCTCTCCGCGCAGTCGCAGCTTCTAGAAGAAAAGTTATAACTGTGAGTACGGTGGAACCACCCGGTATTATTCATTTTGATTTTTTAAATCAGAATCTCAAAGCCGACTTAAACTCTCAAGCTGCAAGCGCAGTGCGCATAAAATCTTCTAAAGAAATCTTTCCGCTCTCGTCAATAGGAAAATCTTGTGCTTCTTCATAATAACACAAGGCCCACATTCAGTAAGAATCTCCTAGGGAATATTTTGGATTTAATCTACTCTGTTCTAGCCCATTCACTATATTCACCAGACCTTGCACCTAGTGATTTCCATCTCTTTCGTTTTCTACAAAATACTCTAAATGGCAAAATATTTTCTCAGTAAGATCAAGTGAAAACGTTGGGGAAAAAACTTCGTATTGACGTAAAATTATCAATTTAAAAGTTAAGTTTTTTTTAATAAAACACCTAAACGAAATTTATACATCAAAGTGTCAAGAATATTTTAAATTAAAACTTGAAACTGTGGCATTGATATTCGAAAGCAGAAAGAGATTTTGGTCAATTTTTATACAAGGTTCAACATAAAATTCAGAGATTTATGCGATGATAGAATAAAACAGGTTGGGTAGTTGAATGGTTGGTTTGATTTTACGGCATGTCAGCTGTTGTTGTTATATTATGCCGACACATTTGTTTGAATCATTCTTGATGGAGATTCAAAATTTTTTTTCAAAACTAAATTTTTAAATGATTTAATTTTCATTATTTTTTGCTATTTAGTCTATAGATTGTGACCTTAATTAGGCACTACCACTCTGTGTCAGGGTGGACCTGGGAGTATTGACGATGAAGGAGTACTCCATATTCCCCAGAGTCCCAGAACTGTAATTTTACTTCTAGATGCACTTTAAACGTCATACCCAGGTCGCTAAGACCCTCAGCCACTACCTACTCGCACATATATGATAAAAAGGGTTGGATTTTGCCATAAGGGGAATAGGGTCGGGACAATCATATATGTGCTAGGGCTTGATGGGACCAGACGGTTGAACGGGCGAGACCTCTCCGATCGTCCGTCTAACCTAAGTAAGGGCAAAAGAGGAGTGTTGTATGTCATGGACTGCTCAGCCACCAGGATTCCTTGCTTAAACACCCACGGCCATTAGTTTATGCCATAGCAGAGATGCAGTTGGTGTATTCTACTGTCCCAGTTGACAGGGTGAGATAAAAAACATGTAAAATATTAAAACAAACATTGATTGTGGTCTTTAAATAAATCATTACACGAATATATATATATACTATATATATAATATATATATATGAAGTGAGAGTGGTAAGGAGAGGCAGAGAAAGAGAAGGAGAGAGAGAGAGAGAGAGAGAGGAGAGAGAGAGAGGAGAGAGAGAGAGAGAGAGAGAGAGAGAGGAGAGAGGGGGAAACAAAGAGAGAGATATAGACTGACAAATAGGCAGAAGTTTAAAAAATGATCTGTTTTCATTCCATAATCTAAATTATGCAATTCAGTTAAATTGTTATTTTAGAAATGTCTTTCTTTCCTTCTTTCTTCATTTCTTTCTTTCTTTCTTTCTTTCTTTCTTCTCACACTATTCACATTTTTTACAACTTGTTCAGAATCCTTTTTCATTTTTTTTCAGAATTTTTTTTTTTTATTCTATCCTATTCAGTATATCTCACGCCCTCTTTCAGAAATCTTTCTTTCTTCATTTCTTTCTTTCTTAATTTGTTCTTGTAATTTTTCTTTTTCCATACAAATTTAGAATTTTGCTTTCTTTTTTTCTCTTTTTTCTTTTTTATTCTTCTTCTCTTTTTCTTTCTTTTCTCCTACACCAACATTCAGAATATCATCTTTTTTCTGTCTTTTTTTTTCTTTTTTCTACTTATCACTTTCTTTTACAATATCCCTTCAGAACCTACTTTCTTTCTTTCTTTTTAATATCTCTACCTTATGATTCACTTCTTCTTTCTTCTAAGGGAGTGTTTTATTTACAGCAAGTAGATAACACTAAAATTAGGTTTGAATCACGGCATTGACTGTCATTCTTTAAGTTGAAGGTTTAACAGTTAATATTAGCTTTTTTACTTGGTCTAAAGAAAGGTAAAATAGGAAGTGTACATGTATCAAAAACAACAATGTTAACTTAAAAGTGCATCATAGTTTTATCCTAAAAGGTAGCAACAATTTTAAAGCAGCTCCTCAATTAAATACTTCAGCGTACTCACGATTAACTTGGCTCAGTTTGCTATTTTCTATTGAGGGATATCCAATCACACGCTATTCAACACACCGAATATATATACTGAAGATTCTTTGGAAATTTTCCATAGTGCACCGTAGCCGAACTATGTTTCGTACGATCCCTGTCAGGAACTTACTTGGCCATAATAGTTGGTCAGTTAATTTATTGGGAACCGGCTATTCATGAGCCATATTCACTCTATGACACGTGTTTCTCATTATCGATGAATGAAGGCGCTTTTTTCCCTATCCAAGAATCAATAGGGAATGTTTAAAAAAAGACTATCTGGCAGATTGGATAAAGGTTCTTTTTTGCTAAATAAGTATTCCTCTTCCTTCAGAACGTATGAGAATGTTCACGTGTCATAGTTGCTAACGCGCTAAACTGCGACATCGTAGTAAGCGAGTTCGAAACTCAAGTCATGCTATTACGTTCAATTTCGCACAAATACCTTGGTAAAGATATGAACCCTCTCATCCTAGCTATGAGTTAATATTACCCTATTGTTCTTAAATATGGATGGCTTTGGAATTAATAACTCACGAAGGTTGATATGCCATAAAACAAAATATACGTAGTGCCTTTTCTTTGACGGTACCAAATATCTATATGTTATATACTTCTCTTACTACTTTCTCTGTCGTCTTCTATTCCTTCTGGCGGCTTGGTATATCCTTCTAGGTCTGGTCTTCTTGGATTTCCGGGTATGTGTCTCTGTCGGGGATCATTTCTTTATCAGAAGCCCTGTGCTATTGTTAGCTTTAGTAATAACAACAAGAACTTTCGATTTACGATGATGTTTACTTTATTCCATAAACCCCCAGACCAGACAATGCGCGGGATCCTTACATCTTGCTAGCTTTCGCTCTAAGTTCTAAACTGTCACTAACTGAGTTACTTACATCTTAAACCGGAAGGGGCTTCTATTGCCTCCGTTCTCTCAACGTTCCTCCCACCAGAATGCAAGGTGAGATCGAGGTCAGCCCCGTCACTTCACCCTCAAGGCCATCAGCTGCACTAATAGTAATTTCTACACTATTGTCTAATCATTAGGTATCTAAATGATTATGTAAATCCCTCATAATCATACATTTTAAATTCATAATTAATTATGAATTTACTTTTTACTTGCCTCTCATTTTGAGGCCTCTACCGTATTCTGGTACTATTCTAAATAACTTCCAATTCTATTCTCTCTTTCTGCGCGGTTGTCTGAATTCCCCCCATGCATACATCAATTTTACATTTCCAACAAGTTTTCAAACAAGAAAACAATGCAGAGCCATTTACAATTTCCTGACAAAATCAAAAACCAACTAGACCAACATCTTGGTCTCAAAATCCTGGTCACGGCACCAAATAGATATATATTACGTAGTGCCTTTTCTTTGACGGTACCAAATATCTATATGTTATATACTTCTCTTACTTCTTACTCTGTCGTCTTCTATTCTTCTGGTAGGCTTGGTATATCTTCTAAGGTCTGGCCTTCTTGGGATTCTGGGTCTGGTCTCTGTCGGGGATCATTTCTTATCAGATGTCCTGTGCTTTTGTTAGCTTTAGTAATAACAACAAGACTTCGATTTACGATGATGTTACTTTATTCATAAACCCCCAGACCAACAATGCCGGGGATCCTTACATCTTGCAAGCTTCGCTTCTAAGTTCTACTGTCACTAACTGAGTTGCTTACAACTTAAACCGGAAGGGGCTTCTATTGCTTCCGTTCTCACGTTCCATCCCCAGAACGCAAGGTGAGATCAAGCCCCGTCACTCACCCTCAAGGCCATCAGCTGCACTAATTATTTCTACACTATTGTCAATAATCATTAGGTATCTAAATGATTATGTAAACACAACATAAACAAATCCAACCTTCAGAATCTCTGAATGGCTGAAATACACTAAATCAAATAACTTTCAAACGTATATATTTAACCCATGGGCACCTAATGTAGTGAAATCGTTAAAAGCTGGAATAGGCAGACCATTGTTAGTGTGTTCGATTCTCACTGGGTGGCCATACTTCTGCCCTCTTCCGTATAAGCTATATTTAATAAATAACTATTTATTTGAATCATAGATGGACCCTAACAATTACTAACCATCCGTGACAGTGTGAACCTTTGAGTTACAGAACTAGAGCCTCACTATCAGATTTTGTTTAGTATCAGGCCTATGACAACCCTTGTTCTATTTAGGGGTGCTTATCCCACTCGTGATACAGTCAACGTATACTAAGCCCTGCCATCTGGAAGTTATGTACTAGATAAACATGTTTTCCTGCGTATTCTTTCCATTCAAGTTATAGCATCTTTATGTGAAAACTATTTTTCAAATTCATAAAAAAAGCAATAACATATTTGCGAGAGTCTTTCTGACATAATTCATAAGCTCCGATCAATGTTTTTAGTGGTTGTTGTTTTAAATTGTTTACTTACGAGTCAGTCCCGATTCCATTGAGGATGAAACTTGGTCATCATCATGAAATTCTGGACTGATATTTTTTACTTTAGCAGCAGGGGTATCTAAGGTTTGTCCCTTTTTACGGCTAAACTAGAACTTATTAAGACGGGGGATAACTGTTATTCAGATTCACTATATTTGATTTAATTCCGTGTGGCCACATTGAATGCTAGTTTACGACACTACGCGGAATTAATTCTTCCGTAATATACTGGACATTTAACCCATAAGCACTATGATTTGGCGCCCTAGGCAAGACTTAATTGCTCGTCCCCCCTTGAACGTTGTGATATGAGATTCAGTAACCAATTACGACATTGATTCGAAATCGAAAAATACCAGAATTAATAAGATATTGTTTCAACTTGTGGCTTTATTACTTCATGGGGAGAATTGTTTGTGTCTTGAGTGGTATCGCGTTTCAAGAAAACAAAAAGGACATCTACAAAAAACGATTATAAATCTCGGTCAATTGACAAGAATAATTTAAGGAATCTGACTCAATCTTTGTGTACCATTTTTCATACTCAAAAAGTAAATACATCCGGAAACGTCGTTGAATTAACACATTAGAAGAGATACTATAGTGGGCCACTCCACAGATATTATTTACAGTATGTGGAGGTACTGAATAACTTTAATAATTTTGAAATCTACGCTGCTGTTGATCAGAATACGTGACAGTTTACTGGTATCCCCCTTCTAGCTTTGGGATTAGAATACGCGACCGCATCGCTTTGCAGCTAGGTTAAGACGCCTCCTAAAATGGGTTGGCATGGTTATGACACAAACTGCATCCGTGGGAGGTCATGAATAGCATAGAATTACACCTGAACACGACCATTATGAACTTTCAAAAATTAAGTAGCATGTTATGCAGGTCGTTCCTTTTGACACGAGAGAAAGAACTCTGTTATATAATAATTAATGAACCCGGATGTTCTGATAAATTACTATCGCAGGGAATTGAGAGAAATATGCGAATGTTATGCTGATATAGTAATGTAGGATATCAATTTTACAGCGGCGGAAGGACGACGGATCAACCTGGGGCTATGATTCCGAATTATTTAATGTTGGTTGGCATCCCTAAGGCCTAGGGCGTTTGATGGGCCGGTTTAAACGAGAAATATACAGTGAGAATTCCTTTAATTATAAAAAGGATATTTCGGCATATTTCTGAAATCATGTTTCATCGCCATTCTCCGGTATCACCATCAATATCAGAAACTGGTACACTAAAAATGAATGTGAAATTGTCCCGTGACATATAAGGGCACATTGTTAGCCGAGTTTATTTTGTGACACGGAATATCTATTGTCAATGTCACATGTTGTGAGCAGATTTGTATTGATGGTTAATGTGATTTGGTTTTGTGGTACTTTGCTTTGTATATGATATTGTTACGTACTGACGTTTTCCCAGTACAAGATCTATTAACGTTGCATACCCTTTTCTTATCTTTCTATTCTAGTCATATTTTCTTCTGCCGGCTTTGCTATTCTGATCGTCTATCTTGGCTGGTCCTTTCTTTCTATTGGTCTGGACTTTCTTCTATGCTGGTTCCGGGAGTCTTGGTTTCTGTTGGGCGATCACTCGCTTATCAGAAGCACTGTGTCATTGTTTAAGTATTTTAGGTAATTAAACACAAGACTCGACTTTACGTTGATGTTACATTTATTTCCAAATCCTCCAGCCCAGATCATCTGCGCAGTGAGACTGTATATGTACTCGCGTCTTGGGCTTCTAACTTCTAACTGAGCTGTCGAGAGTTGCTTAGTACGCCATATAACCGGAACAGGGTTTCTAGACCTTTCCGGTTCTCACGATTTATCCCTGGAAGGCAAGGTCCAGTAGTGGAGGTGCAAGGATGGCCCTGTCGGAACTCAGATTGAGTGACACTTCAGATATCAGCTGGACTAACCTCGCCATTTGATGGATTTCTACACTCACCATTGCCATTAATCAATATGAGGTACTCTAATAAACTTAATGATAAGCAATAGTTATGCTTCGTGTCAAAATACTAAACTTGGTGAGATATGGAGGCGCTGCTTAGTGCTTATACAATCTTTGTCGTGATGATTCAAATCCAGTGACTCGATTGTCAATCCTGGAAGACTGAGGTTGCTTGCAGTGCCCTTAATGCGATCCTTTCAGAGAGAGACTGAGAAGGTAGCTTGAAGGTTGACTCGAAGAGAGTTGACAAGTTTTTTTCTTTTATCTCGTCGCGAAAGGTTATAGATAGACATGATACGCTTAAAATATCACCTAGGCCTGAAAACACGTAGTTATCCAGTATAATCACATTTGCTTGCCAGATTCTATACGTCCCATCTAAGTCTGATGCTGGAAATTGGCGCGAACGATGCAGCACGCAATAGTGTAATGGTTCTATAACGTCCAGAGGCTTGATTTCTTGATTTTGAAATTCTTTTTTAGTATTGACGAAGGCACCGTGTGTCATAATTATTAGATACCCTAATATTTATGGCAATAGTGTAGAAATCAAAATGGCAGTTATACAGCTTACAGCCCACGGCCTTGAAGAATGAGTGAAAGGCTTGACCTCACTGCCTCACTTGCCTTCCGGGGTAAATCGTGAGAACCGGAAGGCATAGAAGACCCTGTCTTTCCGGTTTAGAGGATAGTAAGATAAGCCGTCAGATAGCAAGTGGAGCCCGAGCTCGTAACGATATAGTAGTCTCACTGCCGCAGGATGTCTGGCGTTGGATTCTGAGAATAAATTACAACTTCAATAGTAAATCGAAGTCTTGTGTTTATTACCTTAAAAACTAACAATGACACAGGGCTTCTAAATAATAGAGAATCCTAACAGAAACCAGACCCGAAGTCCCCGAGAAAGTATCAGACCTTAGAAGAGACAGAAAACCAAAGATAGACAATCAGAAAGCAAAAGCGGCCCAGAAGAAATCACACTAGAAGTAAGAAGTGAAGAAAAGGGTATACAACACGGTGGAAGTCTTTTGGTGAAGAGCTGGTTCCTATTCGTAACGAAGAATACTACTATGCATACCTTGTCACGTTATCCAGTTTCCATTTACTTTTCACGGCATCAGGAGAGAATAAAACCGTGACGGCGAATTTGGACACAAGTTTTTTTGTTTTGGCAACCCCTGTCAACAGGATTAATCGACCGACATTTCTGATATGTCGGCTGACTGATTAAAGCGCATGTTGTGTTAATGGTTTATAACTGCGTCGTAAAATGTCATGTCGACCCGAGCTAAATCCGTGAGACGAGGCCTGTTAGCATTTCAGTCCTAGAATAATGACCGCTAGTGAAGAGGTATTGAATCCAAACTGATTACTCCCTCAGCTATGGGTAAAATAGAAGGATAAAGAATGAGCTTTTTAATAGCCATTCGACTAGGCAATCGGATAACATCCTGAATTGGGAAACTTTTAAAACGAGCCAGCTTAAGAAATTGACTTTGCGTCGCATTAGACTCGTCGCGAGGGGTTTGGTAGATAACAAGGAGCCGTCCTTTCTGTAATGGCTATATCCGTAGGGAATGGCTCGTGAAACATAGATTAGATCATACATGAGTCTGATTGCATTTCACATAGATTGAATATGCCTTAGAAACCAGGATAACGTCCAATGATTCTCCGTCTGTTTACTGGGGAAAAATAGCAGGACAGATTGGGGATCTAATTTGTTCGCTATTATGGTAACGCTATCAATATGTAAGATAATGTAAATTAAACTGGTGGTGTTTTGTGGGAAAAATACATGAAATTGAGGGTACTTTTTAAAACCCTGATTTGACTCCCTTCACGATTCGCCAACGTGCATATAAGAAACTTGTTATAGAGAAGATCAATTTTTAGATGAGCTCTGAAAAGCAGATAGGATAGTCTCCCGTCTCAAAGTTAAATTATCACACGATACATTGTTGAGTTGATGTTGGATTATATAAATTAATAAATGTTGAGCTGTAATGCTAATAAATTCTATGTGTTTTGTTGCTAGAACTAAACAGTCGGAACCAAAATTACAGTGATCCAGCCCAGATTCAGTATAACACGTAGCAGCCCAATTCGCAGCTAGCCGAAATATAATAGATGACAGCATAAAGTATCCAGCTACGAAGGATAACAGCTACTCAGACTACATATGCTAAAGTATCGTGATAATTGTATAGAGAGGGTATGTAACACTGTTAAACAGGGTGCGGAGACACGTCTAGGAGAAAAGAAAAAAGTGAATAGTCAAACGCTTGTAAACTCGGATGAACTATGATCTGATGTCACATTCCTGCTTGTGTGGAGTAGTTTGTTAAATAAACGCCCATATTCAAAAGATAAGATAAACAAGCAGTACACTTTGCTAAATATGTAATGGGAATGAATGAACAAACAGAGGCTAATGTTCGTAGTTTCATTTGTCAGGAAATTATCAATGTCCTCTCCTCATCCATATAATTCACGCAAATACTGCCTAATCTACTTATTATATCATTATCTTGAATTTATGTTGCGGCTTGTATTTACAAACACTCGCACACAAGCAGGATGTGACATCAGATCAAGTTTTTCATCCGAAGTTTAACCAAGTTTGAATTCACGCAAATTTTTCTTTCTCCTAGAACCGGTTGCCCCGCACTCATGTGTTAAAGTGATTTACATACCCTCTCTCTTAAATTATCACAGGGTATACTGTAGATTTGGTAGTTTGAGTAGCCGCTGTTATCTTCGTAGAACTGTGATCGCTTATTTGCTGTATCTTATATCGTAGCTGGATCTGTGGCTGCTACATTGTTAACTGAATCTGGGTCATTGGTATGTAATTTGGGTCCCTAGTTTAGTTCTTAGCAAACAAACACCAAGCGATATTTATTACTTAAAGCTCACACAATGTTATGTTTAATATATAAAATCCAAATGCAACTACAAAACCTGATGTGTGATAGGTTTAACTTTGAACGAGGAGACATCCATCTTGCTTCTACAGCAGAGGCTCTCCCCGCCCGCCCCACACGCACCGCCCGCAGCAGCTAAAAATTCGATGTTGCTCGTTCATAACAAAGTTTCTTATATTAGCACGTTTTGGTCAGAATCGAGAGAAGGGAGTCAAACAGGGTGTAAAAAAGTAATCCACATTCGATTCATGTATTTTCCACAAACGCCAACATGTTTTAAATTTTTAGCATTATGCTTAACAGTAATTGGATAGGTTGATCAATAGTGGCCAACAAAATATATCCAAATCTGTCTACTGCTTAATTTTCCGCCATAAACAGGAGGGAGGAGACTTTGGACCGTGTATCCGCTTTTCTAAAGGATATTAGATCTATGTGAATATGCAATCAGACTCAATTTTGTATGAATCTATCTATGTTACCGAGCCAATTCCTTCTACGATAATAAGCCTATTACATGCAAAGGGACGGCTCTTGTATTATTGTACCAACGCCCCTCGCACGAGTAGAAGACGGACGCAAAGTCATTATCGTTAAGCGGGGGTATTTAAAGAGTTTTCAGTGTCAAGAGTTATCGCACACGGGTTGCCTAGTCATTCGGTTAAAAGCTCATTCTATCCTTCTGAGTTTACCCATAGCTGGAGGGAGAATAGGTTTGATCAATACTCTTTACCTAGGAGTATTAGTGCTAGGTGAAGTGCTAACAGCCTGCGTTCACGGATTTAGAGGCCTACGGGTTCGACATGACCATGTTCCTACTACGACGATAAACATTACCAAACATGCCTTTGAGTCAGTCATCCGACATAGTAAGGATGTCGGTGATTATCTGTTGAGGGGGAGGTGAAGAAACAAAAAATTGCAATTCAGCCGATCAGGTTTTATTCTCTCTGATGCCGTGAAAGTAAAATGGAAATGGTAACGGACAAGGTATGCACTGGTAAGATTCTTCGTTCGAATAGGACCAAGCTCTTCACCCAAAAGACTCCACGTGTTGTATACGCGCTTTCTTACTTCTTACGTCTAGTGCCGGTATTTTCTTCCGCGCCCGCTGTTGGCTACATTCTGAAATGTGTCTATCTTGTCTGTATCTCTTTCTGAATCTGGACTTCTCGGGACTTCGGGTCTTGGTTTTGTTAGGGATTTCTCTTTTATTAAGAAGCCCCTGTGTTCATTGTTAGTTTTTAGGTAATAAAGCACAGACTTCGAGTTTACTTTCGGAGATGTACTTTATTCTCAATCCCAACCCAGACATCTGCGCAGTGAGACTTATACTCGTGACGAGCTCTGCTCCTACTTGCTATATGACTCTTACTACCTATCCTTAAACCGGAAGTAAAGACGTCTCTATGCCTTCCGGTCCTCACGATTATCCCCGAAGGCAAGGTTGAGAGTGAGGTCAAGCTTGTCACTCATTGCTTCAAGGCCGTGGGCTGTAGCTATTAACGGGCCATTTTGATTCTGACACTATTGCCATAAATATTAGGTATCTAATAATTATGTACCACGTGCCCTTCGAATACTAAAAAGAATCAAATCAAAGAATCAGCTGAGTTTATAGAACGCAATTACACATTGCGTGGGTTGCATCGGTTCGGCCATTCGTCCGCATGACTTAGATGGAAAGATGGATCTGGCAGCATGGATAGTAACTGATAACTACTGTTTTCAGTCCTAGGTGATATTTAAGCGTATCATGTTATCTAATAACCTTCCGGACGAGATAAAAAGAAAAAACGCTTTGTCAACTCCTCTCAGTCACCTTCAGTCTTTCTTCAGTTCTACTCTCTGAAAGGTATCAGCATTAAGATGGAAGCAAGCAACCTTCGTCCGGGATTTGAACTCGAGTCACTGATTGAATTTCATACGACAAAGATGAAACACTAAGCACGCCTCCATATCAACTGGAAGTTATATTTTAAGAAGCAAAGTATTGTTACATAAATTATTAGATACCTTAATGATTATGGCAATGGTGTAGAAATCATAAATGGCGATTAGTGGCAGCTGATGATTCTTTGAGATGAGTGGACAGCGCTTGACCTCACTCTGACTTCTCCAGGGATAAATCGTGGAGACCGAAGGGCCTAGAAGCACCCTGTTCCGGTTTTAAGGAGTAAGCAACTCAGTCAGTCAGTTAGAAGTTGAGAAGCGAGGCTAGTAAACATATAAGTCTCATCTGTGCAGATTGTCTGGGTTGGGGAATTTGGAAACTAAAGTAACATCACGTAAATCGAAGGTCTTGTGTTTATTGACCTAAAAACTAACAATGAACAGTGCTTACTGAATAGGACGTGATTCCCCAAGAACGCAGACCCGGAATCCAACATAGGAAGTCCAGACCAATAAGAAAGGACCAGCCAAGATGAGACGATCAGAATAGCAAAGCCGGCTCAGAAGAAAATATGACTAGAATAGAGTAAGAAAGGGTATGCAACGCTTATATAGATTTTGGTACTAGTGGAAACGTCAGTACGTAACAATGCATCATATACAAAGCAAAGTAACGCACAAACAAATCACTTAACAATCAATACAAAACTCTGCTCAACATGAGTGCTTCACAATAGATATTCGAACAATAAACTCGCTAAAATGTTGAGCACCTAATGTCAAACGACAATTTCACATTCATTTTAGTGTAACAGTTTCTGATAATTTGATGGTGAATAGTATTACCGATGAATGGCGATGAACACTGATTATCAGAAATATGCCGAAAATATCCTTTTATAATTAAAGGAATTCTCACTGTATATTCTCGTTACAACCGGCCCTCACGAGCTAGGCCTAGGGGAAGCCCAACCAACATTAAATAATTCGGAATCATAGGCCCAGGTGTAATCGTCGTCTTTCCGCCGCTGTAAAATTGATATCCTAATTACTATATTTAGCATTAACATTCGCATATTTCTCTCATTCTCTCTGGGCGAAGTAATTTAATCAGAACATCCCGGGTTCATTAAATTATTATATAACCAGTACGTTCTTTCTCGTCGTGTAAAAGTGACGACCTGCATAACAGCTACTTCTTTTGAAAGCTTCTATTCGTGTCAGGTCGGTTAATTCTATGCTATTCAGACCTCCCCCACCGAGGATGCATTTAGTGTCCATAACAATGCCAACACCATTTAGGGAGGGGTCTTACCCACTTGCTGCAAGCGATGCGGTCGGCGTAATTCTGAGATCCAAAGCTAGACAAGGGGAATACAGTAAACTGTCAGCGTATTCTGATCAACAGCAGGTAGATTCAAAATTATTAAAGCTTATCAGTACCTCCACATCTGTAAACTCATATATCGTGAGTGGCCCACTATTAGTAATTTTCTCTTCTAAGTGTTAATTCAACGACGTTTCGGACTGTAATTTACTGTTTGAGTATGAAAAATGTCGCACACGATTGAGTCAGATTCCTTAAATTATTTCTTGTCAATTGACCGAGCATTTTAAATCGTTTTTGTAGATTCCTTTTTTTTGTTGACA
>CM042137.1:19074969-19084969 GCA_023376005.1 Doryteuthis pealeii
GAACCCAGGTCTGCCCACTATTTTACCCATACTGAGATGGGAGGTGCGAGATCGTGTAATGTTATCGTCATAGAAAATAGAACACAACGATCACAAGTTCACATCCTGGGAGAGTGCTGTTTGGCATCAAGATTGCGCTCCCCAATACATTGGGAAAGGTATGATCCACTATTATCCTTCAGTTATGGCGTAAAAATAGCAGCACTGATTGTTCACTTTACTTTGGTAAGTCTAACCAGTAAGGAGAAAGAAACTCTGATTCAACCTGTTGACTGCGCTTTAAAAATGACTTTGTATCTCATGTTTGCCTGTTGGAGAGGGTGGTAAGTATAGTATTTACTAAGCTTATCGTAGGAACAAAACTAGAAGTATGGGGCGGCCAATGCGAATCGAACTAACAATGATCTGCAAATCCATCTTGCAAATCATTATACCACATGAGGTGCCCAGGAGAGTGAGAACAGACTGAATCGTGCCATTCGCAAAGGCATTAGCGTTTGAGGGAAAGTAACAGCCTCCGACCAGAATTTGAACGATACACCAATTCCATTTCCTAGGACGAGAACCGTTTCGAAAAAGCGCGCCTTTATTTAGATGGCTCAGTAACCATAGCCTCATGACAAGGACCTTATGATACAACCAAAGGTTCTTTGATTTGCCTTGCAAATTGGTATTTACAACTCTTAGTTTTGTACGGCACAAAGACGCAAGCGCAAACTGAGGAAACCAGTGGGAATTGAACGTACTAGTACAATAAATAATTTACGAGATTAGCTTTTGGTTATTTTTCAAAATATCTGTTGTAACGGTTATCTTTGGAGGGAATGAACTCGATGACTTGAATTTAAATCCTAGAGGTTTTATGCATTTGACTTCGTGTTTAAGCCTTAGAAGAAGCAAGAATCATTCTCTTATCCAGTTATGTTTCAATTGAATAGGACCCTCAGGAGGATCCGATTCGTATATACTTGTTTCATATTATATGCATCCCAGGAGACGTTTTATAGGATGAGGAACATTCCTTGCTTTGAATAGAATTGTTATTACTTAACTTTGCTTAGCGGGGATCCAACACCCTAGACAAAGTGGGATTCTGCGGTCTAATATACGGCATTCTATAAAACCAAAAGCAGTATTCGAAGACCTTGCCGAAGAAGAATTAACATTGCACGCTTTTATTTCAGATCTTGTATATCAGAAAGCTTTTCTTCCGTAAAATGCAGACAACAAATATTATTAAAGTTTAGTAGAGCTTTTAATTTATTTTAGCATTGTGGATTGGGTTATTAACAAAATTATACTTTAGAATTAGTTGAATTGTTCTAATTGATAGAGTAATTTCACCTTTACATATGAAAGATTCCCTACCCCAGTACGATACAGTAGTAAATAGGTCTTGTGCACCTGAAGTTACAGCACCTCCTGAGATTATGAAAGTCCAATGTTCAAAAAACATTCTCGACCACAGATGTGAAAACTGTCCCTGAAGATGTTAATGTGACATGCTTTGTTACCCGCGCTTTCTTTTTGGAACTCTTGGCTTCATGGTGTTGTGCCAGGGTGACTTCAGATATGAACAGGCGATCCGGAGAGCCTGTCACCACGGAGAACGGTCCTGAGCCAAATTATCCCATTGGCAGGGTAATGACAAAGCACCTAAGAATTCTTGCAGACATCCTTTAAAACCAACTGGTGGCGACTAATCTGTCTCTTATTACAAAGGAAAATTAGGAGGAAGCATGTGGTGTAATGGTTAAATCATGGGAAATGGACTCGTCGTCCCGAGTTCAAATCCTGGACGTGTCGTTGTATTTCACTTAGCGCTAATACCTGGGAGGTATGAATCTTACTCTCCCTCCAGCTATGGACAAATAGCAGGGCAGACTGGGTTCTTTAACCATGCCTTGATAACCAGTCTAGGAGAAGTAAAACTCTGAATTCAAACCTGTTGAACTCCGCTAAGAAATTGACCTTGTGTCGCATCTGCTTGTGCGGAGAGTTGGTAAATATATAACAAAGGAAAATTTATTCCCTCGAAATTTATAAAGTGTTGTGTTTCAATGGAATCTGATTTGAACAGGCATGAACTGTAAAACTAGCTGTAAAAGTCTCTTCTAGAATCAGCTATCAATTTACGTGTGGGAATTTTTTTAGGGTGAACCTATTGCTCTAACAATAACAAGGGTATATATAAATATATATATATATATATATTATATTATATATATAAATAATAAAATTCGAAGGTCGGAAGGCAATTTATAACATACTTAACAATGCTTCAAGCAAATTACCAATTACTTTTATATATATATATATATTATATATTTATATATATATATATATATTTGAGGGGGAGGGTGTGTGTTATTTTAATAATATATAGTTATCACTAGTTTCCTTGGAGAGTTAGTAGTGACCAAGTTTTTTGTGATATTTATTATTGGAGTGCTTGGTTTGAATCCAACTGGGTGAGAAACTATCAGTAAACAGGAGCTGTTGCCTCCATCCATACTACATTAAATTAAAAATTAATTGTCTCTTAATGATATTAATCACTCTCTATTTATAAAATATGTCTATAATATATATTTTTTTTGGGGGGGGAGAATATAGGCTTAATTGAAGTCGTACCTAATTTTTGAAATTTAATTAATTAATAATTAATGAATTAGGCGGGCATACCTATTCAAATGTAAGGTTAAACAAATCGTGAAAAATCAATCTCTGTATGTACATTTCGGCCTAGTAGGCCTCATCAGCAGAGCTATAGACAGGAAGACTGCAATTCAATGAGATTGGTATTTTAGGAGCTTGGTCATCAGTGTGCTAGGTAATCATACGAACAAGATATTAAAAGAAAATGTTGGTTGAATTCATAAAGCAAAATATAGAAATTAGTATTTACTTGAAAGCCTGTTAAATCAGTTCGCTCATGGGACTAAGGTGGAATAACTTTTTAATTCTATGGTTTATGAAGCATGTGAAGATTCCGGACGTTCCGTGTAATTCTTTCTCTACACGTCATGTAAGTACATATCAAGTGATGTTAAGTGATGTTATTTCCGTTATTAAACACACACACACACACATACACTATAACACACACACACACACACACAATATATATATATATATATATATATATATATTATATAGTGTGTGTGTGTGTGTGTGTGTGTTGTGAATACCCAAATAACTACAATACAACTACATCCCTCACTTGAGAGACGCTGGTTTTTTAAAGGTAATATATATAAGGGGCCAGTTTAGCTCAGTCGGTAGGAGTGTTCGACGAGAACCACAAGGTTCCTAGTTCGATACCGGTTCCGCCAACTCAGCGTATGAGTAGCACAGGACCTGTGTGGTAAGTAAGGAGCTGATGGTAGTGCGGCGGCTCCACCTCAGATGCTAAAACAATCTCCTTGGTCTAGCGCTATTGAAAAGGGGATAGACTCCTCGCTGACTGGTTGGTACTGACTTTAGGCCGCCCCGACGACTTTACTTTATATATATATATATATATATATATGTGTGTGTGTGTGTGTGTGTGTGTGCCCTGTTGTTGTTTGGATGATCTGAATTCTTCCTCCGATTTACAGTCCCCTAGTCTGGTTTCCGAGCACTTGCGGATCGTTCAAAGTGCGCCATATAATATATATATATATATATATTATATATATGAAAATTAACATATGAAAAAACATATGATGTATGTAATTGCTGACAGTACTGTTTCGACCAAATCGATAAGTGGTCTTTTTATCAAAGAGCGACATAGATGGGAAGAAGGATATCGATAAAAAAGACTGTTTACAGAAACGAACGCTGAGTTCAACCGCTGAATTTTTGAAAAATGCATGTTCTGTTTTAAAAATAAAATAAATTTTATTTTAATTTTTAAAAAATCAGAAGCATTATAGTTTATAGAAAAACTCAAAGAGTTTGTTGTAAAAGTTTTATATAAAAATGTAAAGTGGGTATCAAAATAGTATGGTATATATTTTTCAGCTGTTAAAAAAAAAAAAAAAAGGTATACAAGTCCACATGGTAATTTGAAAAAAGATGTTAGAGTTCAAAAATTTACTTTGTGCGTTGATAAGTCCGTAAACAGTCTTTTTATCGGATATTCTTTCTTCCCATCTATGTCGCTCTTTGATGAAGACCAACTTATCGATTTGGTCGAAACAGTACTGTCAGCAATTACATAACAAACATCATGTGTTTTTTCATAATGTTAAATTTCATACTGTCGGATTAATTTCCATCTATTTCATATATATATATATATATATATATATATATATATATATATATATGTTGTGTGTGTGTGTGTGTGTGTGCGCGCGGCGCGCGTGTGTGAATACCCAAATAACTACAATACAACTACATCCCTCACTTGAGAGACGCTGTTTTTTTTTAAAGGTAATATATATAAGGGGCCGGGTTAGCTCAGTCGGTAGAGCGTTCGGCTAGAAACCACAAGGTTCCTAGTTCGATACCGGTCCCCACCAACTCAGCGTCTGAGTAGCACATGGATCTGTGCGGTAAAGTAAGGAGCTGATGGTAGGTGTGGCGCTCCACCTCAGATTCTAAAACAATCTCCTTGGTCTAGCGCTAGTGAAAAAGGGGATAGACTCCCCTCGCTGACTGGCTGATACCGAATTTAGGCCGCCCGTCGACTTTACTTTATATATATATATATATATATATATATATATATATATATATATATGTGTGTGTGTGTGTGTGTGTGTGTGTGTGTGTGTACCCCTGTTGTTGTTTGGATGATCTGAATTCTTCTCCGATTTACAGTTCCCCTAGCCTGGTTTCCGAGGACTTGAGGATCGTTCAAAGTGCACCATATATATATATATATATATATATATATATATGAAATTTAACATTATGAAAAAACATATGATGTTTGTTATGTAATTGCTGACAGTACTGTTTCGACCAAATCGATAAGTTGGCTTCATCAAAGAGCGACATAGATGGGGAAGAAAGAATATCCGATAAAAAAGACTGTTTACAGAAACGAACGCTGAGTTCCACCGCTGAAATTTTTGAAAAATGCATGTTCTGTTTTAAAAATAAAATAAATTTTTATTTATTTTTAAAAAAATCAGAAGCATTATAGTTTATAGAAAAACTCAAAAGAGTTTGTTGTAAAAGTTTATATAGAAATGTAAAAGTGGGTATCAAAATTGTATGTTATATATTTTTCAGCTGTTAAAAAAAAAAAGAAAAGGTATACAAGTCCACATGGTAATTTGAAAAAAAGATGTTAGAGTTCCAAAATTTACTTGTGGCGTTGATAAGTCCGTAAACAATCTTTTTATCGGATATTCTTTCTTCCCATCTATGTGGCTCTTTGATGAAGACCAACGTATCGATTTGGTCGAAACAGTACTGTCAGCAATTACATAACAAACATCATATGTTTTTTCATAATGTTAAATTTCATACTGTCGGATAAATTTCCATCTATTTTTCATATATATATATATATATATATATATATGTGTGTGTGTGTGTGTGTGTGTGTGTGTGCGTGTGTGTGTGTGCATGTGTTTGTGTTTTACAACACACGGCGTGTCTTTTTAGCATATAATCTTCTACATTGCTCCCATCTGTTGATTGCTTTAGCCAAGGAGAATATTGAATTTTTTTTTCCTTTCTGAGAAAGTTTTATATCCAATATTATCTTTTCTTTACATTCCCAAAACATTAGAAATCGACTTTATCGTTCTTTATTGTTTTCTGATATAACAACTGGGATTGATGACCATAAAATATCATCAGCACAAAAGATATATGTCACCAAACAAATCATTTTGATGTGCAGTAATAAAATTATATGTTCAGCATTATATTTTTATTAATTGATGAGTATCCCCCTCTCTCTCTTTCTCTCTCTCACTCTCTCTCTCTCTCTCTCTCTCTATATATATATATATATATATATATATATATAAGTAAAGTAAAGTCGTCGGGGAGGCCTAATGTCGGTATCAGCCAATCAGCGAATGGTGTCTATCCCTTTTTCACTAGCGCTAGCACAAGGTGATTGTTTTTGCATCTGAGGTGGAGCGCCACACCTACCATCAGCTTTTACTTTACCGCACAGATCCCTGTGCTACTCAAACGCTGAGTTGGCGAGGACCAGTATCGAACTAGGAACCTTGTGGTTTCTAGCCTAACGCTCTACCGACTGAGCTAACCTGGATGTATGTATGTATGTGTGTGTGTGTGTGTGTGTGTGTGTGTGTGTGTGTGTGAGAGAGAGAGAGAGAGAGAGTAATCCCAAAATTAAAGTCTTCAAAGTGATTGAGACGCAGAGAAACTGTACGTGCGGATATTGGCAACACCGCTTTGTTTGTTGTGCATGTTTCCCCTTTCGTTTGTGTGTCTGTCATTCTGAAAAAAAGCGTTACCCTCCACGTCACTCTTTCCTCTCGATGGACCTCGTCCAAATTTTTTACGGCCCTGTCAGCTGGGCTGTAGAATACATCGACTGTTCCTGTGGGGTCGTCTGTTGGCTGTGGTTGGCGACTCGTGATGCTTAAGGATGGAATCATGGTGGCTGAGCTGTCCATAACATGTAATACTCCACTTCGCCCCTTCGGTCGGACAGGCCCCTCCGATTAATCGACTGATCACGTCAGGCCCTAGCAGCTATATGATTGGCCTGACCCTATTGTTCTCATGGCAAGTTCCATCCCTATTTAGCATATTTGTGCTAGAAGGAGGTGGCTGAGGTCTTAGTGTTCGGAGCACGGCGTTAAAATGCATCTACTGGTGAAGTTCCAGTTCTGTAACTCTGATTATTGTGGAGTACCCCTTCACCGCCAGGTCTCCCAGGTCTACCCTGACCCGGAGTGTTATTACAAAAGGTGAGTAAAAATGTACTTAAAAATGAGTTAAAAATAAATTATATACCCACGCATGAATAAACTAAAGCGTCATCGGCTTGACATAACCCAAGCGTTGACATGCCATAAAATGCAGTCATCTTTTTTTTACCTGGTGTCCTCACCAGCCCTTACACCCTACAACTTACTTATCACCGTGTCTCTCTCTTTCTCTCTTTCTCTCTGTCTGTCTGTCTGAAAATCCAGGGTTAAGTCAGTGATAAAAACAAACAAAGTGCTCAATACAAATTAGAGCAAATTTATTAAATAAATGGATGCAATAGAAACCTACTCGATTTCACCATTAGGATCTTCAGGATAAATCCACTGAATTAATGAACACACGTGTAATCGGCTGCAATTAATCGGTACCTCGTTTAATTCAGTCGATTTATCCTGAAGATCCTAATGGTGAAACTCGAGTAGGTTTCTATTGTATCCATTTTAATATATATATTATATATATATAATATATATATATATATAATGTGTTGGAAGAAAAAAAAATTCAAAATGTGCATATGACCATTTTTCATGACCACACATTCAGGTTTCTAAACAATTGTTGTTTCTAATTACGTCAGTGGCTCGCGTGCTAGACTGTAACATCGCTGTAAACGAGTATGAACTCCAGTCAGGCTACAAAGTCCTCTTTTAAACTAATAGTTCTCCTACTTCTCATCTACAAGGCAGTCTTTGGCATGAAATAACCCACGACATTTGAAATGCCATTAAATAAAGAAACACAGATAAAAATACCTAAATCGCCGATCTTCTTTTAACAGATGAGTAAATAATAAAGAAATGATAATCCTTCGGGTGTTTTTTTTCTCTTTTCATTGGGTGGTAATTCTAATATTTTTTAAAAATTATTAAGATCCGTGAAGCCAAATAAAAAATAATCAATGTGGATCATTTTATAAACTCTGTACCGCCTGACACATCTATTTCCAGTTACCTTTTTTCCCGCAAAATATTTGTAATAAAAGAAAAAAAACTGTATGGTATTTGCATTCGATATTTTCTCATTTTAGAAACATATTGAACAAGATGCGTAAGATAATAATGTATTTCATGTTGACTATATTCTGATTGTCACCTAAGATATTTATATTCATTCACTGTATAAATAACATTACAACTATAGATTTTCCATCTTTTTCCTCTTCGTATCTCTTCTCACTTTTCTTTTGCAACACAAGAAGCTGTTCCCATATAGTCTAATTTTGAAGAAAAATGAGGTTATAATATCTAGTAAAGATCGATGCCTCCAGTTAGTCTCAAGAGACTATGCCTCCGTGTTTAGGTATGAATGCAGGTCTTAGAAATACATAAAAGACCAGCCAAGTATGGGAACCAGTGATTAAAAAAAGTCAAGATTGGATTATCATTAAAAATAATCGCAATATGAGTAAAGTAAAATAAATCATACATAATAAGTAAAAGTTAAGTCGGCGAAGTGGAGCCAGGCAGTCCATCTCTTTTTAACTAGCGCTACACCAGGGAAATTGTTTTTGCGTCTGAGGCGCAGTGCTACACCTACCATCAGCTTCCCACTTTACCGCACATATCCAAACTGAGCTACTCATGCGCTGAGTGGACAAGGGTAGGTATCGAAACCGGAACCTTGTGATTCCTCGGCGGATGCTCTACTGACTGAGTTAAACTGGTATCAGTGTAAATTGTAGGGTAAAAAACAATAGGTTTATAGGTTAAAAAATTCACTCTGAATTGTCCAATAGGGTAGAGAGGCGTTAAGTTAATACAGTTCTAATTGACAATCATCTGGAGGGTGCATGTTTAATCTACCTACAGGTGAAAATATACATAGAATATATTAACATAGCTCAACATTTGTACTCGGTTATAGTTAACGGGATGAGAAAAATCTACCACAAATGGATTAAATAAAGAGTTCGGTTTTAAGTTCCATAAATACTCCTGAGTTCGAAAAGAAGGTTCCCAAGTTCGAGAAGAATGATTTCTAGAAGGCCAGAGGAGCGAATATAAACACGCCGAACCGATGCCACGAAACTGAGTAAAACAGTCTGAAAATGATACCAAAGACCAATGGTTAAATCCACATAACAGATTGAAAACAGGAAACCATCGAAGAGAATGAGACACAAAATTCTCTGGGCCTCTGAGGTAGAGACGGATCACCTAATCCCGACCAGAAGACCATACTTAGTGTTAATTAACAAGAATACTTGCTCTCTAGTAAATAACACTGTCTCTGTGTTTGGATTTAGATGCAGACTTAAGAAATATATAAAAGACCAACAGTTATACATACAGTAAGTATCCTCTCTTCACATAATGTTTTCCAGTAAGTGACTAGCGCCAGTGTCATCACAAGAGTTGTTAGAAAGATGTTGAAGGCAATCTATTACTGTATTAGGTACACCAGCTGTTTTTCAATTCAGTGTTATCCTTCTCCTTGACTGGTAGTCAATGAATGATAGCGAACGTTGCTATTTTATAAAAAGACGGCGAAGAGACGAATTCATACATTCTATACCGTCTTACGATACAAAATCGTTATCTTCAGGTCTTATAAATAAATAAAAACTCAGATGCAGTAGGGATAGTTTCTACAGGGTATACAATCAACGTATACTAAGCCACGCTGTTATAAGTTCAGCCGGCTGTCTTGAAGGATTGAATGACAAGGCTTGACTTCATCCTGATCCTTCTGGTGGATATCGTGAGAATCGGTGGAGAAGACTCTCTTCCGGTTTAGATTAAAAAGAGTTTTAGTCAGATCGGCCAAAGCCACGACAGTGGTAAGTCGTGTTATACACGGTGCCAACTCAATCTGCGCAGCTAGTCTGGTGGGAATTTCAGAATAAAATATTATTTGAAAATGAGGAATTATCACTATTATCCTTTTGTCAAGCAATATAATGATGATATCAGCTGAACTCAAAAGGTTTGACTAGGGAAATATATATATATATATATATATATATATATATATATATATATATATATACCAACCCCTCAGCACAAGCGGGATGTGACACAATGTCAATTTCTTAAGCGGAATTTAACAGGGTTTTCCTTCTCCAAGACTGGTTATC
>CM042137.1:19089969-19097469 GCA_023376005.1 Doryteuthis pealeii
TCATATCTACAAATGAATAATATGCAATTGTATTTATATATACACTAAAATAGCATTTTACAGTTGAACAGGAAGGCTAATTTGCATATTGAAATTAAAAATTTGATTTTAATAAAATGTGCTTAACATTATTGATTTTTAATTGTATGGTTTTATCTTAATGGATATGATCAAAAATCTCTTCAATAAATCTTAAAGAAAATCGATTAACGAGAAGATATAATTCTGATTTATTCTTACTTCCTATTTTAACTAAGTTATTAGATTAGGAAAATTTAGCAATGAAAGACGAGAGTGATAGGAGAGTAGTTTCAGTTGTTCTATTTTTTGATTATGCACCCTCTGTTTCCAATCATTTTATCTGCATTCTTATTTAGTTTCATTAGCCTTTCTAATTTAATACAATATTTTATTACATTAAAACTTAAATACTTGCACCCGGAGGGTGCATATATTTGTTAGTATATATAATCATGAGTAGGAGACTGACATCTTCGATTGGATCACAAAAGAATTCACCTGTCAGGTATGTTCTGGTCATATAAGGAGTATGGATCAATACATCAATGATCCCTTAGTTCTTAGAATATGCGAGCAAACTTATTTTGTTTTAAGATAACAGTGAATACTATTTTGAACATTTCGAGGTACTAAGTTGTCTCAGGAATATTCAGTATTAGTACTTTCAGTTAAAAAAACAAAAACAAACAAAGCAACAACAAAAAACGAATGCAGGAGGCTTATGCACGATGCAATATTTTCTTTTTTGGTTTTACTTTCTTTTCTCTGTTAAAAATAAAATGCACATAATCTTTATTTTCCGCTAAAAAGCACAGTTTAATCTGATATGTTAGAAGAAATATTTGAAACATATATAAACAGCTGTGATTATGCGTGCAAAACGAAGATATGCATTGATTTAATTATATAATTATTCTGAAATTGTAGATAGTTGTTACTTTCCTCTGCAGTTTGAAGCCTTTGGCTTTGTTGAGTTAGATAACAAGTTTATGTAAATCGTCGTAATAGGTTCAGTATTTAGGATGTTTTACAGTTCCCTGATTGTATAAAACACAAGTACGACCCAGCTAGGTAACTAGCTAAGTACAGGGTGATTAAAACATTTAAAACCTCTATTATTATTTGATTTCAGTCTTCACATGTTCACCCTGCCTGGTCAACACATTCCCTCAGTTGATTAAAATATATCAATATTTCTATGGGAGTATCTTTATTAAAAAAGCCAATACTGATATAAGGAGAACCTCTTGGAAAATTCCAATAATAGGATCACTGCTCTAGTGAAAAGGTAGAAACTTTAAAATCATAATATCCTAATTTAACTCCCATAGAAATGTTAACATTTTTAAAACACCCTGTAGATTATCGTGGGTTGGTTGGTGGGATTTTACGGCATGCTAACCCTTGTTGGGTTATTTTATGCCGATAACATTTTGTTTCATTCATTCTTGGTGTGTATTCAATGTTTTAGACTCAATTTTATTTCAACTTTTCAATTATTTAAAACTCATGTTTTTTTTTATCTAATCCAGATATGGAACCAAAACAGGTACTACCACTCCGGGCAGGGTGGACCTGATAGTAATGGCGATGAATGCGTAGTACACATTCCCCAGAGCTCCCGAATAGGAACCTTACCCTTAGATGCAGCTAAACGTTATACTCAAGACACTAAGACAGGTACCGCCTTCTAGCACATATATGAATATGATTGAAAAGGGTTGGGGTTGCCATGAAAGGCAATAGGGTCGAAACAATCATATATAAGCTAGGGCTTGATTCGACCAGTTGATGATCGGGGAGTATCTTCGACCAACCCGTCTAACTAAGTTAGACTGTTGCATGTCATGACTGCTTAGCCGTCAGGAGTCCGTCCTTAAGCATCACTATTCGCTCCCCACGGTCAACAGGCGGCCCATTAGTGATCTTACCCCCATAGAGAAAAGCTAATTTTTTAATTCGAATTTTTGTCATGTGTTTCGATGTATGGGTTACATTTTTAAATGATATTTTAAATGTAACCAAAAAAAAAAAAAGGTCAGAAAAATAACTTTGTAATACGCAATTATTATAGTTCTATGTTTATTTATAAGTATAGGTGAAGATTTTAGCTTCAGATTTGTCTGTCTTTTAAATTGGTTGCATTTCCACACATTTAGAGAGTCTACGCTACTATTCTAACTATGTCTAATCCATTCCAAAACTGTACTGTCGCCCAAATTTTATCCTAGGACAGCTTTATTTAAATCTCAAGTGGGCTGATGAATTTGTTATAAATCGCCGTATATACATAAATCAAATGCGTAGAATCAGCTAAATATTAAAATTAATTTCCATCTTATAATTAAAACAAAAGCCGGAGTGAAAATGAAATTCTTCGCCTCATTATAATCAAGATAAAATCCTAAGCCAATTTAATCCAGATGATAAAGATAAAAGAAATAAACGTTTTGTTCAATTTGATATATTCATACACATATACAAGAAACTTCAACCTAAAATTTAATACGAAGTTCTCTAGTGTAAAATGTCCGTTCTCCTTTATTCTTATCAATCTATTAATCAATCTACCTATCTATCCCTATACCCAGCTATCCCTATCTATCTATTTCTCTATCTATCTATCTATCTATCTCAGTTTATTCTTGTGTATTAATTATCTGATTTTGTTAAATTTATCTATCAACCAAAATCAATCCTCAGTAGTAATTTTAGCAATGTCCTTGTGGTATTTATCCTAACCATATCGATATCTATGTTGACATATTCCGAATCTCTCTCTCTTCTCTCTCTCTCTCTGTATATATAATATATATTATATATATATATATATATATGCCTGCTGAGCCTGCTTTCCAATTTTATTATGTACACATATATGTGAGACTATTCATATCTATCTATCTATCTATCTATCTATCTATCTATCTCCCTTTATATACACTTATATATATATATATATATATAATATATATTGTGTTGGTGTGTTGTGGTGTGGTGTGTGGTGGTGTGTGTGAAATAAAAGGAAATTAATCCGACAGTGGAATTTGATATATGAAAAACAAAATGATGTTTACAAATGGTTGGCGTCATCAGGAGAGAATGTGCACCGTTTCGGGCTTTCCTCTCAACGGGGCACATTCTCTCCTGATGATCCAGCATTTGTAAACATCATCTGTTTCTTCATATATCAAATTCATTCATATATATTTATTATTATATATATATATATATATATATAAATATATATATACAAACACACACACACAACACACACACATACATATATTATTATATATTTATATATATATAATTATTCTTTATAATATATGATTCGGATGATAAACAGAAAAGAAAAAAAAACACTGAGTTTGGTTTTTGACGTTGACATTTTATGGATCGTTGACAATTGAAAAGAGTGGTGTGGTTTGTTTAGTTGATACGGGTGTATTTACTCTACATTTTATAGGCATCGTACCAGGCTATCAGAATGATAGTTTCACTTAAGTTTTAAATTAATCGACTATTGTATCGCGAGGTGGAAAGATACATGAATAAACACATTTATTAAGCACCCGTGCTGAACGGATACATACAAACACAGAACAAATAAGTAACAACATTTAACAAGACAAAACTCACACTAAAAGAGAGGGTCAGTTTGGTATAGCCAACGCAGCAAAGTTAGTCAGAATATTATTCAGCTAGTTAATCCAGTTTAATCGTAAGCTATTTCATCGCTATGGGCCAGTCCATCTGGTAGAGTGCCAAAGGGTGTTACATTACTGTTGTGAGGTTTTAAGGGGTCAATAAGAACAAAACGACGGGTAACAATGTAGAAAAATATATTAAGCAGAAAGTAGACAAATACAATAGAGAGATTGGGACATTAGTCGACGACAGAGGTTTATTGCTAGCCACAATTACCCTGTCTATTATAGTAGCGGTCACGTGCTATATTGACTGATTTAGCTGATTTAAAAAGTTTGGATAGTTGCGGTGTTTCCCGATACGAATGATACAGTCGATGTTGTTAGAGTATGTGTTATAGTGATCACACCCTATAAGGACTAATAAATGCACGACAGGTTACTATAGTAACAGGCGGTATTGTGGCCTTAGCAATAACTACTGTTCGTCGGACGTAAGGTCCACATCTCTCTATTGTATTTGTCTACTTTCTGTAATATATTTTTCTACATCTTGTTACCGTCGTTTTGTGCTATTTGACCCCTTAAACCTCACAACAGTATTTAACACCCCTTGGCACTTACCAGATGGAACTTGCCCATAGCCATGAAATAGCCAGATTAACTGGATAACTAGCTGAATAATATTCTGACTAACTTGTGCTGGTTGGCTATACCAAACTGACCCTCCTTTTAGGTGAGTTTGTCTGTTACATGTTTGTATTCTTTTGTTCTGTGCTTTGTATGTACCGTTCAGCACGGGTCGCTTAATTAAAGTGGTATCATTGTATCTTTCCACCTCGCGATACAATAGTCGATTAATTATTAAAACTTAAGTGAAAACTATCATTCTGATAGCGCTGCGTACGATGCCTTATAAAATGGTAGAGTAAAATAACAACCGATATCAACTAAACAAACCACACCACTCTCAATTGTCAAACCGGATCATAAAAAATGGTCAACGTCAAAACCAACTCAGTGTTTTTTTCTTTTATGTTTATCATTCCGAATCATATATATAAAGTAATATATATATATAAATATAGATATATATAATATGTTGTGTGTGAGTGTGTGTGTGTGTGTTGTATATATAATTATTATATTATATATATATATATATATTAATATTATATATGAATTTGATATATTGAAGAAACAGATGATGTTTTACAAATGCTTGGGATCATCAGCGAGAGAATGTGCACGTTGAAGGAAACGCCCCGAAAACGGCTTGCAATTTCTCTCCGGTGCCATGAGACCCCAACATTTTGTAAACATCATTGTTTTCAATATATCAAATTCACACTGTCGGATTAATTGCTTTTATTTCACACAACACAACACACACACACACACACACACACACACGATCTATATATATATTATTATATAATATATATATATATATATATCGTATTTAAAGGGAGAATAGATTAGATAGATAGATAGATAGATAGATAGATATGAATAGTTTTCACATTTTGACATAATAAATTGACAAACAGTCAGCAGGCATTTATTATATATATATATATATATATAATATATACAAGAGAGAAGAGAGAGAGAGAGAGAGATCGGAAATATGCTACATAGATATCGATATGGTTAGATAAATACCACAAGGACATTGCTAAAAATTACTACTAGGATTGAATTTGGTGTAGATAAATATTAACCAAATCAGATAATTAAACACAGGAAATAAACGAATAGATAGATATATAGATAGGAAATAGATAGATAGAGATAGGCTGTATTAGATAGATAGTAGATTGATTAATAGATTGATAAGAATAAGGAGGAAACGGACATTTTACACAAGACTTCGTTATAAAATTTGGTTGAAGTTTCTTTGATATTGTATATGAATATATCAAATTGATACAAAATAAGTTTATTTCTTTTATCTTATCATCTGGATTAAATTTGCTAGGATTTATCTTGATTATAATGATGCGCGTAAGAACTTTCATTTTCACTCCGGCTCTTTTTTAATATAAGATGGTGAAATTATTTTATATTTAGTAGTGTGTACGCATTTGATTTATGTATTATTACGGCATTATTACAAATTCATTCAGCCCACCTTGATGATTTAAATAAAGCTTTCCTAGATAAATTTGCGGCAAGATTACAGTTTGGAAATTGGATAGACATAGTTTAGAATAGTAGCGTAGACTCTCTAAAATTGTGTCGGAAATGCAACCAATTTAAAAGACAGACAATCTTGAAGCTAAATCTTCACCTATTACTTATAATAAACATAGAACTATAATAATTGGTATTACAAGTTTATTTTCTGACCTTTTTTTTTTTTGGTTACATTAAAATCATTTAAAAATGTACCCTACACCGAAAACACAGGACAGAATCGCAATTAAAAAATTTAGCTTTCTCCTATAGCGGGTAAGTTCACCCTAATGGGGCCGCCTTTGACCGTGTGGGGAGGACATAGTGATGCTTAAGACGGACTCCTGACGTCTAAGAGTACAATGACATGCAACTGTTTTCTAATCTTATAGTTTAGCACGGGTGGTTCAGAGTACCTCCGATCCAAATCACTGGTCGAATCAAGCTTGCCTTATCATGCAACCCCAACCCTTTTCAATCATAATACAATATATGTGCTAGAAGGCCTGGATACTGTAACATTAGTGTCTGGGTATAACGTATTAAGCTGCATCTAAGGGTAAGGTCATATTCCGGAGCTCTGAGGGAATGTGCTACTACCGCATTCATTCGCCATTACTCATTCAGGTCCACCCTGCCGGAGTGTAGTACCTGTTTTGCGTTCCATATCTGGATTAGATAAAAAAAAACATGAGTTTTAAATAATTTGGAAAAGTTGAAATAAAAAATTGAGTCTAAAACATTGAATACCACACCATATATTGAATGATTAAATCAAAATGACTGGTCGAATAAAATACTCCTAACAAGGGTTAGCATGCCGTAAAAATCCCACCAACCAACCCACGATAACTACAGGGTGTTTTAAAAATGTTAACATTTCTGATGTGTGTAGTGGAGAAGGTTAGTGGATATGTGTATTAAAGTTTTACTACCCTTTTCATAGGAGCAGTGAGCCTATTTATTTGGAATTTCCAGAGGTTCTCCTTATACTCAGTATTGCTTTTTTAATTAAAGGATATCCCATAGAAATATTGATATTTGAATCACTGAGGAATGTGTTGCAGGCAGGGTGGAACATGGTGAAGGACTGAAATCAAATATAATAGAGTTTAATGTTTTAATTAACCCTGTACTTTAGCTAGTTACCTAGCTGTCGACTTGTGTTTATACAATCAGGAACGGGTTAAAACAATCCTAAATACTGAACCCTATTACGACGATTACATAAACTTGTTATTCTACTCAACAAAAGCAAAGCTCAAACTTGCAGAGAAATAACAACTATCTACAATTTACGGAATAATTATATATTAATCATTGCATATCTTCGTTTTGCACGCATAATCACAGCTTTTATATATGTTTCAAATATTTCTTCTAAATATCAGATTTAACACCTGTGTTTTAGCGGAAAATAAAGATTATTGTGCATTTTATCTTTAACAAGAGAAAAGAAAGTCAACCAAAAAAAAGAAATATGCACGTGCATAGCCTCCCGCATTCGTTTTTTGTTGCTGTTTTGTTTTGTTTTAAACGAAAGTACTAATACTGAATATTACCTGAGACAATTAGTTACGTCGAAATGTTCAAAATAGTATTCACTGTTATCTATAAACAATAATAAGTTGTCGCATTATTCTAAGAACTA
>CM042137.1:19102469-19117469 GCA_023376005.1 Doryteuthis pealeii
AAAGTGTTGGGTTTGCCATAGGAGCAATGCAATCGGGACAATGTATAGGTACTAGGCTTGCTGTTCAGCCGATTGATCGGTGGTCTTTTCGACCACCTCTCTAAACTCAAGTAAAACAAATTGGATTGTTGCATCTCATTGAATGCTTAGCCACCAGGATTCCACACTAAGTATCACGGATCGTCACCCAAGACCAACAGCTGGTCCCATTGTTTGTCATACCCTTCTGCAGAGATGTAGTCGGCGTATTTACAATCCCAGTGGTAATGAGGCTAATGAGGTTTTTTATTTCTCTGTATGTGATACTGACATCATTCCAAACAGTTCTCTCCTTACGTAATCTGGCATGGCTGGTTCACGGGCTTCTATATTTCTCTAGTCATTAATGGAGGATTTTGGTGTTAATCGTTAGAGTCGTAGAAATAGACTCGTCGATCCGAGTTCAATTCTGGACGAAGCTGTTTGCATTTCACATGGCGCTAATACCTTTGGGAAAGGCAGGAATCCAATTCTCCCTCCAGCTATGAGTAAATAGCAGGCAGACTGGGCTCTTAACTATGGCTAGATAACCAGTCTTGGAGAAGGAAAACCTGTTAAATTCCGCTTAAGAAATTGACAATGTGTCACATCCCGCTTGTGCTGAAGGGGTGTTATATATATAATATATATATATATATATATATATAATAATATATATAATATATTCCCAGTCAAACCTTTGAGTTCAGCTGATATCATCATTATTGCTGACAAAAGGATAATAGTGATAATTCCTCATTTTCAAATAATATTTTATCTGAAAATTCCACCAGACTAGCTGCGCAGATGAGTTGGCACCGTGTATAACACGACTTACCACTTCGTGGCTTTGGCCGATCTGACTAAAACTCTTTTAATCTAAACCGGAAGAGAGTCTTCTCCACCGATTCTCACGATATCCACCAGAAGGATCAGGATGAAGTCAAGCCTTGTCATTCAATCCTTCAAGACAGCCGGCTGAAACTTATAACAGCGTGGCTTAGTATACGTTGATTGTATACCCTGTAGAAATATCCCTACTGCATCTGAGTTTTTATTTATTATAAAGACCTGAAAGATAACGATTTTGTATCGTAAGACGGTATAGAATGTATGAATTCGTCTTCTTCGCCGTCTTTTTATAAAATAGCAACGTTCGCTATCATTCATTGACTACCAGTCAAGGAGAGGATAACACTGAATTGAAAAACAGCTGGTGTACCTAATACAGTAATAGATTGCCTTCAACATCTTCTAACAACTCTTGTGATGACACTGGCGCTAGTCATTACTGGAAAACATTATGTGAAGAGAGATACTTACTGTATGTATAACTGTTTGGTCTTTATATATTTCTTAAGTCTGCATCTAAATCCAAACACAGAGACAGTGTTATTTACTAGAGAGCAAGTATTCTTGTTAATTAACACTAAGTATGGTCTTCTGGTCGGATTAGGTGATCCGTCTCTACCTCAGAGCCCAGAGAATTTTGTTGTCTAATTCTCTTCGATAGTTCCTGTTTTCAATCTGTTATGTGGATTTAACATTGGTTCTTTGTATCATTTTTCAGACTGTTTTACTCAGTTTCGTGCATCGGTTCGCGTGTTATATTCGTCCTCTGGCCTTCTAGAAATCATTCTTCTCGAACTTGGGAACCTTCTTTTCGAACTCAGGAGTATTTATGGAACTTAAAACCGAACTCTTTATTTAATCCATTTGTGGTAGATTTTTCTCATCCCGTTAACTATAACCGAGTACCAAATGTTGAGCTATGTAATATATTCTATGTATATTCACCTGTAGGTAGTTAAACATGCACCCTCCAGATGATGTCAATTAGAACTGTATTAACTTAACGCCTCTCTACCCTATTGGACAATTCAGAGTGAATTTTTTAACCTATAAAACCTATTGTTTTTTACCCTACAATTTACACTGATACCAGTTTAACTCAGTCAGTAGAGCATCCGCCGAGGAATCACAAGGTTCCGGTTTCGATACCTACCCTTGTCCACTCAGCGCATGAGTAGCTCAGTTTGGATATGTGCGGTAAAGTGGGAAGCTGATGGTAGGTGTAGCACTGGCCTCAGACGCAAAAACAATTTCCTGGTGTAGCGCTAGTTAAAAGAGATGACTGCCTGGCTCCACTTCGCCGACTTAACTTTTACTTATTATGTATGAATTATATTTACTTACTCATATTGCGATTATTTTAATGATAATCCAATCTTGACTTTTTTTAATCACTGGTTCCCATACTTGGCTGGTCTTTTATGTATTTCTAAGACCTGCATTCATACCTAAAACACGGAGGCATAGTCTCTTGAGACTAACTGAGGCATCGATCTCTTACTAGATATTATAACCTCATTTTTCTCAAAATTAGACTATATGGAACAGCTTCTTGTGTTGCAAAAGAAAAGTGAGAAGAGATACAAAGATGGAAAAAATATTGAATGAATATAAATATCTTAGGTGACAATCAGAATATAGTCAACATGAAATACATTATTATTACGCATCTTGTTCAATATGTTTCTAAAATGAGAAAATATCGAATGCAAATACCATACAGTTTTTTTTTTCTTTTATTACAAATATTTGCGGGAAAAAGGTAACTGGAAATAGATGTGTCAGGCGGTACAGAGTTTATAAAATGATCCACATTGATTATTTTTTATTTGGCTTCACGGATCTTAATAATTTTTAAAAAATATTAGAATTACACCCAATGAAAAGAGAAAAAAACACCGAAGGATTATCATTTCTTTATTATTTTACTCATCTGTTAAAGAAGATCGGCGATTTAGGTATTTTTATCTGGTTTTCTTTATTTAATGGCATTCAAATGTCGTGGGTTATTTCATGCCAAAGACTGCCTTGTAGATGAGAAGTAGGAGAACTATTAGTTTAAAAGAGTTTGTAGCCTGACTGGAGTTCATACTCGTTTACAGCGATGTTACAGTCTAGCACGCGAGCCACTGAGTAATTAGAAACAACAATTGTTTAGAAACCTGATGTGTGGTCATGAAAAATGGTCATATGCACATTTTGAATTTTTTTTCCTTCCAACACATTATATATTATATATATATATATATATATATATATATATTAAATAAATGGATACAATAGAAACCTACTCGAGTTTCACCATTAGGATCTTCAGGATAAATCGACTGAATTAAACGAGGTACCGATTAATTGCAGCCGATTACACGTGTGTTCATTAATTCAGTGGATTTATCCTGAAGATCCTAATGGTGAAACTCGAGTAGGTTTCTATTGCATCCATTTATTTAATAAATTTGCTCTAATTTGTATTGAGCACTTTGTATTTGTTTTATCACTGACTTAACCCCTGGATTTTCAGACAGACAGACAGAGAGAAAGAGAGAAAGAGAGAGACACGGTGATAAGTAAGTTGTAGGGTGTAAGGGCTGGTGAGGACACCAGGTAAAAAAAAGATGACTGCATTTTATGGCATGTCAACGCTTGGGTTATGTCAAGCCGATGACGCTTTAGTTTATTCATGCGTGGGTATATAATTTATTTTTAACTCATTTTTAAGTACATTTTACTCACCTTTTGTAATAACACTCCGGGTCAGGGTAGACTGGGAGACCTGGCGGTGAAGGGGTACTCCACAATAATCAGAGTTACAGAACTGGAACTTCACCAGTAGATGCATTTTTAACGCCGTGCTCCGAACACTAAGACCTCAGCACCTCCTTCTAGCACAAATATGCTAAATAGGATGGAACTTGCATGAGAACAATAGGGTCAGGCCAATCATATACTGCTAGGCCTGACGTGATCAGTCGATTAATCGAGGGGCCTGTCCGACCGAAGGGGCGAAGTGGAGTATTACATGTTATGGACAGCTCAGCCACCATGATTCCATCCTTAAGATCACAGTCGCAACCACAGCAACAGACGACCCCACAGGAACAGTCGATGTATTCTACAGCCCAGCTGACAGGGCGTAAAAAATTTGGACGAGGTCCATCGAGAGGAAAGAGTGACGTGGAGGGTAACGCTTTTTTTCAGAATGACAGACACAAAACGAAAGGGGAAACATGCACAACAAACAAAGCGGTGTTGCCATATCCGCACGTACAGTTTCTCTGCGTCTCAATCACTTTGAAGATTTAATTTTGGGATTACTCTCTCTTTCTCTCTCTCTCACACACACACACACACACCACACACACACACACACACATACATACATACATCCAGGTTAGCTCAGTCGGTAGAGCGTTAGGCTAGAAACCACAAGTTCCTAGTTCGATACTGGTCCTCGCCAACTCAGCGTTATGAGTAGCACAGGGATCTGTGGGTAAAGTAAGAAGCTGATGGTAGGTGTGGCGCTCCACCTCAGATGCAAAAACAATCACCTTGTGCTAGCGCTAGTGAAAAAGGGATAGACACCATTCGCTGATTGGCTGATACCGACATTAGGCCTCCCGACGACTTTACTTTACTTAATATATATATATATATATATATATATATTAGAGAGAGAGAGAGAGAGAGAGTGAGAGAGAGAGAAAGAGAGAGAGGGGATACTCATCAATTAATAAAAATATAATGCTGAACATATAATTTTATTACTGCACATCAAAATGATTTGTTTGGTGACATATATCTTTTGTGCTGATGATATTTTATGGTCATCAATCCCAGTTGTTTATATCAAAAACAATAAAGAACGATAAAGTCTTTCTAATGTTTTGGGAATGTAAAGAAAAGATATATTGGATATAAAACTTTTCTCAGAAGGAAAAAAAAATTCAATATTCTCCTTGGCTAAAGCAATCAACAGATGGGAGCAATGTAGAAGATTATATGCTAAAAGACACGCCGTGTGTTGTAAACACAAACACATGCACACACACACACGCAACACACAACACACACACACACACACATATATATATATATATATATATATATATGAAAAATAGATGGGAATTTATCCGACAGTATGAAATTTAACATTATGAAAAAACATATGATGTTTGTTATGTAATTGCTGACAGTACTGTTTCGACCAAATCGATACGTTGGTCTTCATCAAGAGCCACATAGATGGGAAGAAGAATATCCGATAAAAAGATTGTTTACGGACTTATCAACGCCACAAGTAATTTTGGAACTCTAACATCTTTTTTCAAATTACCATGTGGACTTGTATACCTTTTCTTTTTTTTTTAACAGCTGAAAATATATAACATACAATTTTGATACCCATTTACATTTCTATATAAACTTTTACAACAAACTCTTTTGAGTTTTTCTATAAATATAATGCTTCTGATTTTTTAAAAATTAAAAATAAAATTTATTTTATTTTTAAAAGAACATGCATTTTTCAAAATTTTCAGCGGTGGATCAGCGTTCGTTTCTGTAAACATCTTTTTATCGGATATTCTTTCTTCCCATCTATGTGCTTTGATGAAGACCAACTTATCGATTTGGTGAAACAGTACTGTCAGCAATTACATAACAAACATCATATGTTTTTTCATAATGTTAAATTTCATATATATAATATATATATATATATATATATGGTGCACTTTGAACGATCCTCAAGTTCGGAAACCAGGCTAGGGGAACTGTAAATCGGAGGAAGAATTCAGATCATCCAAAAACAACAGGGGTACACACACACCACACACACACACACACACACACATATATATATATATAATATATATATATATATATATATATATATAAAGTAAAGTCGACGGGGGGCCTAAATTCGGTATCAGCCAGTCAGCGAGGGAGTCTATCCCTTTTTCACTAGCGCTAGACCAAGGAGATTGTTTTAGAATCTGAGGTGACGCCACACCTACATCAGTTTACTTTACCGCACAGATCCATGTGCTACTCGACGCTGAGTTGGTGGGGACCGGTATCGAACTAGGAACCTGTGGTTTCTAGCCGAACGTACCGACTGAGCTAACCCGGCCTTATATTATTCTTAAAAAAAAGCGTCTCTCAAGTGAGGGAATGTAGTTGTTTGTAGTTATTTGGGTTTCACACACGCGGCGCGCACACACACACACACACCACACATATATATATATATATATATTATATATTATATATATATATATATTGAAAAATAGATGGAAAATTAATCCGACAGTATGAATTTAACATTATGAAAAAAACACATGATGTTTGTTATGTAATTGCTGACAGTACTGTTTCGACCAAATCGATAAGTTGGTCTTCATCAAAGAGCGACATAGATGGGAAGAAAGAATATCCGATAAAAAGACTGTTTACGGACTTATCAACGCCACAAGTAAATTTTTGAACTCTAACATCTTTTTTCAAATTACCATGTGGACTTGTATACCTTTTCTTTTTTTTTTTAACAGCTGAAAAATATATACCATACTATTTTGATACCCACTTTACATTTTATATAAACTTTTACAACAAACTCTTTTGAGTTTTTCTATAAACTATAATGCTTCTGATTTTTTAAAAATTAAAAATAAAATTTATTTTATTTTTAAAACAGAACATGCATTTTTCAAAAAATTCAGCGGTTGAACTCAGCGTTCGTTTCTGTAAACAGTCTTTTTATCGGATATTCTTTCTTCCCATCTATGTCGCTCTTTGATAAAGACCAACTTATCGATTTGGTCGAAACAGTACTGTCAGCAATTACATACATCATATGTTTTTTCATAATGTTAATTTTCATATATATATATATATATATATATATATATATATAATATATGGCGCACTTTGAACGATCCGCAAGTGCTCGGAAACCAGACTAGGGGAACTGTAAATCGGAGGAAGAATTCAGATCATCCAAACAACAACAGGCACACACACACACACACACACACACATATATATATATATATATATATATATAAAGTAAAGTCGTCGGGGCGGCCTAAAGTCGGTACCAACCAGTCAGCGAGGGAGTCTATCCCCTTTTCAATAGCGCTAGACCAAGGAGATTGTTTTAGCATCTGAGGTGGAGCGCCGCACCTACCATCAGCTCCTTACTTTACCACACAGGTCCCTGTGCTACTCATACGCTGAGTTGGCGGAGACCGGTATCGAACTAGGAACCTTGTGGTTTCTCGTCGAACACTCTACCGACTGAGCTAAACTGGCCCCTTATATATATTACCTTTAAAAAAAACCAGCGTCTCTCAAGTGAGGGATGTAGTTGTATTGTAGTTATTTGGGTATTCACACACACACACACACACACACACACATATATATATATATATATATATATATATATATATATATGTGTGTGTGTGTGTGTGTGTGTTATAGTGTATGTGTGTGTGTGTGTGTATTAATAACGGAAATAACATCACTTAACATCACTTGATATGTACTTACATGACGTGTAGAGAAAGAATTACACGGAACGTCCGGAATCTTCACATGCTTCATAAACCATAGGATTAAAAAGTTATTCCTTAGTCCAATGAGCGAACTGATTTAACAGGCTTTCAAGTAAATACTAATTTCTATATTTTGCTTATGAATTCAACCAACATTTTCTTTTAAATATCTTGTCTCGTATGATTACCTAGACACACTGATGACCAAAGCTCCTAAAATACCAATCTCATTGAATTGCAGTCTTCCTGTCTATAGCTCTGCTGATGAGGCCTACTAGGCCGAAATGTACATACAGAGATTGATTTTTCACGATTTGTTTAACCTTACATTTGAATAGGTATGCCCGCCTAATTCATTAATTATTAATTAATTAAATTTCAAAAATTAGGTACGACTTCAATTAAGCCTATATTCTCCCCCCCCCCAAAAAAAAATATATATTATAGACAATATTTATAAATAGAGAGTGATTAATATCATTAAGAGACAATTTATATTTAATTTAATGTAGTATGGACATGGAGGCAACAGCTCCTGTTTACTGATAGTTTCTCACCCATGTGATCATCAAACCAAGCACTCCAAAATAATATCACAAAAAACTTGGTCCACTACTAACTCTCCAAGGAAACTAGTGATAACTATATATTATTAAAATAACACACACCCTCCCCCCTCAATATATATATATATATATATATATATATATATATATATATATATATAAAAGTAATTGGTAATTTGCTTGAAGCATGTTAAGTATGTTATAAATTGCCTTCGACCTTCGAATTTTATTATTTTATATATATATATATATATATATATATATATATATATATATATATACCCTTGTATATTGTTAGAGCAATAGGTTCACCCTAAAAAAAATTCCCACCACGTAAATTGATAGCTGATTCTAGAAGAGACTTTTACAGCTAGTTTTACAGTTCATGCCTGTTCAAATCAGATTCCATTGAAACACAACACTTTATAAATTTCGAGGGAATAAATTTTCCTTTGTATATATATTTACCAACTCCTCCGCACAAGCAGGATGCGACACAAGGTCAATTTCTTAAGCGGAGTTCAACAGGTTTGAATTCAGAGTTTTACTTCTCCTAGACTGGTTATCAAGGCATGGTTAAAGAACCCAGTCTGCCCTGCTATTTGTCCATAGCTGGAGGGAGAGTAAGATTCATACCTTTCCCAAGGGTATTAGCGCTAAGTGAAATACAACGACCACGTCCAGGATTTGAACTCGGGACGACGAGTCCATTTCCCATGACTTTAACCATTACACCACATGCTTCCTCCTAATTTTCCTTTGTATAAGAGACAGATTAGTCGCCACCAGTTGTGTTTTAAGGATGTCTGCAAGAATTATCTTAGGTGCTTTGTCATTACCCCTGCCAGATGGGATAATTTGGCTCAGGACCGTTCTCCGTGGTGACAGGCTCTCCGGATCGGACTGTTCATATCTGAAGTCACCCTGGCACAACACCATGAAGCCAAGAGTTCCAAAAAGAAAGCGGCGGTAACAAAGCACTGTCACATTAACATCTTCAGGGACAGTTTTCACATCTGTGGTCGAGAATGTTTTTTGAACATTGGACTTCATAATCTCAGGAGGTGCTGTAACTTCAGGTGCACAAGACCTATTACTACTGTATCGTACTGGGGTAGGGAATCTTTCATATGTAAAGGTGAAATTACTCTATCAATTAGAACACATTCAACTAATTCTAAAGTATAATTTTTGTTAATAACCCAATCCACAATGCCTAAAATAAATTAAAAGCTCTACTAACCTTTTAATAATATTTGTTGTCTGCATTTTACGGAAGAAAAGCTTTCTGATATCAAGATCTGAAATAAAAGCGTGCAATGTTAATTCTTCTTCGGCAAGGTCTTCGAATACTGCTTTTGGTTTTATAGAATGCCGTATATTAAGACCGCAGAATCCCACTCTTGGTCTAGGGTGTTGGATCCCCGCTAAAGCAAAGTTAAGTAAATAACAATTCTATTCAAAGCAAGGAAATGTTCCTCATCCTATAAAACGTCTCCTGGGATGCATATAATATGAAACAAGTATACGGAATCGGATCCTCACTGAGGGTCCTATTCTATTGAAACATAACTGGAAAGAGAATGGATTCTTGCTTCTTCTAAGGCCATTACCACGAAGTCAAATGCATAAAACCTCTAGGATTTAAATTCAAGTCATCGAGTTCATTCCCTCCAAAGATAACCGTTACAACAGATATTTTGAAAAATATAAAAAAGCTAATCTCGTAAATTATTTATTGTACTAGTACGTTCAATTCCCACTGGTTTCCTCAGTTTGCGCCTTGCGTCTTTGTGCCGTACAAAACTAAGAGTTGTAAATACCAATTTGAAGCAAGGCAAATCAAAGAACCTTTGGTTGTATCATAAGGTCCTTGTCATGAGGCTATGGTTACTGAGCACATCTAAATAAAGGCGCGCTTTTCGAAACGGTTATCGTCCTAGGAAATGGAATTGGTGTATCGTTCAAATTCTGGTCGAGGCTGTTTACTTTCCCCTCAACGCTAATGCCCTTGCGAATGGCACGATTCAGTCTGTTCTCACTCTCCTGGGCACCTCATGTGGTATAATGATTTGCAAGATGGATTTGCAGATCATTGTTAGTTCGATTCGCATTGGGCGCCCCATACTTCTAGTTTTGTTCCTAAGATAAGCTTAGTAAATAACTATACTTACCAACCTCTCCAACAGGCACAACATGAGATACAAAGTCATTTTTAAAGCGCAGTTCAACAGGTTTGAATTCAGAGTTTTCTTTCTCCTTGACTGGTAGACTTACCAAAGTTAAAGTGAACAATCAGTCCTGCTATTTTACCCATAACTGGAAGGATAATAGTTGGATACATACCTTTCCCAAATGTATTAGCGCAATCTGAAATGCAAACAGACTCCTCCAGGATGTGAACTTGGATCGTTGTGTCTATTTTCTATGACGATAACCATTACACGACTCGCACCTCCCATCTCGTATGGGTAAATAGTAGGGCAGACTGGGTTCTTTAGTCTTGGTCAGTCAATTAGTCATGGAAAAGAAGAAAAAAAACTCTAAATTCAAACCAGCTGTACTCTGCTTAAAAATTACCTTGTGGCAGATCCTATTCGTGGTGGAGATGTTTGGAAAATATATATTGAGCACATATATTTCGTTTGATGGTACATTAATATGACCTTGTGCCAAACTTAGTTCGTTTGATAATCACTGGATTTACGCTCTCAAAAGACACAGGCTACAAATAAATTATTGCCTTGCTTAAGGTATTGACATTAAATACGGTAGTGTATTGAGTTTTTCAATTGGCTCAGAAATGCTCAGTTTTGATAAAAATGTGACGAAATTCAGCGTTGTCAAACTGCTTTCGTGTGGGTCATGACAGCCTCAAGAATCAAATTTTGACAAGTGGCGCCATCTACAGACTTCTCAAAATCTTTTTCTTTGTTCAAATAATATCATTTTCTAGTAAATCTCTCTCTCTCTCTCTCTCTCTCTCTCTCTCTCTCTCTCTCTCTCTCTCTCTCTCTCTCTCTCTCTCTCTCTTTTGGCACGCAATTTTCTTAAAGTATTCATTTTTAAGTAAAATGAAAGAAAAAAAAGTCAATTTGGATGAAGATACAGATTAACGGTAACAGTTTTTTTTTATATCTGTAATTTGACTTAAACCGAAAAAAAAAAAAATCACCCGAACACTTTAATTTCATTTCTGGCCTTACAGCAAAAATCTACCATAGAGAGAAATAACAGAAATGAGAAGGCCTTACACATGGATAGATATTGATACTAGATAATTCATTATAGATTTGACAGCTGAGTAACACGTAGAAGGTAAATTCAGTAAATGTATTTTGTCATTGAAAGTAACTCTACACGTGTAAATGGACCCTATTTTCTTTTTGAACAATTTAATGGGTGGTTACCTTAGCGCGAGTCTTAGTATCTTCTCCCGCATCCGATGTTGTTATTGCAGTGACTTAAATCCTCATAGGGTGCCCGATTCCTATAATAATATACTATAATTATATACTATAATAATATACTATAATAATATACTATATTATTACGATAATAATATATTATAATAATATATTATACTATACTAGCAAATATATGCACCCTCCGGGTGCAAGTATTTAAGTTTTAATGTAATAAAATATCATATTAAATTAGAAAGGCTAATGAAACTAAATAAGAATACAGATAAAAAGATTTGAAACAGAGGGAGTATAATAAAAGATTTGAAACAGAGGGAGTATAATAAAAAATGGAACAACTGAAACTTACTCTTCCATCACTCTCGTCTTTCATTGTTATTTTTTCTAATTAAATATTTAGTTAAAAGAGGAAGTAAAGAATAAAATGACAGTTATTTTATCTTGTTAATGGATTTCATTTAAGATTCATTGAAGAGATTTTTGCTTATATTCATTAAAATAAAACCAAACAGATAGAAATCAATAATACTAAGCACATATTAATTAAATTCGATTTTTTAATATTAATATGCAAATTAGCCTTCCCGTTTACACTGTAAACCGCTATTTTGTTGTATATATAAATATAATTGCATGTTGTCAGTATGTAGACATAGTTAACAGTATTAATAATGTAAGACAATTTTATTAATAATTGAGGTTAAATAAAAATAAAATCATGGAGAATGTGATGTCAATAACTAAGAGAATTGTGACTTGAGTAGGAATATAGTTTCGGTTACAGACAGAAAAACACACAATCTCCATTATAATAAGATATGCATGTGAATAAATTAAATATTAAAATGTTATCCTATTTTACAGCCCAACCTGAAAAGGCGTTGTTTTCGGGGGGGGCGGATACTAATATAAGCATTAATATGGTAGTGCAAAAGGACTTAATATTTTCATATCTAACTGTTAAACCAAATCTGGTAAAAAGAATTATGTAATATCTGCTTGTGCACCTTGGTTTCATTTTGTCCTCTGCAAACTGAGTTAAGAAATACCTGCTTTCCAGGTATTCAGGGGACGATTTTATTATTGTTAGAAGCATTAGCCAGCGTTATACTCCTCACTTTTACATTAAACCATCATCAGAGCATAGATAATATGTAATATTGTAACTTCTGAATTATATCTAATACCAGAAGTTACAATATGACTATGGTTCAATATTCAGAAGTTATGACATCACATATTATCAGTGTTCTGGTGATGGTTTAATATAAAATCGGAAACGTACAACGTTAGCAAATAATTCTAAGTGTAATAAAACACTCCTTTTTTCATATGTTACATATTTATATATCGTCGGATATATTTCTATTTTACCTGAGATTATATATATATATATATATATATATATATATATATATATATATAATATATATATTAATTTCATAAATAGAGGAAATTACATTAATAATTTATAATTGAATTAAATTACCATGACCAGATAACTGTAGTGGCAGAGATTGTCGTATGCACTGCTGATCAGACCTAAGGGGGTCGAAACAGCTGTCCAGTGCTCTGGATATCGCACATAGTGTTTGCCGAGTTGTCTGGTCATGGTAATTTAATTCAATTATCAATTAATGTAATGTCCTCTATTTATGAAATTAATATGTATCCCTTGCCCATATTAGGTTGTGTGTCTGCGGATGCGGGCACCGTATTGGGAAGACGTTGTCCTGGAGGTGACCTTGTCCCCTGTAATCCTGCGATAGGCGCCATGACAAATATAGGTTATGTGGCTGCGCGTGAATTACCATTACCATTGACTAGATGATTTGGCATCGTCCGTTTGTGGCATGGGCTGGTGGCCCAGGTGTCGCACATGGTGTTTGCCGACACAAGTTCAAATCCAAGACGAGGCTGATTGCATTTCACATAGCGCTGATACCATTGGAAACGTTATGAATCCAACTATTGTCTAGCTATGGGTAAATAGTAGGGCAGACAGGACTCTTTAGACTTGGTATAGAAACGCGTCTATATGAAGAAAAATTCTGAATTCAACCCTGTTAAATTCCGCTTAATAAATTGACATTGTATCAAGTCCTACTTGTGCGGAGTTGTTGGTAGAAATAAAAGTTCTATACTGATTTGATAATACTATTATGGTTTCCAGAAATGTTCTGATTGTTTCAATTAACCGTTTATATTATATTTTATGACTATTTCAGTCAACTTTTACATTTTATAACCAGATTTTAAAAATGCTTATATTACGTGTACAAAAAGCTTGAAATATTTTTTGCATATCTGAAAATATCATGGAGTAGCTTACCAGATTGTCACCCTCAGCTTACCAAGTAATTTTTATGCAGTGGTGTTCAGTGGTTCTTTTAGGATGGAATACATAATAGTGACAATCAGCAGTTATAGATTTGTGCAGGTGTATAAGTTATCTAATGAGAAGCTTCGTTCTAAAAAAAAACCCACGGTGAATTCCTGTCATTAAAACTCATTTCCTACGGAAATAATCGTTACGCGTGGCTTTGGCTTAAATTGACAGGTATTACACTTTGATCTTAATCAGGAGCACGTTTTTATTATGTGTTTGTGTAATGTCATATCATGAATATATATCTAAATATATACACATTAGATAAAGGAATTATCTTTAAAAAAGTATCGATCATTCCGTTGCAATGTGGATCGATAGTAATTATATATGGCCGCATCTGATGATAAAAAAGAAAAAAATATATTTATTTCTAGCAAAACAGAATATACATTAGACACAAACAGAAATAGTTCAAGTAAAAAAAAATATTGAAATATTGTCTATTTCGCTTGGAATCCAAGAAAGAATATGTCGAAATTGGCCCTAAATTGGCCAATTTAACGCTAAACCTATTAGATCGGTTCGAATTAAAATATCATTAAATAAATTGGCCTAATCCGGTCTTATTGTTTGAAAAAAACAAAAAACTTCATATCAATTCTTGGCAAAGATTTTATACTAAATAAATGAAGTTAGTGAAATTAATACGGAATTAAATATTAACATCACTGATTGTGTTGCGAAATTAAAACAACCATTATAACTTATACTCATTAAAATCATTTGAAATCAATTTCAACCTATCCCTCTATCTCGGGCGTCTTACCTGTCTATCTGATTTTCTATATCCCTATCACTATTTATGTCCCCCTTCTATCTATACACACACACAACACACACACACACACACACATATATATATATATATATATATATATATATATAGTTCTTCCAGGCCGTTGTCGTGTCAGTACTGCTGTATGGCTGCACCACCTGGACCCTAACTAAGCTACTAGAGAATAAACTAGATAGAAGCTGCACAAAAATGGTGCGGGTGATCATGAACAAGACGTGGAACAGCACCCTACAAGAAAACAGTTGTACGGCTACCTATAAGACACGCGGGACACGGCTGGAGAGGCAAGGACGAACTCATAAGCGACGACCTCCTGTGGAAGCGAGCACATGGACAAGCCAGTGTGGGCCGACCAGCAAAAATGTACGTTGACCAGTTCTGTGCGGATGCAGGA
>CM042137.1:19119969-19127469 GCA_023376005.1 Doryteuthis pealeii
TATTTTTGAAACACTTCGTTTTTTAAATTGCTTAATATTGTCGGATTTATTTCCATATTTACTCCCATATATATATATATATATATATAATATATATATATGGGAGTAAATATGCGAAATATTTCATACAGATGAACTGACCGAAACACATGTGTAAGTGATATTGATTAAATTCATCTTTTATTATCCATTCTATTCTTTCTTTTCTTTATTCATTCTTCCTCATATCTTATTATAATGGAGATTGTGTGTTTTTCTGTCTGTAACCGAAACTAAATCACTACTCAAGTCACAATTCCCTTAGTAATTGATGTCACATTCACCATGAATTTATCCTTATTTTAACCTCAATTATTAATAAAATTGTTTTACAATATTTATACTGTTAACCATATCTACATACTAATAACATGCAATTGTATTTATATATACAACAAAATAGCGGTTCACAGTGTGAACGGGAAGGCTAATTTGCATATTGATATTAAAAATGTAATTTTAATAAATATATGCTTAGTATTATTGGTTTCTAACTGTTTGGTTTTATTTTAATGAATATAAGCAAAAATCTCTTCAATGAATCTCAAAAGAAATCCATTAACAAGAAAAGATAACTGTCATTTTATTCTTTACTTCCTCTTTTAACTAAATACTTAAATTAGAAAAATTTACCAATGAAAGACGAGAGCGATGGAAGAGTAAATTTCAGTTGTTCTATTTTTCAATTATATCCCCTCTGTTTCAAGTCTTTTTATCTGCATTCTTATTTAGTTTCATTAGCCTTTCTAATTTAATACGATATTTCATTACATTAAAACTTAAATACTTGCACCCGGAGGGTGCATATATTTGCTAGTATATATATATATATATATATATGTGTGTGTGTGTGTGTGTGTGGGTGTGTGTGTGTGTGTGAGAGAGAGAGAGAGAGAGAGAGAGAGTGAGAGAATCAGAGAGAGAGTAAGTTAAAAACAATAAATTTACGAGGTAATTAAAAACTTGAAAAATTCTCTATACTCTTTAAGTTGAAGAATATGCAATCAATGACAAATGTCCAATCTCACAAAGATTTTCCTGCGACTAAAATTTCCCGTATTTAGATCGGCCAAATGAATGTAATTCTATTAATCTTCTCCTCTATCTGAGTACTTCATATGTGAAACTTTAGTAGTTGGAAAATGATTGTCAATTTAAAGATTGAATATAACTACATATCCAAGCATATGTGTCTGTTTGTATGTAATTAAACTTTGTTGGTTATATTAGAAGCATGGGAAGATTAAAATAATAATAATAATAATTAAAAATGGTGGGTATTGTCTTTCCTTTGACCTTACACGTTTAATATTTCGAACAGGCCTCTGCCCTTGTTCAAACTTTAAAGAAGCGGATGTAGACCCTCTAACAACAAATATATATATATATATATATATATATATATATATATATATATATATAGTGAAAAATTAATCGAAAAAATGAATGGAACAAAAATGAATGAAATGGATGGAATAAATGAAAAAATCTTTTGCAAAGGACCTCTCTTAATAGAAAAAAAAAAAGAGAGGTCCTTAATGGAAAAGCCCTCTTTATTTCCACCGGACTCTTTATTGAAGCATTGAATTAATATAATTATTATATAATATATTGGAAAGGATAAAATATGTCTTCCCTTGTGGGGCCCTGTTGAGAAATTATCTAAATGTTGTCTGTTCTACTTCCGGTAAAAATTGCAACAATGTATACTTTTGAATTTAAGATAAAAACGGTTAACTGACAGATTTTGAATAAATTTTACAATTGTAAAAATAAAAAATAAAAATGAATATATAAAAAGGACTATCTTCAATTATTTATTAGAGAAATGCATGGCTTTTTTGCTCAGACTTAAATTGATGAATAATGCAAGAAAACTACATTTTAAAAAAATATTTTAATTTTAATAACTGAAATTTTAATTTTAATAGCTGAAATAAAATAAAATAAAATAAGTAAACCATAAATGGCAGTGTTATTTTCCCTTTATCAATAACTCTAGACTGATGGTAATGTTAAGAGGTGTTTATATATATATATATATATATATATATATATATATATATATATATATATATATATATATATATATCATCATCATCATCATCATCATCATGTCGCGCTGTTAGCACGGATATCCATGACAGTCTCACTCCATCCGTTCCTATCGTTCATCATTCTCGGAGGTCTTCTATGCAGCGTCCTATATCCTCACAGAGCTGATCAATGTACGTCTTTGCTGGTCAGCCCACACTGGCGTGCCCATGTGCTGGCTTCCACAGGAGGACGTCGCTTATGAGTTCGTCCTTGCTTCTCCAGCAGTGTCCCGCGTGTCTTGTCCGTCTTACTCGGATGGTTTGGGTGATATGTGGCAGATGTCCGTACAGCTGCTTTCTCGAGGGGTGCTGTTTCCACGTCTTGTTCAGGATCACCCACAGCATTCTTGTGCAGCTCCCATCCAGCTTACTCTCTAGTCACTTCTTTAGGGTCCAGGTGGTGCAGCCATACAACATCACTGATACGACAACGGCCTGGAAAACTGAGTTCATGTCTTTCAAAAACAAAAGTGACATCTCCATCATCGATGGCAAACTTCTAACCTTGGTAGAACAATTTAGATACTTAGGCAGTAACATCTCCTCCACAGAAAACGACGTTAATGCACGCATAGGAAAGGCATATGCCGCTATAAATAAATTATCGTCCATATGGAAATCCAATCTCACAGACAAGTTAAAGAGACATATATATATAAAGATAAATATTATCTTTATATATATATATATATATATATAAAGATAAATATTATCTTATATATATATATATATATAATATATATATATATATATATTTGTAAATGTCGATTGGAATTTAATGATCTTATGGGAAGAAGGACAGTGTTAGTTAATTTACATTGAATTTACATTGACTTATCGAGTATATCGAAAGCAAGCGAATAAAAAGGGAGATACATTGAAACTTTACAAATTAATTCGATGAATACATCGAACTATACGGCGCCCCCTTTGTTAATAAACTATTGTGTGTCTATTTATCACACAATAGTTAATAGGAAGCTGCCCAGTCAGCAGTCCGGGATACATTGTAATATATTCTATACGGTTTTCAGCTCTTGGGATTAAATTGAGTTCAACATTTAATTGAACTAAATGGGGTACGGTCATTAGATCATTGATATTATGACATTGAAATTTAGAAAACTGAGCAGTTCTATTCTTTCTTTTATTATATTTTATCATCAAACAGATTATGTCTCTGTTACTCATATCTGTCTATCCATCTATCTATCTATCTATCTATCTATCAAGTTCAGCATGTTCGTATATATCTAATTGTCGAGCTATCCGTCTCGCCCTATGATATACCATATCTATTTATTCCTCTCCTCTCTCTCTCTCTCTCCCCCCTCTCTCTCTCTCTCTCTCTCACACACACACACACACACACACACACACACACACACAATCACACACAGTTTGTGAGGATTTGATTGGTCAAAAGAAATCTTTCAAAGATTGGTTGGAGCGGGAGATAAGATAGCAAGTGTGGAATATCTCTAATAGATATTTTTATCAAATGGACACTATCTCACTTATTGGTATCTATCTATCTATCTATCTATCTATCAGCATTGTCATATCTATCTAATTGTCGAAATATCTGTCTCAACGTATTTATATCCTATATATAACTATTTATCTTTCAATGAATAGTTTTGTCAAACCTTGGGTTATATCACATCGAAGAAATTATTGTTTTATTCATTCTAATTGGGTATTTAAAATGTTTTTAAATCATTTTTAAACACAATTTAATCATTAATTTTTTTTCTACTTGACTCATAGATGGGACGCTAAAAGTTACTACCACTGCAGGTCAAAGCTGACCTAGGAGTACCGAAACTTCGCCATCATTCTTTCTCCAAGACTGGTAGCCTAATCAAGACTAAAGAACCCAGTTTATCCGACTATTTACGCATAAACAGGTGGAGAACAGTTGATTTTTGCCTTTCCTAAGGCATGAAAGTTAAACATCCTCTTCCAGGATTTTAACTCTTCGTCGATTGCGTTGCTTACGAAAATAAACGTTACTCAAAAAGTGACGAACAATATCTAAACTTTTGAAGACTCTTTTCATGCTCTTTTGAATACGTAAAACATATTAAACCTGCGTGTGATAGATTCTTTTTCATTTTCTTGATTTTTCATCACTTCCTTGAAAATTCAACTGCCGAAACAAAGGAATAATAATAATAATAATAATAATAATAATAATAATAATAATAATAATAATAAGGAGAAGGAGAAGAAGAAGGAGAAGGAGAGGAAGAAGGAGAAGGAGGAAAAGGAGAAGAAGGGGAATAATAAATTACGAAAACGTTATGTTAATGCTAAAACAGCAAGAATATTGAGAAAACCTTGAAACTCAGGGATGTAGGCAAATTGATTTCCGACAATACCTTAAAGAATACATATGTAAATCAATACATTATACCCATAATATTAGGAAGCTTTACAAAGAGTACCCCAAGCCTCCAAAGAAAAGACCCGAAAAAATGGCATAAATGTAAAGAAAAAGAAAGTACACTACTCATGCTAACATCTAAAATGATTATTCTCTCATGTGAGAAAACTTAATGCCATTTGTCTCCCACTAGTGCCTCTCGAAGACTTCCGAAATATTAATAATATATTTACCATTAAAATTGAAATCCTATTTGTACACAATTATAAACTAAGAAAAACATCATATCGTAACGAGAATTTTATTATATAAATACAATTAAAATGTTCTTGCTTAAATAATAAAAGTCCTGTTTGGTAATGGTTATGGTCATAGGAAATAGACATAGAAACACGAGTTCAAATCCAGAATTAGGCTGGTAGCACCAATACCCTTTGGAGAGGTATACATCCAACTCTCCCTCCAGTTATGGGTAAATAATTGGGCAAACTTGGGTCTTTGACCTTGGTATGACAACCGGTCTAAGAGGTGGAACACTTAGAATTCAAACCAGTTAAATCTGCTTGAAAATAGATATTGTGTCACATCCTGCTCGTGTTAATATGTTGGTTGAATATATAAAGAGTAGATCAAATATCATTTTAAATTGGTATTAAATGGCATATATTAATCTTCAAATTATCTATACATGTATAACTATGAAATAATAATTAGAATGCTTTAATATTTTCTAAATAGAAGCATCAAAATAATTATAGAACAATCATGAAACCAATGCTTACACTAGTCGTATAATAATAATAATAATAATAATAATAATAATAATAATAATAATAATAATAATAATAATAAACGGGTTTGGAAAGTCTGGAAATCAGAGGAAGGATTGATATCATCCAGAACACTGCACTGCTGCAATCTACCAGAATACTCAGAAGAGACTTGGAGAGCTGAGGAGACTTGCTGTCACTCAGACTCCAGTGAAAGACCATCAGCTAACGCTTATGTGAAAACTCAAAAGGAATAATAATAATAATAATAATAATAATAATAATAATAATAATAATAATAATAATAATAATAATATCCTAACCAGAAGATCGCACCTAGTATTTATTAACAAGAGAACTTGTCAACTGGTAGATTTTGCAATCCAAGCAGATCACAGGGAGAAGATGAAAGGAAATGAAAAGATAGACAAATACCTGGACCTCGCCAGAGAACTGAAAAAAGAATTGGAATGTAAGGGTGAAGTTGATACCCATTGTAACTGGTGCAATTGAAACAGTCCCCAAATGTTTAGAAAACAGACTAGAAGAACTGGCATCAGAGGAAGAATTGAGACCATCCATACAACATTATTGTTGAGATCGGCTCGAATAAACAGAAGACTCAGCATTATTAAGATCAACAAGAATACACAGAAGAGTCCTGGAGACCCGATGAGACTTTTTCTTCACTCAGATTCTAGTGAAGGACCATCAACTTACACTGGTGAGAAAAAGTCACTTCGAATGCATCGCAATCACACACATGTAAAGCAGGAGTAAGCATGATTGGATAGCAAAAGTGATCAACAATAATAAGCGAAAACATTTAATTTAACCATTAATAATAACTCAATTTTGTTTTTATTATTAATACTTGCGTATATTTCTGCCGATTGCTCTATTTTGTCCGATTATATATACTACACTTTACTGATTATTATGATGCTTCTAATTCTATAAACATTTTACCTTTTTGTGATATAACATCACTAGATTCTGATCGCAAAAGTTTTTCAATTCATGAGCAGTCATAGATTGTGACCGTAACTGTAGTTGGAATTTCAAATAAAGTTCATTAGATTGAAATGCGGGGGTGGGTAATTTTCCATAGCCGTTTGGGATTATGAGTGACGTTTAGATGATCCCAACTGACCTCCGAGAATAATTGGGCAAGTTTGAAGATACTGCTAAATGTGAAGGAAAAGTGGAAGTAAATCCGACAATATGTAATATAATAAAAATTGAAAAAACGCAAGTTTCATTAACGAAAGATATTTAAATAGTTTACACTGCTAAACAGACCGAAACACTGCAGCGTAGGCTTAATAAACATCATTCGTTAATGAAACTTTTTTTTTTTAATTTTTACTATATTACACTACTAAATGTGTATGATCCAAAGCTTATACAGTCACATAAACGACTTCACCTCCATATCTTCCTTATTAAAAATGAAAATGGCAGCCGGTTTTGGCTGAAGCTGCAAAGGCGTTGTATCAGTAATTCGATAATAAATCTGCACGGACATGTTTATTGATTATTTATCACATCTCTTTGATACCAATGTTTGGGTGTCGTACGTTGACACTAAGTCAAGTAGATTCCAACTACGAGAATATGAACTCTGGATTCAAAACCTGTTAAACCCCGCTTTAATATTGACCTTGTGTCACACGTTGCTCGTATTGGTTGGTAAACACATGCCACAATATGAACCAAAGAACGAAGGTTCGGACTCCTAATAATTGTCTCTCTCCATCTTTCTCTCTTCCTCTTTCTTTCTTTCGTTCTCCTCCTCTTTCTCTATCTCTTTCTCCTCCTATCTCATCTTACACACACATGCGCGTGCATTAACACACTGGCAACTAACTCACTGGAACTTCAACTCGAACTGACTCGAAATAAACTTCGACTTCAACTAATTCTTTGAATATATGGGTTTCCCGCTTCTGGCCAAAGGTCGGACTTTTTCCTCTTTGACCAACCAAGTGATGAAGATGTCAAAAGATTAGATTCTTGTCTCTTAACCTATGACACCACTTTAAGATTATGGTAGAAATTCTAAAATCTTGCTGTATCTTATTATGTATCTTTTAAAGCCCATCACTTCAAAGTGATAAACCTCTTTTATGGAGGAAGCCATATTAGGCCCACTTATAACATCCTTTTTTTAACCAGCTGTAATTTTTTGTCAAAACTGGTCATC
>CM042137.1:19129969-19157979 GCA_023376005.1 Doryteuthis pealeii
CCTGAGAACGAATGATTGAACCCCTACGCTTGTATATGTATCCAATATTGTCTGTTTATCTTCCGGTGAATATTGCAACAATGTAGCCATGCCGAATTCAAAATAAAAATAAATAAATAAATAAATATATATATATATATATATATATATATATATATATATATATATATGATGAATGTTGGGATTTTGGGGTGTGTCTTAGTAGTATAAATGATAATGGTGAAGATTTAAAAAACAAGACACAAATCAAAGTGATGAATAGTGTGTTCTTATTTTCTCAATTTCTCCTAATACTTCGAGTACCTTACGCTTTGTTAAATGTTTTAGGAATGAACAACTCCATATATATATATATATATATATATATATATATATATATATATATATATATATACGCATATGTAAAAAAAATGGTGGTTTGTTTAGCGATCATATAACGTGAAACGTGTTCACGTGATAGAATGTTATTACGCTAAAGTTGTGTAGCGTTAGTTTGTATTCGCCTGGTGGAGTTGTCTGCCCCTTTTAGTTCGTTGGTGCCCGCTAGGGCATCATAGTATTTAAGCGCCGGGTTCAAAACCTTTCGGCCTCTTTTCCTGTTTCAGCAACTACGAGCCACATGGGGTAGATTTTATCTAACCCCTCTCGTTGGGGCTCCGCCCCCCTTACATTATTGTAAGTTATTCACAGCATGGACTATCGCTAGTCTTATGTCTGTACTCATATATGTATATCTGTATCATTCATGAATGTGTCTTTATCTTTATTTGTGTACCCCTTTATATATGTAACTCTTTTACTATGTACGTTGTATCTACTGTTATCCATGTGCTGTGTATATTAAATGTTTTGTCCGTTAACCTTCGTCGGAGTTATTTGTATCCAAAGTATGTATAACTTTGAACCATCCTTATAGTTGTATTAAAAAAGGCATAAACATGCTTAGGTCTTAATTCACGTGGTGTCCAGATAATTTTCTTTTAGATAAATTGAGGGCGTAAATTCAGGGATTCATTCGGGTCAGGTGGTAAATGGCATAATAAAAATTTGTTCAAATGTCTACATTTGGAAACGAGTTCGTTTCTCTTGTTCAATAAAGTTGTATTTGTATTTTGTAGAATGCACAATTTTTCTTCGATGCAAAAACCGCATTTATACTGGCCACATTTGTAAGCCTGGGCCTCTTTGATAATTTCTTATTTTATCATAGGTGTATTGTCCGTTGTATCTTTTATGCGCCATATATATTTGGATAAGGTGGTACTGTTTGCATATCTTCTGTTGTTGAAGCTTAGATTGTGGTTATACCACCTATTTTTCTATTTTTTTTCAGTGGCACTAATGTAAGTTTTTTCCTCATTGTTATTTTCATTGTCCTTTATTGTGGCCTTATAGACGATGTTATTGGTTAAACAATTGACAATTAAGGGGCATTTAGTTTTATTGAAACAGTTGCATCTATCGTTCTGGTTGTTGTCATTACCATTTAAAATTTAAAAATTGTGTTTGTCGATAATGTTTTTTCCTTAATTGGAAAAATATCTTCCCCACAGTCGTTTTAACGGTTCTACTGTATGGGGGTTAAACCAAATGATGTTTCTCTTTTCTTGATTTTTTATCATTTGCATTGTTGTAATTAACTTTGTATTCCTGTTTCGAATATAATCCACTGTTTAGGGCGTTTTCATATATCGTTTTTGATTTATTAAATATGTCGGCATTGGTGGAATTAGTGGCGAGTCTATGTTCTATATGCCAATACTTTTCTCATTCACTCTCTATTAATTCAATATTGTATATATATATATATATATATATATATATATATATATATATATATACTAGCAAATATATGCACCCTCCGGGTGCAAGTATTTAAATTTAAATGTAATAAAATATCGTATTAAATTAGAAAGGCTAATGAAACTAAATAAGAATGCAGATAAAAAGATTTGAAACAGAGGGGGTATAATCGAAAAGCAGAACAACTGAAACTTACTCTTCCATCACGCTCGTCTTTCATTGTTTTTTTTAAATTTAAGTATTTAGTTAAAAGAGGAAGTAAAGAATAAAATGACTTGTTAATGGATTTCATTTTAGATTAATTGAAGAGATGTTTGCTTATATTCATTAAAATAAAACCAAATAGTTAGAAATCAATAACACTGAGCACATATTTATTGAATTCGAGTTTTTAATATCAATATGCAAATTAGCCTTCTCGTTCACACTGTAAACAACTATTTTGTTGTATATATAAATATAATTGCATGTTGTTAGTATGTAGATACGGTTAACAGTATTAATAATGTAGAACAATTTTATTAATAATTGAGGTTTAAATGAAAATAAAATCATTGAGAATGTGATGTCAATAACTAAGGGAATAGTGATTTGAGTATTAATATAGTTTCGGTTACAGACAGAAAAACACACAATCTCCATTATAATAAGATATATATAATATTCGTTGTCCTTGGAACAACTTCCCAAGACATAGTAATGAGAATAGATTAATTGGAAATCTGAGGAAGATTCGAAACTATCCAGACCACCGCACAACTGAGATTGGTTGGAATACTAAGAAGAATCCTTAAGCGCCTAGGAGTAGTGCTTTCACTCCTATTTCAGAGTAAACCACCAGTCACTATTGCTTTGAAAAACTTGCAAAGAGCAAAATAATATACGACATTATTCCAAATTCCTGGAAATAGATTTATCATATAAAACGAGAAAAGCCAGTAAAAAGCGAAAAAACTGTCTCATTTCAATTCGGCACCCCCACCCACCCCCGGAACGTTTAATTCTGTGCCTGAAAGCAGACACAAATCTCTTCGGAAAATTGACATTTTCTTCTTGTTTTTTTTATTTTTTATTTTTATTTATTTATTCATTTTTTGGTGTTTCCCATTGTTTAAAGTCGAGAAATGATTTCGCACGGATTTCGTTCTTTTTTTTTTCTTTTTCTTTTTTTCTTTTTGCTTTTTCTTTTTTTTTTAGCTATCCCCACGCCTTTATTTTAACGTTTCACTTAACTGCATGAATGGGTTTCTGTGAGAGAACAAAAGATTAATCTGATGACTAAAACACTCAAAATAATAAATAGAAGGTAAATTTAATCAAATATGAAATGAATTGACAAAGAGATCGACGGACGAAATAAACTTTTTAATACACCCTCCACATATATATATATATATCTATATATATTATATATATATATACACACATATATAATACATATATATATATATATATATATATATATAATATATATATATATATATATATATACATAAATAGATATACATATATAGATACACACACATGTATATATATAGAGAGAGACAGAGGAGAGAGAGACAGAGGGAGAGAGAGACAGAGACAGAGAGAGAGAGAAAGAGAGAGAGAGAGATTCAGTTGTATCTGTGTATGTTTGCATTCATATTTATGTACGTACACACAAACAAATCACACACAGGCATTTACAGACACATGGAGAGACATAGATACAAACACAGAGATGTATACACATAGACCTACGCAAGCACACACACATATATATGTATGTATAAATGTATACGCATACAGACAAACACACAATCACATACACACACATACACACACACACGCATATATAATATATATATATATATATATATATATATATATATATATATATATATATATATTATAGATTCAGGTTTATCTGTGTATGTTTCATTAATATTTATGTATGTACACACAAACATTTCTCACTGGCACTTATAGAGACACACAGAGACAGATATAGACATAAAGATGTAGACACACAAACACACACAACCTCACACACACACACATATATATATATGTATATATATGTATGCATAAGTTTATATCTATTATCGATTCCTTCGTATTTGTTTGGGCCTACATTCATGTTTATGTATACACATACAGACATCCGCAAACAGAAGTACACTCGGAAAAACAGACACAGAAAACATATATATAAATCACACACACACACACACATATATATATAATTATATATATATATATATATATATATATCCACACAATCACGTATATATATATATATATATATATATATATATATAATGCTGATATTTTCTACAATTTGTACATGAGAGTATATTAAAATTAAGCATGACAACCGGTCTAGTAACGATACATTTCTGTATTCAAACTTGTTAAACTCTCTCAAAAGTTGACCTTGTGTCACATCCTGCTCGTTTTTCCCAGCATCGTTAAGCAGTGGTCTTTCCCCCGAGTCTGCTGTCTCTATACCCCAGCGGACTTCAGTGAAAGACCACCAGTTAACGCTAGTGTGAAAAACTAAAATAAATTAGACTTTATTACCATTATCAATTGACTCGATGATAGTTTTCCACTGGAGGTCGAGTGACTGCAAGTCTCCTCAGGTCTCCAGGACTATTCTGAGTACTCTAGCCGATCATAACAATGCTGTTATTTGGACAATCTCGATTCTTCCTCTAATTTCCTGTTCATCTAAATTCTTTCTGGTCCAAGATCATACTCGGTAGGAAATGAACATGGGGGAACATGAATGAGTTCAAATCATGGACGATTTTGTTAACATTCCTTGGGAAAAGTATGAAGCCAACTATTCTCTTTCGGACTATGGGTAAAAAGTAGGTCGTACTGGGCTCTTAAACTTTGTACGCCAACTCAGTTAAGAGAAGGAAAACGGAATTCAAACCTGGTAAAAGTTTACCTTGTGTCACATCCTGCTCCTGTGGAGGAATTCTTAAATACATAAACATATATATGTGCGTGTGTATGCGAGTGTGTGTGTGTGTGTGTGTGTGTGTGTGTGTGTGTGTGGTGTAACAGCGGAGAGAGACAAAGAGATAGAGATAGAGATAGAGATAGAGATCGATATATATATATATATATATATATATATATATATATAAATAAGTAAATGGAATGATTATACTTAGATAAATTTACACAACCGTATAAATATATTAGTCTTAGACTGTACATTAATATTTAGAAATCCCAGAATTAAACGAATCAGATATGAAAACAAATAATTCCCTACCTCTCTGTTTGAGTGATGTACGCGTTAGCACACACACATATATATTTACAAACCCTCCACACGAGCAGGATCCAACACAACGTTAATTTTTTAAGTGGAGTTTAACAGGTTTAAATTCAGGGTTTTCCTTCTCCTAGATTGGTTACCTAGCCATGATTAAGAGCACGATCGGCCCTGCTATTTACCCATATATAGAGGGAGAATTGGATTCTTACCTTTCCCAAGGGTATGAGCAACATGTGAAATGCAAACAGTTTCAGTCCATGAATTGGACTCGGGTCGACGAGTCCATCCCCTACGACTCTAACCATTAGACCACGTGCCTCCACTTTTTCTGTCCAAGGACATACTCTGTTGGAAATTAACTTGGTGGAAGGAGTTCAAATCACACAAAAAATGCACGCATATGCGTGTCTACTTCTCACTCCCAAAATATTAGGATGTGTACTTTCAATAAATAATATGAGACAATGCAAAGATCATGATGACGTTTCTTGAGGATCCTCAAAAATGAAATTATTCCCCAACTTATTACATTGTCGAGGCACCACGCTGTGTACATCATTGCATTTCTCGAGGCAATGGAAGATTCGACGACATATCATTATGTCGAGTTGAACATTATCAACAAAGCAATGAAAAATATCGAAGGCGTTAAATGACAGTAAGTATAAAACTATGTTGTAGAAATCTCTGGTGTCTGTCAAGGCTGGCAATAGAGAGATCAGCTAATTTTCAGTTGCTGATTGAGATACATTATTTCTTGGAGAGTAGATTGACATTTACGCTTCAATTGTTTTCTTTGGTAAACTTCTTCTATAGAAGGATGTGTTCTAGCTATAGAAAACAATGGAGTGTTGGATTCATGTTGTTCATTAAATATTGGAGAGGTGATACGAGAAGTCTTAAAAGAGCCTCACGTACACTTTACTGGTTAGGTTTTCTAAAGTTGGGATTATGTTGTTTCATATCTCACTCTCATATATATATATATATATATATATATATATATATATATATATATGGATTACCATGAAACTTCAAGTTATGAGTGTAAAACCATAATATTACCATTTATTATATATATATATATATATATATATATATATATATTTGTAGGATATGTGCTTAATTTAAGTCATACCTAATTTTGAAAATTAATTAGTTAAAAATTAATGAATTTAGGCAGGCATATATGTTCAAATGTAAGGCCCTATTGGGTCTCATCAGCAAGGTTTGAGGCCTAATAGATCGAAATGTACATTCAGGGATTGACATTTTCTCGATTTGTTTAGCCTTACATTTGAACATATATGCCTGCCTAAATTCATTAATTTTTAACTAATTAATTTTCAAAATTAGGTATGACCAAAAATTGTCGGCTTAAAGCCATATAAAAATAAACACATTTGTTTGTTTACTTAACCTCATATATATATATATATATATATATATATATATATTATATATATAGTTAATTCATTGTTAGTACTGGAAAAATGATAATGAAGTGCTCAATTACTTCTGTAAGAGCTGTATTTATTTAATTATAGTTTAAAATACATATGCATATAAGAGCCCGTTTTACCAATGTTTTCGGAGCCTCACCTTTAGGTGATTGGTCGTCATCAGAAACGCGCGCGCGCGCGTGCCTGTGTGTGTGTGTATGTGTGTGTGTGTGTGTGTGTGTATCAGTCGGTAGAGCACTTGGCTAGAAATCGCAAGGTTCCTGGTTCGATACCGGCTATTCGCCAACTCAACGTATGAGTAGCACAGAGATCTGTGCGGTGAAGTGACTAGCTGAAGGTAGGTGTGGCGCCCAACTCAGAATCAAAAACAATCATCTTGGTCTATCGCTATGAAAAAGGAGATAGAATCCCTAGTTATCTGGCTGATACCGACATTAGGCCACCCCAAAGACTTTATTTTTAATTATATATATATATATATATTATATATATATAATATAATTTGTGGGCTTCACATGAATGTCTTATATAATTTTGAGAAAATAACTTTGCCTATATATTTGACTTATGTTAATAAATATCCTTTAGTTATTAACATTAGTTAAAAACTTAGACCATGCCATTTTCGCCAAATATAATATGTGTGTGTGATGCAACTAAAGAAATATCAATTAACTAATCATTAGTTTATAAAAAAAAAAAAAAAAAGCTGTCAAGATCAAAATATAGAATAACTAATTACTAATGAGAAATTATTAAATTTGCTAGTAAAATATTCACGCTAAGAATAGTTACATTTGTAATTATCTGAAAACTCTAATCACCAGTTTCAATGATTTTATACTAGTTGATACCCGAGAACCTTGTTATAAGACTAATATAAGAAGAGTTGAAATCTTAAATTGCTATATATATTATATATATTATATATATATATAATATATATATACCGAAATTGTTGGTAAAACCTCGCGGTGAGAAAGAACCCGGCAAATAGTTGATTGTAAAGAAACATATTTCATATAAAAACCAAAGAAACATATATTCATATAAAAACCGCCAGGATATAAAAAATCTAATAAGTAAAGAGTGCTCAATACCTAAGTATAGCAAATGATAAAGATAAACCTAATGAATCAGATAAACCTACTTAGCGCTCTTCAGAGCATTTATATATACGTATCATTTAAATATGATGATTGCATCGCATGAAACCAATATGGTCGTGAATGTTCCTTTTTCACCTAATAAATAGATATGTAAAACCTTTATATATTTATCTTATTATATTATATATATATATATATATATATATAATATATATATATATAGAGAGAGAGAGAGAGAGAGAGAGAGAGATAGAGAGATAGATAGATAATCAGGGGATGCAGAAAGATATAAAAGTGCTTGGAAAATCCAGGAGTGGTGTATTTTTTGAACTTTTTGAGAAGAGTTAAAGAAAACTGAGATACTAAATACCAAGTTTATTTAAGTGCGGGAGGAATACGAGGAATGGCATGTATAGTTCATGGCTTAATATCATTCCCTTCTTATTGTTCCCGATAACTTTTCAGCTCCTCTCTCTACATCTTATACACGAATATATATATATATATGTGTTGTGTGTGTGTGTGTGTGTGTGTGTGTGTAAGTGATATTGATTAAAATTCATCTTTTATCATCCATTCTGTTCTTTCTTTTCTTTATTCATTCTTCCTCATATTGTCGGATTCATTTCCAATTCCATTTTTACATATATATATATATATATGGTGTGTGGTGTGTGTGTGTGTGTGTTTGTGTGTTGTGTGTATCATCAGGTCACCATGAGAACTCGGATATCCATACTCTCTGTCCCCCTCTGTCTCCCTCTCTCTCTGTCTCCCTCTCTCTGTCTCCCTCTCTCTCTCTCTCTCCCTCTCTCTCTCTCCCTCTCTCTCTCTCTCCCTCTCTCCACCAGCATTCATAACCACTGGGAGCTCTTCCGTGCACTGCTTCTAAAATCCGCTTATTTTTGTAGGATTTTCTGGCTGACCTACACTGTTGTGTCCATATGTAAGTGTTCCCAAGAGAACGTCACTTATGAGCTCTTGCCTGCTTCTTCAGCAGTGTTCAGTATGTTTTGCTAGTCTTACTCTGATGTATTTTCTTTCATGTGGGGTACTGCATCCAAGATTTGACCAGACATCACGCAGCTTCTTTGTGAATTTCTCATCTATTTTTTCCTTTGTTAGAGTTCAAGTGGTACAGCCGTACTAGCACTGACCTGGCTACAACTTGGAGGAATTTTTGCTTTATCTTATCCCTGAATTCAGATTTCAATATGATCGATAATTTTTCTACATGCTTTTTCTATGCATATATCTATATGTAATCATAGAAATGCAAGCCAGAAAAGTCTTTGCATGAAAATATATTTTGGTACTAGCAGAGAAGATATATATATATATATATATATATATATATATATTATATATATATATATATATATATATATATAAGAGAGTTTTTTATAATTTGCTTGAAGCATTGTGTATATATTCGTTTGGAGGTTGATTTTGAAGGATATCACAATGCAGTTATTCTTGAATTTTCCAGATAAAACCTCTTTTTCAGAAGATCACTGGAACCGAAGTCGTCTGGTTATGGTATTTCTAGTTATTCATTCAAGAATAAATTACAGGTTAACACACAGCACCATTGTTACCTTATTATTTTTTTCTTTACACCTGCATTGTGATAGCTTTCAAAATCAACCCCCGAACCAATATATATATATATATATATATATATATATATATATATAAGAGAGTTTCATAATTTGCTTGAAGCATTGTGTATGTATTGGTTAGGAGGTTGATTTAGAAGGCTATCACAATGCAGTTTGGAATAAATAAAAAATAATAATACGGTAACAATGGTGTTGTGTGTTGACCTGTATTTTTTATTATTTCTTGAATTTTCGAGGTAATACCTCTTTATCAAAAGAATTGAACTGAAGCAGTACAGCTATGGCATTTCTTCCTAAATGAATATTTTTTTTTGAAAATGACGTTATTTTTTAAATAACTGTATTCCCGTGTGAGCGTGAATGCGTTTATTTTTATTTTTTTTGTACGTGTGCGTATGTTGTAATGCGCGTGACATTGAAAATGCGTGTTGGTTGTGACGTTAAGACTGTATCCTAGCGCGGGATTTTGTACGTGGGTATGTGCGAATGTGATAGCTTTCTAAATCAACCTCCTAACCGATATATATATATATATATATATATATATATATATATATATATATATATATATATATATATAACTACTTCGTACGAGCAGGATGTGACACAAGATCAGTTTTCTAAGCTTAGTTTAAATTCAGAATTTTGTTTTTCTGAGACTAGTTAACTAACCAAGGTTATTGATCCCCATCTGTCTTACTGTTTTACCCATAGCTAGAGGGGAAATAGTTGTATTCATACCATTTCCAAGGGTAGTAGCGCTATGGGAAATGCAATAAGATTCATCTAGGATTTTAACTCGAATCGCTGTGTCCATTCTGTACGACGATAACTATTACGCAATGCCTCCTGATAATATAAAACTTAGAATTATGAACAAGAGAAGACAGTTACCTGAAGTTTCATGTAGTTTGCACTCTCGTCAGCCGGATATACAATAAAAGTGGCTTATCAACAGTATTTATAGTGTGAAGTTTAGTCATGTCGTAAGTTGTACGTACACGTGACACTCATAGGAATATATATATATATATATATATATATATATATATATATATTAAATTTTTACTTGAAGGCACTTACAACGCATGTATCGCATAAAATTCGATACTTTTTCTTATAGAAAATGAACTTGACAAGTGTAATCCCAGCAAAGGATGGCTCGATGTGTAGAATACCGTACAGACTGTTTCGACTTTATTAAGTCTCATCAGCGGCATATACTAATGATTTCCCTCCGACAGAAATCGAAACCGGACTATATATATATATATATATATATATATATATATTATATATATTATATATGTGTGTGTGTGTGTGTGTGTGTGGTGTGGTTGTATGGTTTATATATTTAACTAAAGTAAATGAAAAAGTGTTGAAAGATTTAAATTTACTTTCTAATGAAGGCAGTGGAAAATTAAAGACCAGAAGAAAATAATTAAATGTTGATTTTGGCGATATTTCTGGATGGAAACCTATCCCGTCTATAGTATAGTTGGTATATTTCTGTCTACTAAAGACGATGGCGTATTGTCCGTTTTTATCTGCAGCTATGTGAGTGGCTGAACAGTCCAATTCTTGAATGGCAATCTCTGTTGCAATGATGCCTGCTGGAGTTGCTGTTTTCTCTCCTTCCTTTTGGCTCTCTTTTCCATGGCGGCTGCTTTCTTCTTTTTCACTCCGTTTCGTTCCTTGTTTGACAAGAAGTCGTCAGGTCGCACGGTCTTCTGCACAAGCCTCCCATATGTTGGTGTTAATGTCGCATGTCTTCATGTATCTTTTACAGACATCTTTAAAGCGCAGGCGCGATCTCCCTGCTGGTCGGATGCCCTCTGCAAATTCACCATACAGTAGGTCTTTGGGGATGCGGCCTTTGTCCATCCTAATTACGTGACCAAGCCAACGCAGGCGTCTCTCGCAGATGATGGTGGGCATGCTGTTAATGTTTGCTCATTACAGCACTTCAGTGTTTGTCACTTTGTCCTGCCAACGTATACGTAGGATGCGACGTAGGCATCTGAGGTGGAAATTGTGCAGTTCCTCTCGTATCATTTTATTTTTATTTTTTATTTTTTACTGACTCTAACCTATCCCGTCTAACGGCAAATAAAATGTAGCGATAGCATTGAACAGAAACAAATCCAATGTATATGTCGTCTTCGTTACTGTTTGGTGATATTTGGGCTGTCAACTGTGTCAAAAAATTAAACATTTCATTTTCCATTTTATCATGTCAGTCATGCAATTCATGTGTAATACCTGAAGATGTTTGTAGCAAAAAACGAGCTTGTCTGTTAAATGAAATATTTTATATCGTAATTAAATTTGTGTTTTTATGGGTGGAATTTGTGAATTTTGTTTATTTTTAATTGTAGTGAATTTATTAAATGAAGCCTTTTTTGGTTACACACACACACACACACACACACATATATATATATATATATTAATATATATATATATTATGAACAAAACTTATGAGACAAATATGAAATATTTCTAGTAGATCATCGAAATAGGCCTGGAAAAAATTCTTTGAAAAAGGCTTTTTTTCAGAAAATATATCCACTAGTGTAATTACCATTATTTTCTGTTTCCAAGGGTTTTTTATTTGGTGAAGGCACATGGTTATACAGTTTTCATTAAGTTTGAAACTAGTGTGTTTCAAATGACTGACATGGTTGGTTTAATATTGTTTCTATAGCGTTTGTTACTGCTAAATTCTATTTAAAAGCAGGGTTAATTAAATTTAATATTAAATAAAATGACGTGTTTTGAGGCGGTTTCCATTTGTCCTTATTGTTACAACACACAACACAACACCACACACACACACACACATACTATATATATATATATATAATAATAAATATTTTTGAAATGAGAAAATTAAAAGGAAAAGAAAATGCTGAATGGATAAAATAAGATTTAATTTTATTTTATACTAACACCGTGTTTCGGCCAGGTGCCTTATCCATGCAACATGTATTCTGTGTATTATTATTTTTAATACAAAAATAAATAAAACATAACAATAATGAAAAAAACTACAGAAAGGTTTAAGTATACAAAAAATAGCGCCTTCGTAGAGTAAATCCTTATTCTTTTAAATGAAATCAGTTGAAATAGCGAGAATTTCCGAGATGTTCGAAAGAAGATTTTTTAAAATCGCTTGAAGAAAATGTTCTAACGTGAATGAGAAAACAGTTATGTGATGTTAAACCATTTCTTCAAGCGATTTTAAAAAAAGGTATTTTTTTATTTTTTCATTTCAACATACCTTCCTTCGGATTTCGCTTCCATTTCAACTTACACACACACACACACACAACACAACACACAACACATATATATATATATATATATATATATATATATATATATATTATATATATATTGAGAGAAAAAGACACAAAACACAGATAGAGGGGATATATTAGGGCAGCGCAAATAGAGAAAACATATAAGAAATCAGTGAGGTGGTTAATAACACTGGAGGAATTTATTAACACACTTACCTGCACACATTAATACATTTCTTCCATAATTTGGGATGACACATGAACCCCTAAATAATCAATAAGACACCAAGCAGACGCTCCACCCAGACTTAAAATATTATCACCCTTAGGAAGAGCTCATTATCAAATGACTTGATAGCAGATATATGAAGGTTAGTTTGAAGACGCCTGGATAAAGAAGATAATTGACTTTCAACAAAGGATATGCTACGTCACCATTGCATTTTTTGTTGTTCCGACAGACAATATAAATATATTGTAAATTGTAAAATAATTATTTTTCACAAACTATTTCTCCAGACGAACGACCTAAATCGAATGTTGTCATAACCATAAAAATTAAATATTCCATCTGTTTTAATTATTTTAGATTATCTCTCTCTCTCTCTCTCTCTCTCTCTCCTCTATATATATATATATATATTATATATATATAATATATATGGTTAAAGTCATGGGAAATCCTGGACGTGTAATTGCATTTCACTTAGCGTCTAATACCATTGGGAAAGATATGAATCCTACTCTCCCTCAGCTATGGGTAAGTAATAGGGTAGACTGGGCTCTCTAACCTTGGTTAGGCAACCGGTCTGGGAGAAGGAAACTCTGAGTTCAAACCTGTTAAATTCCGCTTAAGAAATTGACCTTTGTGTCGCATCTACTCGCGCGGAGGGGATGGAATATATATATATATAATATATATATAATATATATATTATATATAATAGAAGAGAGAGAGAGAGAGAGAGAGAGAGAGAGAGAAGAGGGGGGGGAGCGAGAGATGATAGATTTCACAGTACTCACGTATTTCAATTGATTATATTTTTACGTGACTTTTATTAGCTCATCTGTGTTTCTTTCGAAAAGTCACCTTCATATCTTAATCTTTATATATATATATATATAATATATATTTATATATATATAATATATAATATATAAAGATTATATATATAAGAGAGGGGGGGGAGAGAGAAGGAGAGCGAGAGTGATAAGATATATAAGACGAATAGATTGTGATTGGGATATATAAGTATATATTGCAACAGATATAGATACATATTTAAACATAGATATATACAAACATATTGAGAGAGATATGAACGTACTGAAATTGATACGACTAGATTGAATTAGATTATGAACAGACTGGCGAGTCACATTAACCGATTGAGAAAGAGATATCGATATATGGGTTGAATTATAATATATATATATATATTATATATATTATATTATATATATATATATATATATAATATATATATATAATCAGATTCAAATACAGCAAAAACAGCCTAAAGCCTATAAAAATTTAAAAAATTAATTTGGATGATTTCAGAAAGAAAGGTTTGATGAATAATTTAAGAGGATTTTTTTTAAACTATGGGAGGAATTACTTACAGAATTTGATCTGGATATTGATAGATGTCCTGAGCAAATACAATAATAATAACATCATTAAATATAATGACGACAGCTACAAATATTTGTTCATTGTCAATGAGAACAATAGCAGTCTTGAGGCGTATGAAAGCCATAAAGTTATTCATTTGTGACTATTCATCCATTCTTTTCTTTCTTTCTTTCTTCTTTTTTTTTGGGTGAATCTACCTTTGAACAAAGTAAAACCGTAAGGTGCTTGTCATTGAATAGGTGACTGTTACACGTGGTCGGCAAAACAGCGTTAAAATCATGATTACAGAGAGTAAAAAAATAAATAAAGTATGTATTATACTTTAATGCATTGTAACAAAAAGAAAAAGAGTTTTGATGCACTTAAAAGTATATACTAATACTTATTTATTATTTTACTCTCGAATCATGATTTTAACGCTGTTTTGCCGACACCGTGTAACAGTCACCTATCAATGAGCAAGTTCACCTTAACGGGTCTTTGTTCAAAGGTAGATCACCCAAAAAAGAAAGAAAGAAAGAAAGAAAGAAATGGATGAATAAGTCACAAATGAATAACTTATGGCTTTCATACGCCCAAGACTGCTTTTTGTTTTCTCATTGACAAATGAACAAATATTTTTGTAGCTGTCGTCATTATAATTTATATGTATTAAATTATTGTTATTTGCTCAGACATCTATCATATCCGATCAAATTCTGTTAAGTAATTCCTCCATTTTAAAAAATCCTCTTAATTAATTCATCAAACCTTTTCTTCTGAAATCATCAAATTAATTTTAAAATTTTTATAGGCTACGGGGGGGGGGGGGGGTGGCTGTTTTTGCTGTATTGATCTGATTAATATATATATATATATATATATATTAATATATATAATATATATTATTATATATATATATATATCAACCCATATATCGATATCTCTTTCTCAATCGTAATGTGACTCGCAGTCTGTTCATATCTAATTCAACTCTAATGTCGTATCAATTTCAGTACGTTCATATCTCTCTCAATATGTTTTGTATATACTTTGGGTTTTAATGTATCTATATCTGTTGCAATATATACTTATATATCCCAAATCACAATCTATTCGTCTATATATCTATCACTCTCGCTCTCCTTCTCTCTCCCCAACTCTCTCTATATATATATAATCTTTATTATATATTATATATATATATAAATATATATATATATATATATATATAAAGATTAGATATGAAGGTGACTTTTCGAAAAGAAACACCAGATGAGCTATAAAAGTCACGTAAAAATATAATAATTGAAATACGTGATACTGTGAAATCTATCATCTCTCAGCTCCCCCCCTCTCGTCTCTCTCTCTCTTCGTCTCTCTCTCTCTCTCTCTCTAATATATATATATAATATACTATATATATATAATATATATATATAGTATATTCCATCCCTCGCGCGAGTAGGATGCGACACAAGGTCAATTTCTTAGCGAATTTAACAGGTTTGAACTCAGAAGTTTTCCTTCTCCCAGACCGGTTTGTCCTAACACAAGGTTAGGAGCCAGTCTACCCTATTACTACCCATAAGCTGGAGGAGAGTTAGGATCAGTATCTTTCCCAATGGTATTTAGCGCTAAGTGAAATGCAATTACACGTCCAGGATTCCCTGACTTTAACCATATATATATATATATATATATATAATATATATATATAGAGAGAGAGAGAGAGAGAGAGAAGAGGAGATAATCTAAAATATAAAACAAGATGGGAATATTTAATTTTTTAATGGTTATTGACAACATTACGATTTAGGTCGTCGTCTGGAGAAATAGTTTGTGAAAAATAATTATTTTTACAATATTTACATATATTTATATTGCTGTGGGAATCAACAAAATCAATGGTGACGTAGCATCCTTTTTGGTTGAAAAGTTCAATTATCTTCTTGTATCCAGGCGTCTTCAAACTAACCTTCATATATCTGCTATCAAGTCTTTGATAATGAGCTCTTCCTAAGGGTGATATATTTTAAGTCTGGGTGGAGCGTCTGCTTGTGTCTTTATTTGATTATTTAGGGGTTCATGTGTCATCCCAAATTATGGAAGAAATGTATTAATGTGTGCAGGTAAGTGTGTTAATAAATTCCTCAGTGTTTATTTACCACCTCACTGATTTCTTATTTATGTTTCTCTATTTGCGCTGCCCTAAATTATATCCCCTCATATCTGTGTTTGTGTCTTTTCTCTCATATATTTATATTATATAATATATATATATATATATATATATATATATATGTGTGTGTGTGTTTTGTGTGTGTGTGTTGTGTGTGTGTAAGTTGAGAATGGAAGCGATCCGAAGGAAGGTTATGTGAAATGAAAAATAAAAAATACCTTTTTTTAAATCGCTTGAAGAAAATGTTTAACATCATCATAACTTTTTCTTCCATCACGTTAGAACATTTTCTTCAAGCGATTTAAAAAAATCTCATTCCGAACATCTCGAAATTCTCCGTATTTAAACTGATTCATTTAAAGAATAAGGATTTACTCTGACGAAGCCGCTATTTCTTATGTATCTAAACTTCTGTAGTTTTTTTCAATTATTGGTTATTTTATTTTATTTTGTATTAAAATAATAATACACAGAATAACATGTATGCATGGATAAGCACTGGCCGAAACACGTGTTAGTATAAATAAAAGAAATCTTATTTTTAATCCATTCAGCATTTTCCTTTCCTTTATTTCTCAAATTTCCAACATATATATATATATATATATATATATATATGTATGTGTTGTGTGTGTGTGTTGTGTGTGTGTGTGTGTAACAATAAGACAAATGGAAACCGGCCTCAAAAGCACGTCATTTTTGATTTAATATTAAATTTAAATTCCTGCTTTTAATAGAATTTAGGCAGTAACACGCCTATAGAAACAAATAACCACAATGTCAGTCATTTGAAACACACTAGTTCAAAATAATGAAAACTGTATTAACATGTGCCTTCACCCAAATACAAAAACCCTTGGAAACAAAAATATGGTAATTACACTAGTGGTATATTCTGAAAAAAAAAGCTTTTTCAAGAATTTTCAGCTATTTCGATATCTACTAGAAATATTCAATATTTGGTCTCATAAAGTTTTTGTTCATAATATATATATATATATATATTATATATAATATTGTGTGTGTGTGTTGTGTGTGTAACCAAAAAATGCTTCATTTAATAAATTCCTACATTAAAAATAACAAATTCACAATTCCACCATCAAAACACAAATTTAATTCGATATAAAATATTTCATTTTAAGCAGACAAGCCTCGTTTTTGCTACAAACATCTTCAGGTATTAACACATGATTGCATGAAACTGACATGATAAATGGAAATAAATGTTTATTTTTTGGACACAGTGACGCCCAATATCACCAAAACAGTAACGAAGACGACATATACATTGGATTGTTTTTCTGTTCAATCTATCGCTACATTTTATTTGCGTAGACGGATAGGTTAGAGTCAGTAAAAAATAAAAATAAAAATAAATATGATACGAAGAAACTGGGCAACAATTTCCACCTCAGATGCTAACGTCGCATTCCTACGTATACGTTGGCAGGACAAAAGTGACAAACACTGAAGTGCTTTTAATGAGCAAACATTAACAAGCATGCCACTCATCTGCGAGAGACGCCTGCGTTGGCTTTGGCACGTATTAGGATGGACAAAGGCCGCATCCCAAAGACTACTGTATGTGAATTTGCAGAGGGCATCCGACCAGCAGGGAGATCGCGCCTGCGCTTAAAGATGTCTGTAAAAATACATGAAGATGATGCGACATTAACACCAACATATGGAGGCTTGTGCAGAAGACCGTGCGACCTGACGACTTCTTTGTCAAACAAAGGAACGAAACGGAGTGAAAAAGAAGAAAGCAGCCGCCATGGAAAAAAGAGAGGCCAAAAGGAAGAGAGAAAACAGCAACTCAGCAGGCATCATTGCAACAGAGATTGTCCATTCAAGAATGGACCTGTTTCAGCCACTCACATAGCGCAGATAAAAACGGACAATACGCCATCGTCCTTTAGTAGACAGAAATATACGCAACTATACTATAGACGGATAGTGTTTCCATCCGAAATATCGCCAAATCAACCATTTAATTATTTTCTTCTGGTTTTAATTTTCCAACTGCCTCATTAGAAAGTAAATTTAAATCTTTCAACACTTTCATTACTTTAGTTAAATATATAAAACCATACAACCACACACACACACACACACACACACACACATATATATATATATATCTATATAATAATATATATATAGTATATATATAATATAGTCCCGGTTTCGATTTCTGTCGGAGGGATCATTAGTAATGCCGCTGATGAGACTTAATAAAGTCCGAAACAGTTCTGTACGGTATTCTACACATCGAGCATCCTTTGCTGGATTTACAACTTGTCAGTTCATTTTTATAAGAAAAAGTATCGAATTTTATGCGATACATGCGTTGTAAGTGCCTTCAAGTAAAAATTTAATATATAATATATATATATATATATATATATATATATATTATTCCTATGATGTCACGTGTTACGTAAACTTACGACATGACTAAACTTCACACTATAAATTACTGTTGATAAGCCACTTTTATTGTATATCCGGCCTGACGAGAGTGCAAAACTACATGAAACTTCAGGTAACTGTCTCTCTTGTTCATGAATTCTAAGTTTATATTATCAGGAGGCATTGCGTAATAGTTTATCGTCGTACAGAATGGACACGCGATTCGAGTTAAAATCCTAGATGAATCTTATTGTGCATTTCCCATAGCCTACTAACCTTGAAGGTATGAATACAACTATTTCCCCTCTAGCTAGGGTAATAACAGTAAAGACAGATGGGGATCAATAAACCTGGTTAGTTTAACTAGTCTCAGAAAACAAAATTCTGAATTTAAACTAAGCTTAGAAAAACTGATCTTGTGTCACATCCTGCTCGTACGAAGTAGTTATATATATATATATATATATATATATATATATATTATATATATTATATATATATAATATCGGTAGGAGGTTGATTATTAAAGCTATCACATTCGCCATGACCCACGTACAAAATCCCGCCTAGGATACAGTCTTAAACGTCACAACTCAACACGCATTTTCAATGTCACGCGCATTACAACATACGCATCACGTACAAAAAAATAAATAACGCATTCACGCTCAACACGGGATACAGTTATTTAAAATAACGTCATTTTCAAAAAAATATTCATTTAGGGAAGAAAAATGCCATGCTGTATCTGCTTCAAGTTCTAATTCTTTTGAATAAAGAGGTATTACTCGAAAATTCAAGAAATAATAAAAAATGAAGAAAAAAAAAAAAAAAAAACAGGTCAAACACACAACAGCATTGTTACCGTATTATATTTTTTATTATTCCCATGCATTGTGATAGCCTCTAAATAACCTCCTAACGCAAATACATAACAATGCTTTCGCAAATTATGAAACTCTCTTATATATATATATATATAATATATATATATATATATAAATATTGGTTCGGGGTTGATTTTGAATAGCTTCACAATGCAGGTGGTAAGAAAAAAAATAATAAGGTAACAATGGTGCTGTGTGTTAAACTGCTGTAATTATTCTTGATGAATAACTAGAAATACGCATATACCAGACGACTTCGGTTCCGTGTCTTCTGAAAAAGGAAGGTTTTATCTGGAAATTCAAGATAACTGCATTGTGATCTTCAAAATCAACTCCAAACGAATATTATACACAATGCTTCAAAGCAAATTTATAAAAAAACTCTCTTATATATATTATATATTATATATATATATATATATATATATATAATATATATATATTATCTTCGTCTGCTAGTACCAAATATATTTCATGCAAAGACTTTTCTGGCTTGCATTCTATGAATCATATAGATAAGCATAGAAAAAGCTGTAGAAAAATTATCGATCATATTGAAATCTGAATTCAGGATAAGATAAAGCAAAATTCCTCCAAGTTGTAGCCAGGTCAGTGCTAGTACGGCTGTAACCAATTGAACTCTAACAAAGGAAAAAATAGATGAGAAATTCACAAGAATGCTGCGTTGATGTCTGGTTCAAATCTTGGATGCAGTACCCCACATGAAAAAATACTCAGAGTAAGACTAGCAAAAACATACTGAACACTGCTGAAGACAGGCAAGAGCTCATAAGTGACGTTCTCTTGGGAACACTTACATATGGCACAACAGTGTAGGTCAGCCAGAAAATCCTACAAAAAATAAAGCGGATTTTAGAAGCAGTGCACGGAAGAGCTCGCAGTGGTTATGAATGCTGGTGAGAGAGGGAGAGAAGAGAGAGGGAGAGAGAGAGAGGGAGAGAGAGAGAGAGAGGGAGACAGAGAGAAGGGAGACAGAGAGAGAGGAGACAGAGGGGACCAGAGAGTATGGAATATCCGAGTTTTCCTCAGTGGTGACCTGATGATACACACACACCTCAAACACACACACACACACACACACACACACATAATATATATATATATATGTTAAAAATGGAATTGGAATGAATCCGACATATGAGGAAGAATGAATAAAGAAAAGAAAGAACAGAATGGATGATAAAAGATGAATTTAATCATATACTTAACACCACACACACACACACACACACACACACATATATATATATAATATTTCGTGTATAAGGATGTAGAGAGAGGAGCTGAAAAGTTATCGGGAACATAAGAGGGAATGATATTAAGCCCATGAACTATACATGCCATTCCTCGTATCCTCCGCACTTAAATAAACTTGGTAATTTAGTACTCAGTTTTCTTTACTCTTCTTCAAAAAGTTCAAAAAATACCCACTCCTGGATTTTCAAGCACTTTTATATCACATATAGGTAAATGTTAAATAGAAAATATTACATATAATAATAATAATTAAGTATAAATAAAAAACTTAATATTAAGAGTTGAAGAAAACAAACAACTATTACAATCAAATCCTTCTGCATCCCGCTGATTTATCTATCTATCTTCTATCTCTCTCGTCCTCTCTCTCTTCTCTCTCTCTCTTAATATTATATATTATATATATATATATATATATATATATAATATAATAAGATAAAATATAAAGGTTTTACATATCTATTTATTAGGTGAAAAAGGAACATTCACGACCATATTGTTTCATGCGATGCAATCATCATATTTAAATGATACGTATATATAAATGCTCTGAGAGGCGCTAAGTAGGTTTATCTGATTCATAGGGTTATCTTTAAATCATTTGCTATACTTTAGGTATTGACACTCTTACTTATTAGATTTTTTAATATCCTGGCGGTTTTTAATATGAATTATATGTTCTTTGGTTTTTATATGAATATGATGTTTCTTTTACAATCAAACTATTTGCCGTCTTTCTCACGCGAGGTTTTACCAACAATTTCGGTAATATTATATATATATATATATAATATAATATATATATAATATATGCAATTTAAGATTTCAACTCTTCTTATATTAGTCTTATAACAAGGTTCTCGGTAATCAACTTAGTTAAAATCATTGAAAATGGTGATTAGAGTTTTTCAAGATATTACAAATGTAACTATTCTTAGCGTGAAATTTTACTAGAAATTTAATAATTTCTCATTAGTAATTAGTTTATTCTATATTTTGATCTTGACAAGCTTTTTTTTTTTTTTTTATAAACTATGAATTATTAAATTGATATTTCTTAGTTGCATCACACACCATTATTATATTTGGGCGAAAATGGCATGGTCCTAAGTTTTTAAAACTAAATGTTAATAACTAAAGGATATTTATTAACATAAGTCAATTATAGGCAAAGTAATTTTCTCAAAAATTTATATAAGACATTATGTGAAGCCGCCCCACAAATCAATATATATATATATATATATATTATATATTATATATATAAATTAAAAATAAGTCTTTGGGGTGGCCTAATGTCGGTATCAGCCAGATAACTAGGGGATTCTTCCTTTTTCATAGCGATAGACAAGATGATGTTTTTGATTCTGAGTTGGGGCGCCACACCTACCTCAGCTAGTCACTTCACCGTTCACAGATCTCTGTGCTAACTGCAATACGTTGATTGCGAATAGCGGTATCTGAACCAGGAACTTGGCGATTTCTAGCCAAAGTGCTCTACCGACTGATACAGCACACACCACACACACACATTTACACACACACACAGCACGCGCGCGCGCGCGTTTCTGAATGACGACCAATCAACCTAAAGGTGGAGCTCCGAAAACATTGGTAAACGGCTCTTATATGGCATATGTATTTTAACTAATATTAAATAAATAAGCTTCGTCTTACAGAAGTAATTGAGCACTTCATTATCATTTTTCCAGTACTAACAATGAATACTATATATAATATATATATATATATATATATTATAATAATATTATGAGGTTAAGTAAACAAACAAATGTGTTTAATTTTTATATGGCTTAGCGACAATTTTTGGTCATACCTAATTTTGAAATTAATTAGTTAAAAATTATAATTTAGGCAGGCATATATGTCTCACCATGTAAGGCTAAACAAATCGAGAATGTCAATCCCTGAATGTTACATTTCGACTATTAGGCCTCAAAACCTTGCTGATGAGACCAATTAGGCCTTACATTTGAACATTATATGCCTGCCTAAATTCATAATTTTAACTAATTATTTTTAAAAAAAATTAGGTATGAACTTAAATTAAGCACATATCCTACAAATATATATATATATATATATATATAATATATATAATAAATGGGTAATATTATGGTTTTCACTCATAACTTGAAGTTTCATGGTAATCCATATATATATTATATATTATATATATATATATATATTATTATATATGGAATGAGAATATGAAACAACATAATCCCAACTATAGAACCTAACCAGATAAGTGATACGTGAGGCTCTTTAAACTTCATCGTATCACCTCACCATATTTAATGAAACAAACATGAATCCAACACATCAACTTGATTTTCTATAGCTAGACACAATCCTCTATAGAAGAAGTTTACCAAGAAACAATTGAAGAGTAAATTCATCATACATCTCCAGAAATAATGTATACATCAATACAGCAACTGAAAATTAGACTGACTTCTATGCCAGCTTGACAAACCCAAGATTTCTACAACATAGTTTATACACTTATCTGATCATTTAACTGCCTTCGATTTTTCATTGCTTATGGTTGATAATGTTCAACTCGACCATAAATGATATTGTCGTCGAATCTCCATTGCCTCGAGAAAATGCAATGATGTCAAGCGTGGTGCCTCGACATGTAATAAGTTGGGGAATAATTTCATTTTTGAGGATCCCAAGAAACGTCATCATGATTTTTGCATTGTCTCATATTATTTATTGAAAGTAAACACATCCTAATATTTTGGGAGGTGAGAAGTAGACACGCATATGCGTGCATTTTTTGTGTGATGTGAACTCCTTCCACCAGTAATTTCCAACAGAGTATGTCCTTTTGGACCAGAAAAAAGTGGAGGCACGTGGTCTAATGGTTAGAGTCGTAGGGGATGGACTCGTCGACCCGAGTCCAATTCATGGACTAAAACTGTTTGCATTTCACATGTTCTCATACCCTTGAAGGTAAGAATCGCTAATTCTCCCTATATATGGGTAAATAGCAGGGCCGATCGTGCTCTTAATCTGGCTAGGTAACCAATCTAGGAGAAGGAAAACCCTGAAATTTAACCTGTTTAAACTCCAACTTAAAAAATTACGTTGTGTTGGATGCCTGATCGTGTGAGGGTTTGTAAATATATATGTGTGTGTGCTAACGCGTACATCACTCAACAGAGAGGTAGGGATTAATTTGTTTTCAAATATCTGATTCGTTAATTCTGGGATTTCTAAATATTATGTACAGTCCCTAAGAACTAATATATTTATACGGTTGTGTAAATTTATCTAAGTATAATCATTCCATTTACCTTATTTATATATATATATATATATATATATATATATATATCGATCTCTATCTCTAATCTTCTAATCTCTATCGTTTTGTCTCCCTCGCTGTTACACACACACACACACACACAACACACACACCACACACACACACTCGCATACACACGCACATATATATGTTTATGTATTTAAGAATTCCTCCAACAGGAGCAGATGTGACACAAGTAAACTTTTAGCCAGGTTTGAATTCCGTTTTCCTTCTCTTAACTGAGTTGGCGTACAAAGTTTAAGAGCCCGTACGTACCTACTTTTTACCCATAGTCCCGAAAGAGAATAGTTGGCTCATACTTTTCCCAGGAATGTAAACAAAATGTCCATGATTGAACTCATTCATGTTCCCCATGTTCATTTCCTACCGAGTATGATCTTGGACCAGAAAGAATTAAGATGAACAGGAAAATTAGAGGAAGATCGAGATTGTCCAAATAACAGCATTGTTTATGATACGGCTAGAGTACTCAGAATAGTCCTGGAGACCTGAGGAGACTTGAAGTCACTCGACCCTCCAGTGGAAAACTATCATCGAGTCAATTGATAATGGTAATAAAAGTCTAATTTATTTTAGTTTTTTCACACTAGCGTTAACTGGTGGTCTTCACCTGAGAGTCCGCTGGGGTATAAGAGACAGCAAGCTCGGGGAAAGACACTGCTTAACGATGCTGGGAAAAACGAGCAAGGATGTGACACAAGGTCACTTTTGAGAGAGTTTAACAAGTTTGAATACAGAAATGTATCGTTACTAGACCGGTTGTCATGCTAATTTAATATACTCTCATGTACAAATTGGTAGAAAATATCAGCATTATATATATAATAATATATAAATATATAATATATATATATACGTGGATTGTGTGTGTATATATATAATATATATATATATATATATAATATATATATAATGTGGTGTGTGTGTGTGTATTATATATATTGTTTTTCTGTGGTCTGTTTTCCGAGTGTACTTCTGTTGGCGGATGTCTGTATGTGTATACATAAACCATGAATGTAGGCCCACAAATACGAAGGAATCGATAATAGATATAAATTAGTCATACATATAATACATATATATATATGTGTGTGTGTGTGAGGTTGTGTGTGTTTGTTGTGTCATCTTTATTGTCTATATCTGTCTCTGTGTGTCTCTATAAGTGCCAGTGAGAAATGTTTGTGTGTAACATACATAAATTATAATGAAACATACACGATAAACCTGAATCTATAATTATTATATATTAATATATAATTACTATATATATAATAATATATATATATATATATGCGTGTGTGTGTGTATGTGTGTGTTATGTGATGTGTGTTTGTCTGTATGCGATCATTTATAGCATACATATAATATGTGTGTGTGCTTGCGTAGGTCTATGTGTATACATCTCTGTGTTTTGTAATCTATGTCTCTCCATGTGTCTGTAAATGCCTGTGTGTGATTTGTTTTGTGTGTAGCGTACTAAAATAGAATGCAAACATACAACAGATAAAACTGAATTCTCTCTAATCTCTCTTTCTCTCTCTCCTCTGTCTCTGTCTCTCTCTCCCTCTGTCTCTCTCTCCTCTGTCTCTTCTATATATATAACATGTGTGTGTATCTATATATGTATATCTATTTATGTATATATATATATGATATATATATATATATATATATAATATATATATATATATATAATATGTATATATATATGTGTGTATATATAATTTTTTTATATATAATATATATAGATTTATATATTATATGTGAGGGTGTATTAAAAAGTTTATTTCGTCCGTCGATCTCTTTGTCAATTCATTCATATGATTAAATTTACGCTTCTATTATTATTTTGAGTGTTTTAGTCATCAGATTAATCTTTTGTTCTCTCACAGAAACCCATTCATGCAGTTAAGTGAAACGTTAAATAAAGGCGTGGGGAATAGCTAAAAAAAAAAAAAAAGCAAAGAAAAAAGAAAAAAGAAAAAAAGAACGAAATCGTGCGAAATCATATTCTCGATCTTTAAACAATGGGAAACACCAAAAAAATGATAAATAAATAAAAATAAAAAAGATAAAAAAACAAGAAGAAAATGTCAATTTGTCCTAAGAGATTGTGTCTGCTTTCCAGGCACAGAATTAAAACGTTCCGGGGGTGTTGGTGCGAATTGAATGAGACAGTTTTTTTCGCTTTTTACTGGCTTTTCTCGTTTATATGAATAAATCTATTTCAGGAATTTGGAAATGTCGTTATAATATTTGCTCTTTGCAAGTTTTCAAAGCAATAGTGAACTGGTGGTTTTACTCTGAAATAGGAGTGAAAGCACTACTCCTAAGGCGCTTAGATTCTTCTTAGTATTCCAACCATCTCAGTTGTGCGGTGGTCTGGATAGTTTCGAATCTTTCTCAGATTTCCAATTAATCTATTCTCATTACTATGTCCTTGGAAGTTGTTCAAGGACAACGAATATTAATAATATCTTAATTATTAATGGAGATGTGTGTTTTTCTGTCTTGTAACCGAAACTATATTAATACTCAAACACTATTCCTTAGTTATTGACATCACATTCTCAATGATTTTATTTTCATTTAAACCTCAAATTATTATAAAATTGTTCTAGCATTATTATACTGTTAACCGTATCACATACTAACAACATGCATATATTTATATTATACAACAAAAAGTTGTTTACAGTGTGAACGAGAAGCTAATTTGCTTTGATATAAACTCGAAATTCAAATAAATATGTGCTCAGTGTTATTGATTTCTAACTAATTGGTTTTATTTTAATGATATAAGCAAACATCTCTTCATTAACTAAAATGAAATCCATTAACAAGTCATTTTATTCTTTACTCCTCTTTAAACTAAATACTTAAATTTAAAAAAAACAATGAAAGACGAGCGTGGATGGAAGAAGTAAGTTTCAGTTGTTCTGCTTTTCGATTTCCCCCTTGTTCAATCTTTTATCTGCATTCTATTTAGTTCATTGCCTTTTAATTTAATACGATATTTTTATTACTATTTTAAATTTAATACTTGCACCCGGAGGGTGCATATATTTGCTAGTTATATATATATATATATATTATATAATATACTATATATATATTATACAATATGAATTAATAGAGAGTGAATGAGATAAAGTATTGGCATATAGAACAAGCTCGCCACTAATTCCACCATGCCGACATATTTATATAAATCAATAAACGATTATATTAAAAACGCCCTAACAGTGGATTATATTCGGAAACAGGAATCATAAGTTAATTTACAACAATGCAATGATAAAAACAGAAAGGAACATCATTTGGTTAAACCCCCATACAGTGAACGCGTTAAACGACTGTGAGGGAGATATTCCAATTAAGGAAAACATTATCGACAAACACAATTTTTAACATTTTAAATGGTAATGACAACACCAGAACGATAGATGCAACTGTTTCAATAAAAACTAAATAGCCCCTTTAATTGTCAATTGTTTTAACTCATACATCGTCTATAAGGCCACAATAAAGGACAATGAAAATACAATGAGGAAAAACTTACATTGGTGGCCACGAAAAATAGAAAAATAGGTAGTATCCACAATCTAAGCTTCAACAACTAGAAGATATGCAAACAGTACCAATTAATCACATTATTGCGCATAAAAGAACAACGGCAATACACCTATGATA
>CM042137.1:19158079-19160579 GCA_023376005.1 Doryteuthis pealeii
GAGCTGGGGCGTCGGGATTTTTGTTATACTAGGGAGAAAAAAGAATTACAAGGAATTAAGAATAAAAAGTTCTTATACTAATTTTGATAATACTACTATGGTTTCCAGAAAATGTTTCTGGATTGTTTGAATTAAACCGTTTATATTATATTTATGACTATTTCAGTCAACTTTTACATTTTATAACCAGATTTTAAAAAATGCTGATATTACGTGTAGAAAAAGCTTGAAATATTGTTTTGCATATCTGAAAATATCATGGAGTAGCTTACCAGATTGTCACCCTCAGCTTACCAAGTAATTTTTATGCAGTGGTGGTCAGTGGTTTCTTTTAGGATGGAATACATAATTGTGACAATCAGTAGTTATAGATTTGTGCAGGTGTATAAGTTATCTAATGAGAAGCTTCGTTCTAAAAAAAACCCACGGTGAATTCCTGTCATTAAACTCATTTCCTACGGAAATAATCGTTACGCGTGGCTTTGGCTTAAATTGACAGGTATTACACTTTGATCTTAATCAGGAGCCCGTTTTTATTATGTGTTTTGTGTAATGTCATATCATGAATATATATCTAAATATATACACATTAGATAAAAGAATTATCTTTAAAAAAGTATCGATCATTCCGTTGCAATGTGGATCGATAGTAATTATATATGGCCGCATCTGATGATAAAAAAGAAAAAATATATTTATTTCTAGCAAAACAGAATATACATTAGACACAAACAGAAATAGTTCAAGTAAAAAAAATATTGAAATATTGTCTATTTCGCTTGGAAATCCAAGAAAGAATATGTCGAAATTGGCCCTAAATTGGCCAATTTAACGCTAAACCTATTAGATCGGTTCGAATTAAAATATCATTAAATAAATTGGCCTAATCCGGTCTATTGTTTGAAAAAAACAAAAACTTCATATCAATTCTTGGCAAAGATTTTATACTAAATAAATGAAGTTAGTGAAATTAATACGGAATTAAATATTAACATCACTGATTGTGTTGCGAAATTAAAACAACCATTATAACTTATACTCATTAAAAATCATTTGAAATCAATTTCAACCTATCCCTCTATCTCGGGCGTCTTATCTGTCTATCTGATTTTCTATATCCCTATCACTATTTATGTCCCCCTTCTATCTATCCACACACACACACACACCACACACACACACACACACATATATATATATATATATATATATATATATATATATATATATATATATAGTTCTTTCAGGCCGTTGTCGTGTCAGTACTGCTGTATGGCTGCACCACCTGGACCCTAACTAAGCGACTAGAGAATAAACTAGATAGAAGCTGCACAAGAATGGTGCGGGTGATCATGAACAAGACGTGGAACAGCACCCTACATGAAAACAGTTGTACGGCTACCTATAAGACACGCGGGACACGGCTGGAGAAGCAAGGACGAACTCATAAGCGACGACCTCCTTTGGAAGCGAGCACATGGACAAGCCAGTGTGGGCCGACCAGCAAAAATGTACGTTGGCCAGTTCTGTGCGGATGCAGGATGCTGCATGGAAGACCTCCCGAGAATGATGAGCGATAGGGACGGATGGAGAGAGATTATCATGGATATCTGCGCTGAAAGCGCGACATGATGATGATGATGATGATGATGATATATATATATATATATATATATAATATATATATATAGATAGATAGATAGATAGATAGATAGATAGATAGATAGAGAGAAGGGGGACATAAATAGGGATAGTGACATAGAAAGTCAGATAGACAGACAAGACATATATATATATATATATATATATATATACTTTTTCATTTATTTTATTTGTGTCTGATTGGAGCAAATTCAGTGTGTTGAAATGTCACCATGAGATTAATTTTACGACAATTCTATTCGCTCTAGAAAATTGATTTCAACTTGATTTTTGGTGATGTGCATTGTGAGATACAATTAATGTAATTAAACAGCAACATTTCTTTATATACAATTATTCAAATTTCGAGGTAATCTTTAATAATTGAAATATTCTTTACATATGCTTTTATATTTTTCCTTTTTTTTGAAGACTTAATCTAGGTCAACGTTTAAATTTATCGGATTCTACTTCCGAACCAAAAATAAACTTTAGAAAGGCAAGATGGTTGACGATGGTGTTTGGATTTTGGAAAATTTTGAAAATACAAAAACATATATTTTTTCATTTTGTAAAATCCGTCGGCAAATTGATTTTGAACTCGTCATTTTTTATTATATATTCTCCAAAAAGTGTAGTTAAGTGTTAAATTTCTATAAAATAATTATTTATACATACTTATTTGACACCTCTGCCCCTACCTCTTACACATCAAACACACACATCAACTCAAATAAGTTTGAAGAATATTCTCTTGCCATCTGAAATATACATCGTTTATCAATGTAACTATACTTATACATACAAATACACATATACATATACACACACACACACACACACACACACACACACACAA
>CM042137.1:19165579-19178079 GCA_023376005.1 Doryteuthis pealeii
AGTTTGTGAGGATTTGATTGGTCAAAATAAATCTTTCAAAGATTGGTTGGGGCGGAGATAGGATAGTAAGTGTGGAATATCTCTAATAGAATTTTTTATCAAATGGACACTATCTCATTTATTGGTATCTATCTATCTATCTATCTATCTATCTATCAGCAATGTCATATCTATCTAATTGTCGAAATATCTGTCTCACCGTATTTATATCCTATATATAACTATTTATCTTTCAATGAATAGTTTTGTCAAACCTTGGGTTATATCACATCGAAGAAATTATTGTTTTATTCATTCTAATTGGGTATTTAAAATGTTTTTAAATCATTTTTAAACACAATTTAATCATTAATTTTTTTATCTATTTGACTCATAGATGGGACGCTAAAAGTTACTACCACTGCAGGTCAAAGCTGACAAAGGAGTACTGAAGCCTCACCATCATTTAATTTTCTTTCTCCAAGACTGGTAGCCTAATCAAGACTAAAGAACCTAGTTTATCCGACTATTTACGCATAAACAGGTGGAGAACAGTTGATTTTTGCCTTTCCTAAGGCATGAAAGTTAGATATCCTCTTCCAGGATTTTAACTCTTCGTCGATTGCGTTGCTTACGAAAATAAACGTTACTCAAAAAGTGTCGAACAATATCTAAACTTTTGAAGACTCTTTTCATGCTCTTTTGAATACGTAAAACATATTAAACCTGCGTGTGATATATTCTTTTTCATTTTCTTGATTTTTCATCACTTCCTTGAAAATTCAACTGCCGAAACAAAGGAATAATAATAATAATAATAATAATAATAATAATAATAATAATAATAATAAGGAGAAGGAGAAGAAGAAGGAGAAGGAGAGGAAGAAGGAGAAGGAGGAAAAGGAGAAGAAGGGGAATAATAAATTACCAAAACGTTATGTTAATGCTAAAACAGCAAGAATATTGAGAAAACCTTGAAACCCAGGGATGTAGGCAAATTGATTTCCGACAATACCTTAAAGAATACATATGTAAATCAATACATTATACCCATAATATTAGGAAGCTTTACAAAGAGTACCCCAAGCCTCCAAAGAAAAGACCCGAAAAAATGGCATAAATGTAAAGAAAAAGAAAGTACACTACTCATGCTAACATCTAAAATGATTATTCTCTCATGTGAGAAAACTTGATGCCATTTGTCTCCCACTAGCGCCTCTCGAAGACTTCCGAAATATTAATAATATATTTACCAGTAAAATTGAAATTATATTTGTACGTAATTATAAACTAACAAAAACATTATATCGTCACGAGAATTTTATTAGATAAATACAATTAAAATGTTCTTGCTTAAAGAATAAAAGTCCCGTTTGGTAATGGTTATGGTCATAGGAAATAGACATAGAAACACGAGTTCAAATCATGAATTAGGCTGGTAGCACCAATACCCTTTGGAGAGGTATACATCCAACTCTCCCTCCAGTTATGGGTAAATAATTGGGCAAACTTGGGTCTTTGAACTTGGTATGACAACCGGTCTAAGAGATGGAACACTTTGAATTCAAACCAGTTAAATCTGCTTGAAAATAGATATTGTGTCACATCCTGCTCGTGTTAATATGTTGGTTGAATATATAAAGAGTAAATCAAATATCATTTTAAATTGCCAATGAATTACCATTTTGTTTTGTTTTTTAAATTGGTATTAAATGGCATATATTAATCTTCAAATTATCTATACATGTATAACTGTTAAATAATAATTAGAATGCTTTAATATTTTCTAAATAGAAGCATCAAAATAATTATAGAACAATCATGAAACCAATGCTTACACTAGTCGTATAATAATAATAATAATAATAATAATAATAATAATAATAATAATAATAATAATAATAATAATAATAATAATAATAATAATAATAATAATAATAATAATAATAAACGGGTTTGGAAGTCTGGAAATCAGAGGAAGGATTGATATCATCCAGAACACTGCACTGCTGCAATCTACCAGAATACTCAGAAGAGTCTTGGAGAGCTGAGGAGACTTGCTGTCACTCAGACTCCAGTGAAAGACCATCAGCTAACGCTTATGTGAAAACTCAAAAGGAATAATAATAATAATAATAATAATAATAATAATAATGATAATAATAATAATAATAATAATATCCTAACCAGAAGATCGCACCTAGTATTTATTAACAAGAGAACTTGTCAACTGGTGGATTTTGCAATCCAAGCAGATCACAGGGAGAAGATAAAAAAATGAAAAGATAGACAAATACCTGGAACTCGCCAGAGAACTGAAAAAAGAATTGGAATGTAAGGGTGAAGTTGATACCCATTGTAACTGGTGCAATTGAAACAGTCCCCAAATGTTTAGAAAACAGACTAGAAGAACTGGCATCAGAGGAAGAATTGAGACCATCCATACAACATTATTGTTGAGATCGGCTCGAATAAACAGAAGACTCAGCATTATTAAGATCAACAAGAATACACAGAAGAGTCCTGGAGACCCGATGAGACTTTTTCTTCACTCAGATTCTAGTGAAGGGCCATCACCTTACACTGGTGAGAAAAAGTCACTTCGAAGGCATCACAATCACACACATGTAAAGCAGGAGTAAGCATGATTGGATAGCAAAAGTGATCAACAATAATAAGCGAAAACATTTAATTTAACGATTAGTAATAACTCAGTTTGGTTTTAATTATTAATATTTGCTTATATTTCTGCCGATTCCTCTATTTTGTCCGATTATATATACTACACATTGATCCTCCTCCTACGACCCCCCCTATTACTGATTATTATGATGCTTCTAATTCTATACACATTTTACCTTTTTGTGATATAACGTCACTAGACTCTGATCGCAAAAGTTTTACAATTCATGAGCAGTCATAGATTGTGACCGTAACTGTAGCTAGAATTTTAAATAAAGTTCATTAGATTTAAATGCGGGGGGTGGGTAATTTTCCATAGCCGTTTGGGATTATGAGTGACGTTTAGATGATCCCAACTGACCTCCGAGAATAATTGGGCAAGTTTGAAGATACTGCTAAATGTGAAGGAAAAGTGGAAGTAAATCCGACAATATGTAATATAATACAAATTGAAAAGAAAAACACAAGTTTCATTAACGAAAGATGTCTAAATAGCCTACACTGCTAAACAGACCGAAACACTGCAGCGTAGGCTTAATAAACATCGTTCGTTTATGAAACTTTTTTTTTTTCAATTTTTACTATATTACACTACTAAATGTGTATGATCCAAAGCTTATACTGTCACATAAACGACTTCACCTCCATGTCTTCCTTATTAAAAATGAAAATGGCCGCCGGTTTTGGCTGAAACTGCAAAGGCGTTGTGTCAGTAATTCGATAATAAATCTGCACGGACATGTTTATTGATTATTTATCACATCTCTTTGATACCAATGTTTGGGTGTCGTACGTTGACACTTTTCACTAAGTGAAGCAGATTCCAACTACGAGAATATGAACTCTGGATTCAAAACCTGTTAAACTCCGCTTTAATATTGACCTTGTGTCACACGTTGCTCGTATTGGTTGGTAAACACATGCCACAATATGAACCAAAGAACGAAGGTTCGGACTCCTAATAATTGTCTCTCTCCATCTTTCTCTCTTCCTCTTTCTTTCTTTCGTTCTCCTCCTCTTTCTCTATCTCTTTCTCCTCCTGTCTCATCTTACACACACACGCGCGTGCATTAACACACTGGCAACTGACTCACTGGAACTTCAACTCGAACTGATTCGAAATAAACTTCGACTTCAACTAATTCTTTGAATATATGGGTTTCCCGCTTCTGGCCAAAGGTCGGACTTTTTCCTCTTTGACCAACCAAGTGATGAAGATGTCAAAAGATTAGATTTTGTCTCTTAACCTGTGACACCACTTTAAGATTATGGTAGAAATTCTAAAATCTTGCTGTATCTTATTATGTATCCTTTAAAGCCCATCACTTCAAAGTGATAAACCTCTTTTATTGAGGAAACCATATTAGGCCACTTTATAACATCGTTTTTTTAACCAGCTGTAATTTTTTTGTCAAAACTGGTCATCCTTTTTCGGTGATGTTGTAGGGATATGGCTTTAACGTGGAATCTAGTATTGGTTCTGTGAATGTTTGTATACACACACACACACACACACACACACACACATACATACACACACACACATTCATGGGCCTGTTTAGCTCAGTCGGTAGAGCGTTCGGCTAGAAACCACAAGGTTCTTAGTTCGATATCAGTCCTCGCCAACTCAGCGTACGAGTAGCACAGAGATCTGAGCAGTAAAGTAACGAGCTGATGGTAGGTGTAGCGCTCCACCTCAGACGCCAAAACAATCTCCTTGGTCTAGCGCTATTGAAAAGGGGATAGACTCCCTCGCTGACTGGCTGATACCCACTTTAGGCCGCCCCGACGTATGTAAAATATTTGTAATAACGGAGTATTCCGATATCAGCGTTTAGTCCCCTCACGTGAGTTCGTAGTTTTAAAATCCATTTAGTTTCTGCTTGTTTTCGAGATTGTGTTGTTGGAAATGCGTGATCTATTAAGATACATTTGAGGTAGGTAAGGTTGTGTGGTGGGTGTTAAAGGGAAGTGCTATCGTGCTATGGGGTGATTTGAGTTTTATTGTGGATTTGCGGTTATTCAATCTTAGTCTAAAAGGTGTAGATATTTCTCCCACATATCCGCTATTTATAAATAGGGAGAAACATCTAAACATTATTACAAATAATTTACTGACGCGGCCGCTTTCAATAACAACAAAGACAAATGATCCGTTCAACAGGAGCGAGATTCATCTGAGGAAGGGAATCTAAGGATCCCGAAAATTTATGATAATAAATTAAAATAAGTGAATCCTGTACTCCAGAATATCGAGTTCCTTCATTTATTTTTTTGATTTGTTTTAAATGCTTCATAATAACGGCCAACTTCAACATAAAAAAGACATATAAATATATATACCGAGAGAAGCATATGGAGACCCCTAAAGTACAACATGAATATATATATATATATATATATATATATATATATATATATATATATATATATATAAGAGAAGTGAACCCGTTTCGAAATGTACACATTTTTACTGTGTCACTTACCACCTGACCCTAATTGATCCCTTAATTTTCGCTCTCCTTTTGTTTATTTAAAAAAAATTCATCTGAACACCGCGTGCATTAACACCAAAGCAAGTTTGTTTGATTATAATGTTTTTTAAATACAAATTTAAGGTCATAACTTTACATCACGTGAACACGATTCACGTCACATAAACGTTAAACAAGCCACAGTTTAAAAAAAAAACAATTTTTAGCTTTATATTTCCCATCGCGTGAAAACGCTTCATATAAACGCTAAAAAATCACTGGTTTTTAAAATCTCAACCATTTCACGACTGGTTTTTAAGATCTCAACCATTGAACTCATCTGATGATTGGATTACCATGAAACTTCAAGTTAGAGTGTAAAACCATAATATTACCATTGATTATATATATATATATATAAATATATATAATATATATATATATATATATATATTATATATCGGGGTATAATAGGTCATACAATCAGATATATATATATATCTGTTCAAATGTAGGAAGTTCTGATTGGTAAATCCAACCTGTTAATCTACCATTTCATACTATTATATACATACTCTAGAGACACACCCATGTACATGAACATATACATAAATACTCTACGGCTATAGGTATACATACGCATACAGATCTGCTCGTATATGCATGCATATGCACTGTTGTACATAAACCTATTTATTTGGTGAGAGAGAGGTTAAAGTGCAACATTATATATGCACAAAGCTAGTAAGAGTGACTTAGAGAATCCTATATATTTTTGAGATAGAAACGGATCAAACATCCTAGTCAGAGGATCAGAACTAATTTTAATTAACAAAAGAAATCTTCTAATGGACTTTGACGTCCTAGGGTAAAAATAAAAGAAATCGATACGATGGACCAATACATCTATCTATCTATCTTTCTATCTCAGACATCTTATCTATCTGTCTATCTATCTATCGTTCGGTCTATCTATCAGTCTGTTTACTGCGCGAGTCTCCGTGGTTTAGTGGATAAAATACTGGGTTACATCATCGTAGTAATCGGGTTCATACTCTAGCCGCGCATTCACTTTCACTTTTAGGGCAATACCTTTGGGAGAAATATGAACCCTACACACCAGCTATGAGTTAAATAGTACAACTATTGTTTTTCTACAAGGATGACTCTGGCATTAAATAACCCTTGCAGGTTTTTATGGCATTAAACAAAGAAAACTAACCAGTCTGGTTATCTATCAATCTATCTATCACAGAAAGCGATAAACTGAACAGGTATACGGACATTTTAGGAGATCTAAAAACACCTAGTTTTAATTAACAAGAAAATTTGTAATTGATTTTGACGTTCGAGAGTAACAGATAGATAAAAGCGATAAACTGGAAATATATACTATTATCTATCTATCTGTCAATCTCTCTCTCTCTCTCTCTCTCTCTCTCTTCTCTCCTCTCTCTCTCTCTCTCTCTCTCTCTCTCTCTTATATATATATATATATTATATATATTTATATTTAATGGTTTGAAGGCAATTACAATGTGTATAAAATAAAAACAAAAAGATGTTATTTTTGTCTTATCGATTTCAAAGAAACTTTATCTTCAGAGATAAATATCAGAAATGTACGTGCTTAAGTTTTTTTTGTGTGGTCATATTTTTTTTTCTTATTTTTTTTCATCTTCTTCTTTTTTCTTTCTCTTCCTTTCTTTTTTCTTTATGTTATGAATGAAATGGGTGAATAACTGTAATTTCTTATTTTTTTTAAATATCTGTTGAGAACGAATGATTGAACCCCTACGCTTGTATATGTATCCAATATTGTCTGTTTATCTTCCGGTGAATATTGCAACAATGTAGCCATGCCGAATTCAAAATAAATAAATATATATATATATATATATATATATATATATATATATATATATATATATATATATATATATATATGATGAATGTTGGGATTTTGGGGTGTGTCTTAGTAGTATAAATGATAATGGTGAAGATTTTAAAAACAAGACACAAATCAAAGTGATGAATAGTGTGTTCTTATTTTCTCAATTTCTCCTAATACTTCAAGTACCTTACGCTTTGTTAAATGTTTTAGGAATGAACTCCCTAACAACTCCATATATATATATATATATATATATATATATATATATATATATACGCATATGTAAAAAAAAACGGTGGTTTGTTTAGCGTTTATATAACGTGAAACGTGTTCACGTGATAGAATGTTATTACGCTAAAGTTGTATTAAAAAAAGGCATAAACATGCTTAGGTCTTAATTCACGTGGTGTCCAGATAATTTTCTTCGAGATAAATTGAGGGCGTAAATTCAGGGATTCATTCGGGTTAGGTGGTAAATGGCATAATAAAAATTTGTTCAAATGTCTACATTTGGAAAGCGAGTTCGTTTCTTCTGTTCAATAAAGTTGTATTGTATTTTGTAGAATGCACAATTTTTCTTCGATGCAAAAAACCGCATTTATGCTGGCCACATTTGTAAGCCTGGGCCTCTTTGATAATTTCTTATTTTATCATAGGTGTATTGTCCGTTGTATCTTTTATATGCGCCATATATATTTGGATAAAGGTGGTACTGTTTGCATATCTTCTGTTGTTGAAGCTTAGATTGTGGTTATACCACCTATTTTTCTAATTTTTTTCAGTGGCACCAATGTAAGTTTTTTCCTCATTGTTATTTTCATTGTCCTTTATTGTGGCCTTATAGACGATGTTATTTGTTAAACAATTGCCATTTAAGGGGCATTTAGTTTTATCGAAACAGTTGCATCTATCGTTCTGGTTGCTGTCATTACCATTTAAAATTTAAAAATTGTGTTTGTCGATAATGTTTTTTCCTTAATTGGAAAAATATCTTCCCCACAGTCGTTTTAACGGCTCTACTGTATGGGGGTTAAACCAAATGATGTTTCTCTTTCTTGATTTTTTATCATTTGCATTGTTGTAATTAACTTTGTATTCTACTTTGGAATATAATCCACTGTTTAGGGCGTTTTCATATATCATTTTTGATTTATTAAATATGTCGGCATTGGTGGAATTAGTGGCGAGTCTATGTTCTATATTCCAATACTTTTTGTCATTCACTCTCTATTAATTCAATATTGTATATATATATATATATATATATATATATATATATATATATATATATATATATATATATATATACTAGCAAATATATGCACCCTCCGGGTGCAAGTATTTAAATTTAAATGTAATAAAATATCGTATTGAATTAGAAAGGCTAATGAAACTAAATAAGAATGCAGATAAAAAGATTTGAAACAGAGGGGGTATAATCGAAAAGCAGAACAACTGAAACTTACTCTTCCATCACGCTCGTCTTTCATTGTTTTTTTTTAAATTTAAGTATTTAGTTAAAAGAGGAAGTAAAGAATAAAATGACTTGTTAATGGATTTCATTTTAGATTAATTGAAGAGATGTTTGCTTATATTCATTAAAATAAAACCAAATAGTTAGAAATCAATAACACTGAGCACATATTTATTGAATTCGAGTTTTTAATATCAATATGCAAATTAGCCTTCTCGTTCACACTGTAAACAACTATTTTGTTGTATATATAAATATAATTGCATGTTGTTAGTATGTAGATACGGTTAACAGTATTAATAATGTAAAACAATTTTATTAATAATTGAGGTTTAAATGAAAATAAAATCATTGAGAATGTGATGTCAATAACTAAGGGAATTGTGATTTGAGTATTAATATAGTTTCGGTTACAGACAGAAAAACACACAATCTCCATTATAATAAGATATATATAATATTCGTTGTCCTTGGAACAACTTCCCAAGACATAGTAAATGAGAAATAGATTAATTGGAAATCTGAGGAAGATTCGAAACTATCCAGACCCACCGCACAACTGAGATTGGTTGGAATCCTAAGAAGAATCCTAAAGCGCCTAGGAGAGTGCTTTCACTCCGATTTCAGAGTAAAACCACCAGTCACTATTGCTTTGAAAAAACTTGCAAAGAAGCAAAATAATATACGACATTATTCCAAATTCCTGGAAATAGATTTATCATATAAAACGAGAAAAGCCAGTAAAAAGCGAAAAAACTGTCTCATTTCAATTCGGCACCCCCACCCACCCCCGGAACGTTTAATTCTGTGCCTGAAAGCAGACACAAATCTCTTCGGAAAATTGACATTTTCTTCTTGTTTTTATTTTTATTTTTTTTTATTTTTTTATTTATTTATTCATTTTTTGGTGTTTCCCATTGTTTAAAGTCGAGAAATGATTTCGCACGGATTTCGTTCTTTTTTTTTTTTTTCTTTTTTTCTTTTTTCTTTTTCTTTTTTTTTTTTTAGCTATCCCCACGCCTTTATTTTAACGTTTCACTTAACTGCATGAATGGGTTTCTGTGAGAGAACAAAAAGATTAATCTGATGACTAAACACTCAAAATAATAAATAGAAGGTAAATTTAATCAAATATGAAATGAATTGACAAAGAGATCGACGGACGAAATAAACTTTTTAATACACCCCTCCACACATATATATATATATCTATATCTATTATATATATATATATATACACACATATATATATACATATATATATATACATATATATATATATATATATAGATAGATAGATAGATATACATATATAGATACACACACATGTATATATAGAGAGAGAGACAGAGGGAGAGAGAGACAGAGGGAGAGAGACAGAGACAGACAGAGAGAGAGAGAGAGAGAGAGATTCAGTTGTATCTGTGTATGTTTGCATTCATATTTATGTACGTCCACACGAACAAATCACACACAGGCATTTACAGACACATGGAGAGACATAGAGACAAACACAGAGATGTATACACGTAGACCTACGCAAGCACACACACATATATATGTATGTATAAATGTATACGCATACACACAAACACACAATCACATACACACACATACACACACACACGCATATATATATATATATATATATATATATATTATAGATTCAGGTTTATCTGTGTATGTTTCATTAATATTTATGTATGTACACACAAACATTTCTCGCTGGCACTTATAGAGACACACAGAGACAGATATAGACATAAAGATTTAGACACACAAACACACACAACCTCACATACACACAAATATATATATATATGTATATATATATGTATGCATAAGTTTATATCTATTATCGATTCCTTCGTATTTGTTTGGGCCTACATTCATATTTATGTATACACATACAGACATCCGCAAACAGAGGTACACTCGGAAAAACAGACACAGAAAACATATATATAAATACACACACACACACACACATGTTATATATATATATATAATATATATATATATATAAATATATATATATATATATATATATATATTATATTATATACACCCACAATCACGTATATATATAATATTATATATATATAAATGCTGATATTTTCTACAATTTGTACATGAGAGTATATTAAAATTAAGCATGACAACCGGTCTAGTAACGATACATTTCTGTATTCAAACTTGTTAAACTCTCTCAAAAGTTGACCTTGTGTCACATCCTGCTCGTTTTTCCCAGCATCGTTAAGCAGTGGTCTTTCCCCCGAGTCTGCTGTCTCTATACCCCAGCGGACTTCAGTGAAAGACCACCAGTTAACGCTAGTGTGAAAAACTAAAATAAATTAGACTTTATTACCATTATCAATTGACTCGATGATAGTTTTTCACTGGAGATCGAGTGACTGCAAGTCTCCTCAGGTCTCCAGGACTATTCTGAGTACTCTAGCCGATCATAACAATGCTGTTATTTGGACAATCTCGATTCTTCCTCTAATTTCCTGTTCATCTAAATTCTTTCTGGTCCAAGGTCATACTCGGTAGGAAATGAACATGGGGGAACATGAATGAGTTCAAATCATGGACGATTTTGTTAACATTCCATATAATACCCTTGGGAAAAGTATGAAGCCAACTATTCTCTTTCGAACTATGGGTAAAAAGTAGGTCGTACTGGGCTCTTAAACTTTGTACGCTAACTCAGTTAAGAGAAGGAAAACGGAATTCAAACCTGGTAAAAGTTTACCTTGTGTCTCATCCTGCTCCTGTGGAGGAATTCTTAAATACATAAACATATATATGTGCGTGTGTATGCGAGTGTGTGTGTGTGTGTGTGTGTGTAACAGCGAGAGAGACAAAGAGATAGAGATAGAGATAGAGATAGATAGATAGATAGATAGATAGAGAGAGAGAGAGAGAGAGAGAGAGAGAGAGAGATAAATAAGTAAATGGAATGATTATACTTAGATAAATTTACACAACCGTATAAATATATTAGTCTTAGACTGTACATTAATATTTAGAAATCCCAGAATTAAACGAATCAGATATGAAAACAAATAATTCCCTACCTCTCTGTTTGCGTGATGTACGCGTTAGCACACACATATATATTTACAAACCCTCCACACGAGCAGGATCCAACACAACGTCAATTTCTTAAGTGGAGTTTAACAGGTTTAAATTCAGGGTTTTCCTTCTCCTAGATTGGTTACCTAGCCATGATTAAGAGCACGATCGGCCCTGCTATTTACCCATATATAGAGGGAGAATTGGATTCATACCTTTCCCAAGGGTATGAGCAACATGTGAAATGCAAACAGTTTCAGTCCATGAATTGGACTCGGGTCGACGAGTCCATCCCCTACGACTCTAACCATTAGACCACGTGCCTCCACTTTTTCTGGTCCAAGGACATACTCTGTTGGAAATTAACTTGGTGGAAGGAGTTCAAATCACACAAAAAATGCACGCATATGCGTGTCTACTTCTCACTCCCAAAATATTAGGATGTGTACTTTCAATAAATAATATGAGACAATGCAAAGATCATGATGACGTTTCTTGAGGATCCTCAAAAATGAAATTATTCCCCAACTTATTACATTGTCGAGGCACCACGCTGTGTACATCATTGCATTTCTCGAGGCAATGGAAGATTCGACGACATAACATTATGTCGAGTTGAACATTATCAACAAAGCAATGAAAAATATCGAAGGCGTTAAATGACAGTAAGTATATAGTGTGTTGTAGAAATCTCTGGTGTCTGTCAAGGTTGGCAATAGAGGGATCAGCTAATTTTCAGTTGCTGATTGAGATACATTATTTCTAGGAGAGTAGATTGACATTTACGCTTCAATTGTTTTCTTTGGTAAACTTCTTCTATAGAAGGATGTGTTCTAGCTATAGAAAACAATGGAGTGTTGGATTCATGTTGTTCATTAAATATTGGAGAGGTGATACAAGAAGTCTTAAAAGAGCCTCA
>CM042137.1:19188079-19205579 GCA_023376005.1 Doryteuthis pealeii
TGTTTTGATAATCAAACGGCTCAGTTTGCTCACAGTACCTGCTGTTGCTTATGCCATCACTTAAGAATTAAACAGGCTAATCGATGCTTATTTCAGAGCTTATTTTCCACAGTGTATTGGAAATGATAAAAGATACATCTGTTTATATCCACAAGGATTCTATACCAATATTGTATAAATGTTGTGTATGCTCCTATATTGATTGATTTGAACGGCATATCAACCCTTCTAGGGTTGTTTTTCTCTAGAGTTAAGGAAATCATATACATTGTACATTTATATTTACAATTTTTCGCGCTTTTTTCTTCAGAGCGTTTTTTTTTGGGGGGGGACATATTGATTTATGACATCAAGTATTCCTATCAAATACAATTTGTAAAAAATTGTAATGGTTCCAAGTATTACTTAATACTAAAATTTTGTAAAAGATTGCTGCTTTTACGAAACTATTTCTATTTAATAATAATCATCCGTTATAAATTATTAAATAAGCAAACAGTTATATATAGTTTCAAGTCGATAATAATAATTATTCTTAGTAAACAATTATATTAAGTATCTATTCTTATTGCATATAATTTAGAAACAATCACATACTCTCAAGTGTCCCTATCTAGTGCTAACAAATTTTAACTAGGTCTGTTTAACTAATAGATGAGAACCTTCAGTTAATACTACTCCAGCGATCCGTGATGCTTAAGGATGGAACCCTGGTGGTTGAACAGTCCATGACATGCAATACTCAACTTTGGCACTTACTCGGACTAAACGGGCGGTCAGAGAAGCCCACTCAATCAATCAGCTGTTTACATCAAGCCCTAGTCTCTATATGATTGTCCCAACCCTATTTCCTTCATGGAAATCCCCTAACCCTTATCAAACACGTGCTAGAAGACTGTAGCTGAGGGTCTTACTCTCCTGGGTATGACATTAAACTGCATCTAACGGTGAAGTTTCAATGTTGGGAGTCTGGAGAGTTTGGAGTACACCATCATCGCCATTACTACAAGGTTTACTCTGACTCGGAGTGGTAGTATATGTTAGGGTCCCATCTATCGGTTGAATAGAAAAAAATGAGTTAAAAATGTTTTGAATACCCATCAAGCATGAATAGAACAAAAGTTCTTTGACATAAAATAACCCAACAAGGGTTGACATGCCATAAAATCCAAGTAACCAGATCAGAGTCACCCCGAGTCAGAGTGGATCTGAGAGTAATGGCAATGGAGGGTAAATCTATATTTTCCAAATTTTCAGAACTGGGTCCTGTATATCAGATGCAGTTTAGTATTAAACCCAGGTATAGTCAGCGTATTCTAAGCTCCACCTACAGGGCGGTCGATATATCGAGTTTTGTGTATAAATATGGTCACCATACGTGTAAAGAGATAAGGATCTGATAGAAAGAATTGACTTGGGCAAACTAGATATGTGCGACCAGATTAGTATCTGTTATACACAATATGTTTTATACGATAAAATTGAAAGAATTAGAATTAATAACATTAAAAAGTTGGAGAGTCCGGTCTAACTTAATAAAATATTAAACATTGTTGTAGATACGAATCAATTGACAGGAATATGTCATTTACTTGAAAATGTGGCGTAGTTACTAATGTGATGGATTGTGACATCATAGTAAGTAAGTTCCAGTTCATGACACGCTATTCGTTCTTTTTTTGGACAAATATATTTGCGAAAGGCATGAACCCCTCATTCCCTCCAGCTATAGGTTAAATAATATCATACTGTTCTTCTACAAAGATGGAAACAGCATTAATTTGTAGAAAATGTCCGTCTATGGGGCATTCATGTTTTATTTTGAAATTACAGAGGGATTAATTATATTATTTTTGGTGTGTTATACATTTTTATTGGACTTTTTTGAAATTATTTGTAGCGTGGTTTCTGTGTACCTATAACTGTTATTTACAGTGTTCCTAATAAGTCGTGGAAGCAGCACCCCACAAAAAAGCAACTGTATGGCCACCTACCCCCCATCTCACAAACCATACGAGTAAGACAGGCTATGCATGCAGGACACTGCTGGAGAAGCAAGGACGAGATCGTAAGCGACGTACTATCATGGAAGCCAGCACATGGACACGCTAATGTGGGCCGCCCAGTCAGGACCTACATTGACCAACTATGTATGGATGCTGGCTGCTACGCGGAGGAACTCCCAGTCGATGAATGATAGGAAGGTTGGCGAGAGATTGTCATGGATATCCGTGCAAACTGCGCGACATGATGATGATGATTAGATATATTACTTTGTTTCTTTCTCTATTAATTTCATAGAAATTTTTAATTTTTACATTTTCACATACTTAAAAAATAAATAATAAATAATATCAAGTCATGAAATAAACAAACAGAATGTAAATAAAAGAACAATTCAAAATCAAAAAAGATAAATAAACAAATAAAATAAGTAAAAACGACAAATTATAAAAAGTGAATAAGTATGAAGATACTTCTCTAACTACTAGAACAACTACAAAACTATTACTACCACAGCAACTAATAATAATAATAATAATAATAATAATAATAATAATAATAATAATAATAGAACGAAAACGCATAAAATTCTCTTGGACTTTGAAATAAAAACGGAACACCTTATCCCAGCAAGAAGACCAGACCTATTGTTGATAAACAAAAAAGAAAGAACTTGTCAACTGGTGGATTTTGCAGTGCCAGCAGATCACAGGGTGAAGCTAAAGGAAAATGAAAAAATGGACAAATATCTGGACCTTGCCAGAGAACTGAAAAAGTTATGGAATATGAAAGTGAAAGTGATACCAATTGTAGTTGGTGCACTTGGAACAGTCCCAAAAGGATTAGAAAAGGACTTGGAAAGTTTGGATATCAGAGGAAGGATTGAAACCATTCAGAACACTGCACTGCTGCAATCTGCCAGAATACTCAGAAGAGTCCTGGAGACCTGAGGAGACTTCCTGTCACTCAGACTCCAGTGAAAGACCATCAGCTAACATTGATGTTAAAACTCAAAAGGAGTAATAATAATAATTATAATAATAATACGAGATGCTTGGATTAGATGAAAACCTTTGCAGAGTGTCTTTTATCATGTCCTTGATGGCTTTTGTTAAAAATGTCCCTTTTCTCATCTTGTATGAAAAATACCGAATGTCTTCCTAAGTAACTCAGACACTCGCATGTCTCTGGCTATTGGCATGAATGACATGTTGGGACCATTTCAATCATGGGTTCGATCTTACCGACAAATTTGGGATATTTTTTTCTCTCATCAGAACAATCTGAGGGAGGCATCTAAGCAACCGTGCCATCGTAATCACCATTGTACTCATCCAACTCTTGTGGAGCCATCGGCACTCTCCTCAGTATGATACCCAGGCACTGAGAAATCTTCGTTTTCTAGTTTTTGGTGCGAAAGCAAGCAATAGAGCAAGCTGGTTAAACATTTCTGTAAGAATGAATTGCGTCATGGTGTTATTTGCCTCACAGACAGTGAATAACTGAATAGTGGAAAATACACACAAAGCTCAGACACGAAATCAATAATTCAATATGGTGGCATTTTAGCCATCGCAATATATATATATATATATATATATATATATATATATATATATATATAGATAGATAGATAGATAGATAGATATAGATATAGATATAGATATATAATAAAATAAATATATAAAGGTTTTACATATCTATTTATTAGGTGACTAAGGAACATTCACGACCATATTGGTTTCATGCGAGGCAATCATCAGGTGAACAGCTCTATTTTATATTGAGCACTCTACCAATAATACTGCCTTTGGTATGCCATTCCAGCAAAAGCTGAAACAGTGACCATCCCACACTATATATATATATATATATTATATATATATATATATATATATATATATATAAGTTAAAAGAAAGGAATCCGACGGTATGAGTATAGATAAAAGGATATGAAAACACCACAAAATGCTGTTAAAGTGAAAACATTTTATAACATAGCTGATATTGAACAATATTTCAATTTTATGAAATTCATCTTCATATGACTTTTGTCTCCGCTCTGAACAACACGGAGTATAAACAAGCTCTGAAGATGATTTTCATAAAATCGAAATATTGTTCAATATCAGCTATGTTATAAAATGTTTTCAGTATAACAGCATTTTGTGATGTCTTCATATCCTTTTATCTACACACACACACACACACACACACATATATATATATATATATATATATATATATTTGGGAATAAAATACTTTGCTCTGTTTACAATAATTAAACATTGAACTCTCACACGGAACCTGAACTCTACAACAAACTACGGGTAGAGAATTAGGACCCACCTAGAATCACCTTGTACCAAGAACTTGGTACACACCAAAGTATATATATATATATATATGCAGATATATATATATATATATATGTATATACATATATATATATATATCATGTTCATTTTATTTTTTTGTTTATTTATCTATATTTTTACTCTATCTGAATGCCACGTGCATTATCACCTAAGCGCGTTATGTTTTCGAGTAAAAGTTTCACGTAAAAAGATCTGATAACGTTAACGTTAACTTATCACGATAAACAAACGGTTGACCAACCACTTTTTACTTTTTCCCCGTCTAGGAGTTGGGATAAACACAAAACCTGAGCAACACTAATCTTGCATCTATAATTTCATTTTTTTAGGTTTTGAACCTGGTCAGCTATTTATAACAATAAATAATTTGTGTGCTGTCGTTTTATATATTATAATATATATATATATATATATATATATATATATTATATAATATATATATATATCTGCTGATGAGCCTAATAGGCCGAAATGTACATAGAGAGATTGATTTTTCTCGGTTATTTAGCCTTACATTTAAATAGGCATTCCCGCCTAATTAATTAATTATTAATCAGTTAATTTTCAAAATTAGGTACGACTTCAATTAAGCACATATTCTCCCAAAAAGTGCCGGCAAAAAGCCATATCCAAACACATCGTGTTTACATACCTATCATATATAATATATATAATATATATATATTATATATATATATATATATATATATATATATATATATTACGGATCTTTCCTAATCCACGAAGCAAATGAATTTACTTCTAGCTAAATATACGTTTTTTTTTTAACTAATGTTATAAAATATTCCAACTTGAAGTGTGCCACCCTACATAATGCCAGAACCTATCTGGCACAGTTTATGCTTGTTCAAATGTCTACACTTGTTTGTCAACTCAGATCGCGAGTTCAATATCTTCCCTGGGTCTCTGCAATCAATATATATATATATATATATATATATATATATATATACGATAAAATTGAAATGGTTTAAAAACTACCTAATTAAGTTTCTCGCAGTACCAGGAATATTCAGTATTTCAAGATTCGCGGTACTGCGAGAAACTTAAGTAGGTAGTTTTTAAACCATTCGATTTTAATCGTCTAATTAGTTCTTTATATTGAGAATATTTTCATAGTTTTTATGAAAAAATCCCGAAGTAAATAAGATTGTGTACTTACTTGTTTGGTGGATTTAATGGTAACTGTGATATATATATATAAAATTAGGTCCGACTCCAATTAAGCACTTATTCTCCCAAAAATTATCGGCAAAAAGCCATTCTAAACAAACCTTGTTTACAACTTATCATATCGTCGTGTAATAAAAGTCACTAGAAGAGGAATATTAACCTACTCTAAACAAATCATAAAATCTAAGAGATCCGTTTAGCGTAGAGGTTATGGGATCGGCCTGTCAGCTTGGCAGTCCGGTTTCAAATCACGCACAGGGCGGTCTTCCGATCTATAGCTCTGCTGATGAGGCCTAATAGGCCGAAATGTACATACAGAGATTGATTTTTCTCGATTTGTTTAGCCATACATTTAATAGGTATTCCCGCCTAATTCATTATTAATTAATTAATTTTCAAAATTAGGTCCGACTCCAATTAAGCACTTATTCTCCCAAAAATTATCGGCAAAAAGCCATTCTAAACAAACCTTGTTTATATATATATATATATATATATATATATATATATATATATATTATGGACTCTCTCGTCGATTTTCGACACATGAGGGTTCACAAACACAATGAACACCTACACAGTGATTTGTTTATAGTGGTGAAGGCTTGTGTTGGACCATCCATACATTTTTGGCACAGTCGATAGGAAAGAATTGGTGCATCAAAGGTTGCCCCAAACACAATCAACGACCGACCTCAGGAATTTTGAATTCAGAGTTATCCCTCTCCTAGACTGGTTACCTACCCAAGGTTGAAGGGTTCAGCTTGCCCTACTATTTAACCCATAGCTGGAGGGAATTTTGAATTCAGAGTTATCCCTCTACTAGACTGGTTACCTACCCAAGGCTGAAGGGCCCAGTCTGCCCTACTATTTAACCCACAGCTGGAGTGAGAATATATGGATTCATACCTTTCCCAAGGGTATTAGCGCTATGTGAAATGCCAACAGCTTCGTCTAGGAATTGAACTCGAATCGACGATACCATTTCCCACGACTCTCTCTCTCTCTCTCTCTCTATATATATATATATATATATATATATATATGTGTGTGTGTGTGTGTGTGTGTGTGTGTCTATGTATGTAAAAATGAAACTGGAAGTGAATCTGACGGTATGTTGAAAAAATGAATAAAGGAAGGAAAGTATAGAATATATGATATAAGATATTTTAATTGATTAACATATTCTATATTATCCATTCTATACTTTCTTTCCTTTATTCATTTTTTCAACATTTATATATATATATATCATCATCATCATCATGTTGTGCAGGCAGCACGGGTATCCATGACAATCTTTCGCCAACCTTCCCTATCATTCAGCGCCACAGGGAATTCTTCTTCGCTGCAGCCAGCATCTTTACATAGCTGGTCGATGTAGGTCCTTGCTGGGCGGCCCACACTGGCATGTCCATGTGTTGGCTTCCACAGGAGAACATCACTCATGAGTTCGTCCTTGCTTCTCCAGCAGTGCCATGCATGCCTAGTCCGTCTCACTCGGATGGTCTGTGAGATAGGGGGCAGGTGACCATACAGCTGCTCCTTTGTGGGATGCTGTTTCCACGACTTGTTCAGAACATTCTTGTGCAGCTCCCATCTAGCTTATTCTCGAGGCGCCTCGTTAGGGTCCCGGTAGTGCAGCCATACAGCAGTACTGATATGACTACAGCCTGGAAGAGATGTCGCTTTAGCTTGTCAGTGAGATCAGACTTCCATATGACAGACAATTTGTTTGTGGCCATCCATGCCTTTCCTATTCGTGTGTTAATATCGTTATCTGTGGATGAGATATTACTACCCATGTATGCGAATTGTTCTACTGGCTTAAGTCTAACGTGGCGATGTCTCCTTTCTTTCTGAAGCTCATGAACTCTGTTTATATATATATAATATATATATATATATATATATATAATATATTATACTAAAGCTGAGTGAATCAGTCATTGTTTGCTGAAGACTTTTTCCTATATATGTTAATGACAAATATCATATGATTGAGTTATGTTTGAAAAAAATACATTTCAACTGCTTGTGATTAATCTTAATTTTCAATTAAGTCAAAACCGACCCGTCTCTTACTTTACATCTTGCCTATCACTTTCCCCCTCTCTATGTATATCTTCATTACCTCCTCGATATATATGTTAGTTTCTTTGAGAAGTAAAGTGAGCCTTTGGAGAGTGTGAAATATATTTATTTGTTAAGTTTCAGAAGTCCATATTCCAAGAATCAGGTCAATTTAAATTTTAAATTAGTTCAAACGTCCCCTTTCTTAGATATCTTACAGAATGATTTTAATGTTGTTTTTTAATTCTCCAGTCGTATTTATATTTTCAAATTTAATTCGTTTTGCAAATTACGTTTCCCTAATCCCAATTATCTACCCAGAGTTTAATGGGGGACCCAACGGGTTACATTTTGTCTAGTATATATATATAGGAAAATAGCACTTATCTTCAACGGGAAAAAGTTGTTTTCTGAAGTACAAATAAAAAATTATTAAACATCAGGAGGCAGAGCTATTATATAAGTAAGATTGTCATTTCTTTGAATAAATAATACGCAAACAGAGCTCTCTAAAATTCTAACGCTCATGATAGTGATCTTCAGACGATAGTGCAGCGAAAAAATAATGAAATAATTCCTTCACACCGGAACATAGCATTTTTACCGTCTCTAATCTCACTACAACTCTTTTATAGAATTATGTACGATGACAGCAAGCTAGTCTAGCGTTAAGTTTATTTCGTGGCGACAAAATGTTCTTTTTTTTTAAGAGATTAATATTTTGAATTGTTCACTTCTTAAAGATCTCAACTTTACCTTTGAAGTACTACTATTGGGGACTTTCTTGGTCCATATGTATATGTAAAGTGTAGCACTATTCCTATATTCTTCTGGTTGTAGTATCCCTTCTTTCATGACGACCCAAGTGCCCTCTCTCCCTATCGCTCTCTCTCTCTCTCTCTCTCTCTCTCTATCTCTCTCTCTCTCTCTCTCTCTCTGTCTATATATATATATATATATATATATTATATATATATATATATATATATATATATATATATATATATAATATATATATATATATATATATATATATATGCGTGTGTGCGTGTGTGTGGAGGCGCGTGGGCTAGTGGTTAGAGTCGTGGAAAATGGACTCGTCGATTCGAGTTCAATTCCTAGACGACGCTGTTGCCATTTCACATAGCGCTAATACCCTTGGGAAAGGTATGAATCCATATATTCTCCCTCCAGCTATTGGTTAAATAGTAGGGCAGACTGAGCCTCTGAACCTTGGATAGGTAACCAGTCTAGGAGAGGGATAACACTGAATTCAAAATTCCTGAGGTCGGTCGTTGATTGGGTTTGTGGCAACCCTTGATGCACCAATTCTTTCCTATCGACTGTGCCAAAAAGTGTGGATGGTCCAACACAAACCTTCACCACTATAAACAAATCAATGTGTGGGTGTTCATTGTGTGTGTGAACTTTCATGCGTCGAAAATCGACAAGAGAGTCCATAATATAATATAATACACAGACACAGAACACACACACACACACATAATATATATATATATATATATATATATATATATATATATATATATATATATTTAATATACCAAGCGTTGTTGGTAGATCCTTGCGGAGAAAAAAAACCCGGCAGAGAGTTTGATTGTAAAAATATACTACCAAACATCAACCAGGAAGAAAAAAAATTTGAAAAAAAAGAAAAGACCAAATATTCGTACCAATAAAAAAAATCTATTGGTATAGTATTTGGCCAAAAGAAAAAACAATTTATATGTATATATATGTATATAAGATATATATATATTCATTAAACCATAGCGTGAAGATCTTAAACACATTTGTAAACATATTATATGTGTCCGAAGTTTATTCCTAAATCCATATTAAAGCCCAACTCCTATAAAGATTATATCTTACTTGTGGTTCTTGTATCGTATTCTTCTTCACATATACTTAGAGTATCGCATACAATAGTCTTCTCTCAGGTGTGCTTACGATCTTGAATCAAAATCTTTATTATTCCTATTGAATAGTATAGCTATTAATTTTGTCCAACTAACATTATATGTTTCTTGAGCTTGCATTTAAATACATGTATATATATTTATCACATTCTTTCTTGACCGAATACTCCCTTCTTCAGTTTCTTGTCAACTCTATAGTATACCTTTCTATGTATTCGGATATTCTAGGGAACCTATTCATAATCTAATCAAACCCACACTTAAGTACATTCAACCAACCCTTAATTCAACCTAAACTGTATGAAAATTTTATTACTCTAATTCCCTTAAACCATATATAATGAGCGCGCTTACAATGTACATAAGTTTAGCCACTACTTGTATTTAAATTCTCTTAATGCTAATTATGATACGCCTTTTCCAGCTGAAATTCTTGTAATCCTTTAGTAAAGATTCTTGCAATATTTACGTTCGTCCTCAATTGATTGCAAATAACTCTGCCCAAGTTTCTACTTGCCAGTATAAGATACACTGCAAGTCTACAAAATGATCTACCACGCATTATGGTCTAGCTTGATTAGGTAGACCGACAGGATAATACAACCCTGAATATAATATAAGCTCAGCCAGACTTTAACTCTCGCACAGTTCTCATTTAAATACTTTTCACGGGTCTATGCATATTAATTTTTTTGATTTTTTGATTCCAACACTTCCATTAGTTACATTCATAAAAATATTACAATATTCTCTTTTGTAAATTTTCATCCTTTATGATGAGTTTTCAAAAGTCTTATGCTGGCTTGAAAATAGGCTTATATTACTCAGCCCCAAGGCACTATCCTATAATCACCATCTTGCCCCGCCTGTCTCTGGGGAGTATAGAATACGCCACTACACCTATGCGTGTCTTCTGCATGGAATAGTATATTCCCTTACAAGACTTACTACTAACATACCTACCCGGTAAAAGAGTGTCTCATAAAATCCCTCCAATAACTCATCTTCGGCATCTAATAAGACAATAATAAATAGTTATCGAGCACAAAAATCGGTCTAATTCCTCTGAGTTTCATACTGTATCGCATACCTGTACCTATCGAAAGAAGAGAAATGCAATATAAAACTATAACCCACTAAGAGTCCAGTTGAATACACGATTAAGACTCTCTAAACTCACCTATATAAAAACCAAAAATTTATAAGATAACGAACATAATATTAGTATCGCACCTGACCAATATCTTATATACATTGCTATCTAAATACCGGGCTATATAAGAGTATTGATATAGCACTACTATATAGTAAATATAATATATTTGAATTAGTATATCACTAGTGATTATTAATTATTAGAAATAAGGTGGCACCTATGAAAGTTACCAGACATATAATGATCAACTAGTAAATCAACACTAGTTAGTTTACCCCTATAACAAAAATACGCAGCATTAGGCTGAACTAGTATATTTTAGATGATGCTAGTCAATGATATATCAGGTATATATATATTAGATCGTATATTATCCTCGTCTCTTGAACATTTAGTCTATTGATAGCCATCATGCAGTCTTGCCCCTGATGAGCCTACAAAGCAAACTATAATATATCTATGACGTGGTATCCTAACAATAAGAAATTTTCATATATTCAGTGTTAAATAACACCCCTTAGTACTCCATTTCACGTAATAACTCTATAGCTATCAGATTGCACTTATTTTAGATTTTATATATTCCAGACAATAACCCCAATAACATCGTAGTAAAAATAGATTTACCTCCAAAAATTCACCCAGAAAAACAATCAACAATAAAAGTATATGACCTTAACCTTGAGAACATATATTCAAAGCTATTAGCTAGCAGATACTCACTACATTTGTATTCCTTTTCTTTATTCAATAGTTTTCCTTCCCTTATGACGAGTACAATATTGTTTTAAGAGTTTTATTTTTATAAATATTTATAACTAAACACATAAAACCACTTAAATGCGCCCGTATATTCTCCTTTTTATTATTCCTACTACCCCTCAAGAATTCCTGAGCTCCTCATAACCTAAAAATCACCATAAACATAATTGTAATAAATGAAATAACATTTACACTTTCTTAAATCGAGTAACGAGAATAAAAGTATATAGTGTCCTTAAGATGGTGATAGATGTCCTATATAGCTCACTCTAATCTATCATTGATCTATTCTGGTTACATGTATAATCTGTCTTATTTCATGTCTTCTCTCTCTCTCTATCTCTCTACTACTCCTCACTCTCTTCTACTCTCTCTCATATCTATTATATATACTCGAATATTAAGTATTAATACAAACACAAAGATAACTTAAAACTCAATACAAATGGAGCGAAGAATGAATTAACAAAGAACATCATAAGAGAAAATAATAACTATAACTCGAATATATTTATCAAATCCATAGATTCATCTAGTGTCACACACACTTCTCCAGTTATCTCACCTTTTTGACACAGATTCAAAAAAACTAAAATATTTAATCATTATATCTACCTAATTGATGAAAATCTAAAATAAAATGAATTATTATGTAACAAATATGACTACAAAATAGTAACGAAAATATTTATTCCGAACTAGTATCCACTTCATATATTATATCTAACATATATTTCTTCACTTCATCTGTTTATTAATGATATAATATTTGAACCGTGTACACAGAGATGACTGACCGAAAACATTGTAAGTAATATCTACATATCTATAAACTCATTCCTATCTCTCATATAATGTTTTATTTAATAATGCGACGAGTATATACTAAAGAAAGATCAAAGTTACAGATTGCACTGAATAAGACCAGTAAATATAATAAAACATAGGTTATAAAAATTATTCTGATTCGAATTAATCAATTATCCTATATATAGATTTACTAATATACGACGACCTAGCAAACCAATTTAACACTTATCCTTAAAGCGGAACATCTCTTGCCTACCGTTCTCCTAACTCGCGTGATAGTTCTCTACCACTAAAATGTCTATCTTATATATTGTTGAGACACCTGATTGCCTATGATTCCTCCACTGTAGAACCTCAAACTCACGTCCTTCTTACACCAATATCCATTACTCTATCTATCTCCCATCTCCATCTCTCTTGAACCTAAATTGTCATTCTTCCTCTATATATATTCGAACATTTCCAATATACCATCATTCCATATTATAACTAACAACATCACACCAAGCGACACAAACCACATATTAATACTGATATATTACAATATGAAATAAAGTTAAACGTATACTATAATAGTATATTATAACGTTATCATTCTATAGAAAAAATGAATTGCAACTCGAGTCATTATTCATAATCACTGCTAGATGTGTTTTGTTCGTGCTGTGTTCGCTTTGCAGTGTTAATTATCATTTTGTGTATAAATCTAATCCAAAGTAGCGGTGTCGAGTGAGAAATACAAGCATAAATCTAATGAATATATAGTGTGTAAACTAAAATTAATTATACATTGATAAATTTGACCAAGAGAAACTCGTAAAAATCTTACAAGTATTTTGATGTAAGATTATAGGTATTAATTTTATCGAATAACATATTTACATATAAAACTCTCCGTATCATGTACTGTTGCTTTATTTAATCTTTACTCAGAACGTTTTTCAAACTGTATTCATTTCGTGATATTGTCAGCTGAATAGTCTCATATCTATAATAATATCAGCAAGAACATATTACTCTATGTATGTTTTATATATTGATACTCAAATACTAGATCATTCATAAATCTCATGATTATCACTATTTTTTATACCACCACTCTCATAGATAACAAACCTTAACGAGATACACTAAACTGACCTCTTCAGAGTACATATATTTATATCTCTCGAAATAACTAATATAGTCCATAATAGATAATTAAATCACAAATCACCAAATCGTAAAATAGTTCTAACTAAAGATCAGATAAAACTTATCATCATTATCTTATTAAATTCAAATCACATAAATGTGTACATGAGCCATGAAGGTTATATCACTCGCATATTCAATAAATATTAATGCATCTGCAATACTATCATTTATCGAAAGTAATTCATGTATCCAATATTATGCAATGGAAACCGTATAACATATGAATTTATTAATATTAGTCTCATATCTATTGCATAAGTGTTCATTATAATAACTAATGGAACTGCCGATTATATATATATAATTAGCAATTAGATGATAACGGAAAGAATCAGAGTGTGAATGATATTATCCAAGAACATGAATGTTAATGATTGGTAATATAACCTCCGTGAACTGAAAATAGCCCCCAGACTATATGTTGATTGCGTGAAAAGTATAAAAAATTATCTCATATAAAAAAAACAGTTACCAGACCAATCTGTTATATTACTCAACCAAACTGCAATAGAAAACCAATCTTGAAGAAACAAAGTAAATCCCGCAACCAAGATCAACTCACCATGTGGTTTCCAACTCCAACCCTCATAGCAAAAAATATCTAACAAATCTGTATTAGACAGCTAGCAATATTTCTCGCACAACAAAGATTAACAACAACCCTATAAAGCTGACTACCTAACAAAGAAGATATTATACAAAATATATTATATTCTATCTATCAACCAAATCAATACATATCTACCTCCATATTCATAATGAAATAACACTATAATTAGATACAACAACTCAGCCAGCGATCGAGCGTAGACACCAGAAACATCTCTCAAAAATACCAAGAAATGAATAATTTAATGCACAGAAGTGCCTCCAACTACGCATAGGAGTAAGTATGCACAAATCAATAATAATTCTCAATACTCAATTACCACTACTTTATCTATACCTAAACAATATTAGATCAGTAACGTTCATAATTAACTCATAGTATATAAATTTAGTACCTACTTCAGCAACCACCTTATAATAAGTCAATACATATTATATAGATAATAATAAGTAGTAATTGTTTATCTGACCAAAAAGTAATATAAGGAACAAATATGAATATTAATTAGTATATTCTGGTTCATAATTCATATTATGTCTATCATACTTACTCTAATTTTCACACTATGCTGTAATTAAGCGGTCGAATCGTACCGCAGAGTACTGAGAAACCTTCTTACCATTGATCATCAATTACCTTTATATTAAAATTCTCAAAGGTGAAAAAGCTGATTGCTATTACTGAGTGAGAACACTCATCTAACACTAACACAAATATAGTCGCTAAGTTCATAGCTATGTCAAGTTTTTTATCGTCAGCCATACTACACACAACCCAAAAGTTAATCCGGGTAGAAGAGTGTGTTAGTAGTAGCAAGTCCATCTGTTTTCGTGAAAAACCTCTTTATATTAATAATTAAATATATAATATATATAATATTATATTATATATATATATATATATATATAATGCTATATTAATAAGTAAAACAGTGCTCAATATCATGGATAGAGCATTTATATGTAAGTTAAGGTAGTATGGGCATGGACTCAACGGTACCTGGTTACTGACAGTTTCTCGCCTATCTGATCGTCAGACCAAGTTTGAAGATCGCATAGGTGAGAAACTGTCAGTAACCAGGTACCGTTGATTCCATGTCCACGCTACCTTAACTTATATATTATGATGTTGTTTGGCAAAATATGTTTTACTTTTTGTTTGGCACTTTCCAATAATAGGGCTGCTTTTTTGTATCTAGAACTGTATTAAGATTCGAGTTTGGAGGCAGCTGGTAAAGTTAATTCATTAGTATGGTTCTTAATGTTTCAATATATTTTATGTACGACTCTATGCAATTTACTGTTTGGTGTGGAGTGTTGGTTAATTGAGTTGATAAGGATTCTTCCTATTTTAGTTTTCACTGCTTTATTATATCGAGAGTTAATCCCCTTTATGCTACACCCTCTATTGATTTTTTTATCTGTTATCATTCTTGAGATATCATGCGCCTGAGTTGTTGCTATTTCTAAGGGATACCTCATATTCGTTTTTTTAGCTTGATTAAAAAGTCTACTTTTACGAGACTTGATGGAAAATCTAGCACACATAGATCTGGGGTTCTGATAGAAAATGGCTGGAGGGTGATTGAACGCAATATTGATAAAATTAGCACAGTATTTGGTTTTCTTTATCGCAGATAGTTGTTAGTTACAAGGTCAAAAGAGACGTCTAAGAAGTTTAATGTTTGCTTTGATCTCAATATGGAATCGAATACAAAAATTGTAAAAGCAGTTGCAACCCAAGTATTGGCAATTTTCCATCGTATATGGGTACTTCAACTAGTTAATAATCAAATAGGTAGATCCATAGTTAAGTTACGTATCGAAAAGAGATATATGAATTTAACAACTCCTTCGCACGAGCAAGATATGACACAAAGTATTTTAGTTCAGAGTTTTAATTCTCCTAGACCGGTTACCATACCAAGATTAAGAGATAATTCTGCCCTACAATTCACGCATAGCTGGAGGGAGGATAATTGGGTGCATGCCTTTCCAAATGGTATTTCTGCGATGTGAAAAGCTACCAGTCTCGTCAAGGATTTGAACTCGTGTGACCATATCCATTTTCAAAGACGTTAACCTTTACACTACGGGTGTCTACATTATCGAAAAGAAATATAAAGTATCATCTAAAACTAGTTAAAAGTTTTCCTTCTCCTAGACCAGTTGCCATATCAAGGTTAACAGATCATTCTGCTTACAGTTTACCCATGGCTTGAGGAGAGTAATTGCATGCATACCTTTCCAAATGTTTTTGAGCAATGTGAAAAGCTACCAGTCTCGTCCAGGATTTGAACTCGTGTCACCGTATCCATTGTCAACGACGATAACCTTTACACCACGGCTGCCTCCATTATCGAAAAGAAATATAAACTGGTATTTAAAACTAGTTCAAAAAATTATTGGCTGATTTTCATGACTGTGATACTAAAAGCGGTCAACCGAAATTATATGAGCTATAAAAAAACTCAAAAATTTAGAAATAATCCAAAACTCGATATTGCACAGTTTATAAACGGAAAAAAAAACATACTATTTTCGGTTGCTCCTGTAATTTGATCACACAACCAGAAAATATGCAGTTTCCGTCAAAAATGAATCAGTTGATGCGTCATAACAGTAATAATCTCTAATAGCAGTATTTCTTTTTAAAAACCAAATTGATATTTACTTGATTTGGCTTAGTCTGATACATAGACCTCAGGTGGGTTAGAGTACCTGGTATTCTTAAGCGGTCACTAATTTGAGCTTGGAACATAACTTCGGAGTTCTGGGAGGTAGTGCCACTTTCAGCTTAAAAATTCCGATAAATAAATAACAAAAAAGCGCATATCAAAATAAAATAGAAAATAAAATAGAATAAAAGTGAATTAAAAGAAAGTTTCGTAGTCAAACTCTTTCTGTTTGTTACTGCTAGTTTCCTGAAATAATCCCAATCTTCAGACGCGTAATATATATATATATATATATATATATATATATATATAATATAAATTGATTGGGTATCAATTTTTTCTTGTTTTTTTTCATATATATCATGAAGCATGGGATGGGAAATGAATGAGCGAACAAAAACAAAAAAACAGAAGAAAAACAGAGTTTCAATATGCAGCCGTTGTTCTGAACCTGGTTCAATTTATTTATTCCAATATTTCGGGTGACCTTCACCCTTTATCAAGGTATCATAACTTTGACTGTAAAAAAGTCAATTATATATATATATATAAATATATATATATATATATATAATATATATATATATATATATATATATATATGTGTGTGTGTGTGTGTGTGTGTGTGTGTAGAATTAAACAAAAGGCACGTTTCCTGTTTAACGATTTTATTGATGATCTTTTCACGCTTTCTGGACA
>CM042137.1:19210579-19244729 GCA_023376005.1 Doryteuthis pealeii
TCTGGCTAAGCTTTGTTACATATCGAAGCGAAATATCAATTGAATGAAGTTGTTTTGTGTTTTATCCGTATTTCTTCAATTTTCAATCTGTTACTCCTCATATATATATATATATATATATATATATATATATATATATTGTTAATAAGCATATATATATTTTGTTAATAAGCATATATATATATATATAGTTAATAAGCATATATATATATATATATATATATATATATATATATATATATATATATATATATATAAAAGTTATTTAATAGATAAAGGGGAATTTTTCGGGAAAAAAACAGATACATTTTTTACAGAAGGTTTTTTTTAAATAAATGTAAACTCTCCTTTATTTACAATTATTCTAATGTAAAAATTATTTCAATCCCGCAAAAATATTTCTTTTAAGATTATTCAAAATGGCACCAGTTTGAACAGTGTTTTAGTTTTGAACTAAATTCCGTCATCCGTTGCTGACGAGAGCAAATCATGTGAAATATACAGAAGAATGTATGGTGTGTACAGAAAAACAAGTTTTAGTAGGAAAATTTCTAAAATTAGGTAGACTGTCGATGAAGTGAGAACACACTGACTTTCCGGTATAGAAATTCCTTTTTTTTATCATTCTTTGATATTCCTCTATGATAAGTGATTTTGTTTTTGTTACCTTAAGATCTTGAGTGTGAAGTATCCCTTCATTATCATTACTCCACGCTCCAATCTGAATCGGAGTGGTAGTATCTATTCGGCCCCTATTTTGGGGTCAAATAGATATGTTTAAAACATTATACACATTTGATAGGACCGTGTGCAAAAACAAACGAACAAGCAAACGAAAAACACTTAAGAAACCACCATACAGTAAACATGAACCTACAATGAATGCCATTCCCAAACCTCTGTGCATAAAATAACCCTAGATAGGTTGACATAACTTTAAAATCAATCAATCATAGTTTCTTGCATTAAATTTTGTATAACCTCTAACTTTCTAAATAAATTTTGCTTCATTAAAATATATTTAAAACGTTCTAACATTGTGGATTTCTTTAAATGGTCATCCATATATAATTATTATTATTTTACCCCATTTGGGTTTTTCATATTAGCGTTAGCTGATGGTATTTCACTAGAGTCTGAGTGACAACAAGTCTCCTCAGGTCTGCAGGACTCTTCTGAGTATTCTAGCCGATTGCAGCAGTGCAATAGTGTGGATGGACTCAATTCTTCCTCTGATTTCCAGATCCTCCAGTCTTTTTTCCAAATTTACTGGGACCGTTCCAAGTGAACCAACAACAATCGGTATCACTTTCACTCTCATATTCCACAGCTTTTTCAATTCTCTTATATTGCTGGTGTATGTCCCCAAAAATATGTCCATATATAGAGAAGCTTTTTTGGGGTAATTTATGAGGAAGTGTGTCCCGGTCTCCTCTGCCTCAAGAGTTGCTGCCCGGTGACTATTAAAATAACGACCCAGCTCAAGCTATTCAAAACTATCCATCTATCTATCTATCTCAATTTGGTCATATTTATCTATATTACTTTAAATACTAAGATTTTTTTTAAATGTCTGTTTAATGTCTTGTTTTTATTTTAAATAAACAAGAATTACGACAAAAAAAGAATCGATCCCCCCAAATACATTTACTTGTCGAAAATATATATCTGTCTCTATTTGTTAGTATCTATCTATATTATTTTGTTTATTTATCTATCTCAGTCTAGTCAAAACTATATATCCATCTTCATATCTAAACAAGAATCACGACAAATTACGATAAATAAACAAGAAGTACGACGAGCTGGGGTTGTTATTTTGATAGTCACCGGGTAGCGGTCTTTGAGGCGGGAGACCGGGACGCACTTCCTCATAAATTCCCCTTTTTTGTTTAACTGGGTTTTTTTATGCTGTTTGGGTTTCTTGTGTTTTTTGTTGTTTTTTTGTTTTTTTTCTGTATCTTTTTTTTTCTTCTTTTTACGAAATGCGGGCTGAGACGGACAGATGGAAAACGGGGAATGGTATCAAAGGATAAATTGGAAGGGGATAGGACGGGCTTGCGGGGGACTGGCTGAGACGGTCAGACGGGTAACAGGCCGAGACGGACAGATGGAGGAGAGGCTGAGACGGAACGACGGAAGATGGGGGATGGGATGATGTGAGCAGTTTGTGAAGATATAGGCAAATTTCATTTTCGGTACCGTTTGGTGGTCCATATTTTGAATCCATTAGGGAATTTGTTGAGGCGTTTCTTATTATTTTTACATAAACTGTGTCTATGGAAACTTGCAGATGTAAACGATATGAGTCCCTCCATGATAATTAGGTTTTGGGAAGAAACTATGCGTAGTACAGACTTAGAATTAAATCAATTAGACGTCAATTTTTATCAGAATGACTCAGATGCAGATGAAACATATGCTGTTGTACATATGGTAGATAATGTAGACCAAGGGTCACCAAACTACGGCCCATCGGTCGGGTTCCGGCCCGCGTAACTTTTTATCAGACCCGACGACGGCACTTGAATTTGTAATGTTTTCGATAAGGTTTTGAAAATAAATATGTTGGTTAAATTTGTTTTTGTGCATTTTATGCTACTCATCCATGAATATAACAGGGAAAGATAAATTTTTTTTTACATCTTTTTCTCAGAGCTTTCGTTCTGGCTAGCACAATAATAATTTGGCCCGCGCTCGTTATTTTTTTCGATTATCCGGCCAACAAAGAAAAAAGTTTGGTAATCTCTGATGTAGACCAATGCAGGATATTTACTGAATTTTTTAAATTTTTTATTATTAGTTCTATTGTTCAAACACTAGTTACATTGACTTTAATACAATTCTATTGGATTTGAAAGGTTTTAAAGTAAGCTTTTATGAAACAATCACTTTTCCTTGAAGAAGTTTGAGCGAAAAGGGTATTTTAAAAATTCAGTTATGAAATATGGATATGTAAAAAGAAAATTAAAAACTTCACTTATATATATTAAAAAAAGTACACAAAGATCGAGGGAAACGACGATGTATTTAAGTTATAAAGAGATTAACATGGATTAATGGGAGATTAACATGGATTATACAGCAGATGAAAGGCAGAAAAATAGCCCTTTTTCCGTCATTCGGCCTTGTATTTATTGATGTACCTATGTGAAATATATATATATATATATATATATATATATAATATATATACGAGGGTGAGTCAAAAAGTAATGCCATTTTGTTTAGGGCATCCTTCAAATTATACTAGAAGCTTTATACATAAAACAATACAAACCATCCTTAAACAAAATTAATTTCCAATGCAGTACACACATTTTAAAATGCCTATAACTCCTTTCTCATCAATTCTTCTCCTTCCAGCCTCCACATTAATGTAATTATAAAAAAAACTGGAACACATCACCCTGATGATGACACTTCGAAGTGCTGAAAGTACTCGGGATCTGAACTTTGGTAGACTTATCCCCGAATTCCACCCAAACATTAAAAATTTGACCAGAAAACTCGAAAAGATCAAAAATAAAATTGTTAAACAGGGGATGTGTCTTTTATTTAATTCTACATGTATAAATGAAAGAATGCTGCCCAAATACACACACACATATATATATATATATGTGTGTGGTGTGTGTGTGTGTGTCTGTGTCTGTATCTGTGTATGAATTGCAAATGTTAACTATTAGCATCAGTCCTTTACAGTAGAGACCTTATTTGGTTTCAATAAAAGAGTCAAAAGAGATGGTAGATTACCTGGACGTTACATTTAACCCATGAAAAGGAAAAGTGTGACCATGCAGAAATCATAACGATCCCTTAGGCGACATAAATACCGCATTTCACAATCTAATCAGGTGCCAAAATCCAATTTTTAAGATATGATCTGTAAACTCGTAATAGTGGGATTTCGAAAAGAACAAAAACGCGAATATGAAAAAGCCGCTAGAAACAGCGGGTAACCATGTAAGCTGTCATTCACGAATTGGAGTGAATGCAAGTGAATGCGGTAAACTGGCACAGGAGAAATGCGAGAGTAGCCATAATTGAATGGGAAAGGGGGTCCACTGAGAATTGTATGAGAGATTAAAATCTTATATGCACAAACTAGAATCTGCCCTAGAAAAGGAGACCTAGAAAAGTATCTGGAAACGTGAGATAATAACGGGCTATCTAATCCCGGCAAGAAGACCAAGCCTAGCGTTAATTAACACTAAAGAAAGAATTTCTAATGGATTTTGCCTTTTCAGTGGACCACAGATTCAAAATAAAAGGAAAAGGTAAATAAATACTTCGATCCTGCTGGAGAGCTGTAGAGGCCTTGTTGTTGATGTTCGCAAATAATATTAAATGACGAAAAATAATATGACACAGCTTAAGCAGAAAATACGGAGAAATGATAAAAACAAAGGATGTATCTTATTATAATGGAGATTGTGTGTTTTTCTGTCTGTAACCGAAACTATATTCCTACTCAAGTCACATTCTCTTAGTTATTGACATCACATTCTCATGATTTTATTTTTATCTACCTCAATTATTAATAAAATTGTCTTACATTATTATAAATACTGTTAATATGTCTACATACTGACAACATGCAATCATATTTATATATACAACAAAATAGCGGTTTGCAGTGTGACGGAAAGGCTAATTTGCATTTAAATATTAAAAAAATCGAAGTTAATAAATATGTGCTTAGTAATTGATTTCTAACTGTTTGGTTTTTTTAATGAATATAAGCAAAAATCTCTTCAATGAATCTTAAATAAATCCATTAACAAGATAAAATACTGTCATTTTATTATTTACTTCCTTTTATCTAAATACTTAAATTAGAAAAAATAACATGAAAGATGAGAGTGATGGAAGAGTAAGTTTTCAGTTGTTCCATTTTTATTATACTCCTCTGTTTCAAATCTTTTTTATACCCCCTCTGTTTCACATCTTTTTATCTGTATTCTTATTTAATTTCATTAGCCTTTCTAATTTAATACAACATTTTATTACATTAAAACTTAAATACTTGCACCCGGAGGGTGCATATATTTGCTAGTTTATATAATGACAAATAAATTTATTCGGAGAATAAATTCGTAATTAACAACAAAATGTGAATGTTAAAAAGAAATAGAATGTGTATATAGGATGTGGAAAGGTTTGCTAAGAAATGTATAATGTGAAATGTGAAATGTTTATGTAGTCGTCAATGTTCAATCAGACATGGACCAGAAATGTAAATTAAGTGTGTGGATACGACCTGATGAAATTGATTCCTTATGTTTAACGAGGTGGTACATAAACATTTCACATTACACATTTCTTAGCAAACCTTTCCCATCATATATACACATTCTATTTCTTTTGAACATTCACATTTTGTTGTTAATTACGAATTTATTTTCCAAATAAATTCATTTGTTATTTTATAAATACATGCTTTGTTTTTATCATTTAAGATTTAAATTATTGTTGTAAAAAGCAATTAAATTATTAATATCTGAAATACTTTTATAATTAAGAATAGATCTTGTGTCACATTCTGCTCGTGAGGAGGTTTTGGTTGATATATATAATATAGAAGCTGTATGAATCAACACCATTTGTGCACCCTTAAAGTTTAGCTAATAAAATATTCATTGGATTACAAAATGGCCTTTCTCTGACAAATCTAATTCAGTTCTTGTCATTTTCAAAGCACTACGGATAGCCTATTAATAACTGTATTTATGATTAAAGATTGCGTTTAAAGCGTTATTAAGATGTAATTTACAGGGGACGATGTATATTGCCTTTTACTAGCAGCAATAAATAAATAAGTTAAGGAATAATTCCGTATTCTAATATGCAAAAGCATTAAATTATTCAAAGGGAAACGTAGGTGTTTGTGACATGATAAAGCTGAAAAAGAATTTGAAAAACCAGATTTGTGGTAAGCATGTCGGTTATTCTGCCAATGAGTAGTTCCTTAAACTTTAAAAAACAATTTAGAAAAGAACTAGACCACAGCAGGGAAAAATATTCAGAATCGCCAGGGTCATCGAAATATAATTAGAACAGTACATAAATTCCAAAAGAAGTTTGATTAAAAACAGAATTCATTTTGATACATCCTAATACTCCCTGAATTAAATCATCTCTGGTACAAGGATATATTGATAGAGTACCCATAGAGGATCGAAAACACCGTGTCTGATGATTGCGATTACCACGCCATGAGGAATAACGACTTAGCGATATCAGTTTTAATGTTCTATTTATAATAAATTAAAACATCTCTGACAACCAATTAGCGGTGACTTTCAGTGAAATGACTTTCTGTTTAACAGATTACGTAGCTATGGGTTACGGCACTGACCCCTGTGTAAACCCTCTATTCCCAAGTCGAAAGAAAAATGCCACCCAGAAGCCACATAGAGGCTTCATCTAACGACGTCGCCCCTCCTCGAGTAAATATACCCACGCCGTTATGGCTGCTTCTGGGGCTGAGATTCATAAATCTAAAAACCTTGAACGCCGACCAGAACGTAGTAAAGGAGAGTTTGATCGACAGCTCCTGCATCACTCTGTTTGGTCAGAAAACTAAATCAACGAACAAAGAAAAAAAAGCTGTCAAAATGTTAACCACACAGAAAATTGATTCGACACACAGAAATGAATCTCCTGCTTAGACAAGTCCCCAATTCTTTTTTTAAAGTCAAGGGGCATCATTTCACTGCTTGTGAATTTTTCATGCCAGCATTGAGGTCTTTCAATGGAGTAAGTCTCATCGTGTCTCCAGGACTCTACTGAGTATTATAGCCGATCCTCATAATGATGTGGTCTAGATTGTATCGATTCTTCTGATTTCTAAATTCTCTAGTCTTTTTCCAAAAGTGACCGTTCCAAGGACTCTGGACAGCAGGATTGGTAAAATCCACAGGATTTCCTCTCGTTAATTAACACTAGGTCTTGTCTTTTGGACGAAATTAGGGGATCTGTTTTTTTTATCTTAACATCCCAGAAAATTATTCGTCTTATTCTCTCGAATGGATTTTCAGATCTCCAGTACTTAGCTCTCCAGCATCCCTCTAAGTATCTTGGCTGGTTTTAAGCAGTGATGTGGTCTGGATAGTTTCAATTCTTCTTATAATATCCATTTCAAACAGTTTATATTCCAGGTTCTTGAAGATTGTTTTAAGAGACCCATCTATGTTTTGGTAATACTGTTACATTTAAGTTCCACAATTATTTTTCAATTCGCTTACAATATACAGTTATTAGTTTACTTTTTCGCCGTCCTTCATTTTCATTCTGTGATCTGCTGACACGGCAAAATCCAAAAGATTGTCGTTTCGTAGATCCTACATATTATCATAGGTTGCATCCTCAACATCAGGAATGTGCTGTAGAATGGAGATTTCATTTTGTCATTTTAAGGGTTGGGTAATGTTTTGTTTTTATTGTACTTTGGGGGTATTTTTTTTTCTTTTCTTCTGTCTTTTTTTTTTGTTTTGCATACAGTAATGGCTTTGACGTTGTAATAAATTTTGATAAACGCAACCAAAGTTTACAAAAAACATACATCATCTCATGGAGAATTTTAGCTTTCTCTATTATACCAAGTCACGAAATGCTAAATACAACGATTTAGCAAAATGTTAGAAACTTCTACCGAGTTTTTTAGACGTTTTTGTGGAAGCCACAGAATTTAACAGTAAATTGCTTAACAATTTATTTTTTGCGCTAAATTCAAAAAGAAAAGTATTTGCCAACTGACAATTTTAAAACAATTCTAAAATTATTATTATCATTATTTTACTTCAATTCAAATTCGTTGTTTTTCAACACAACGTGAATGGCATAAAGTCACTATATGTATCTTCTATGTATTCTAGCTGCTATCAATAGCGCTGTAGTATGTATTCTCCTCTCATATTCATTTCTCCAATCTCTTTTCTAAGCATCTAGGAAACATTCCCAGAGCACCAACTGCAGTTTATACCACCATCACCTTCATCAACAGATTCCTCAACTTTCTGCTAAGATCCAAATATTTAACTATCTTTTTGTTATCTTTTCTTTTCACTCTGTGGTTAGCTGGAACGGCAAAATCCACCAGTTGACAAGTTACTTTCTAAATAATAATTAACACTTGGTATTGTCTTCTGGCTGAACCGTTTGTATTTCAATATCTCAGAGAATCATCTGCACCGCATTTTCTTATTTATAACTCTTTTTAGGGATGTGTTGATCTATATAAAGTAAGTCATGTGTTCCTCTTTTTCCCTGGCGTCATCGTTTCTGTTCTTCTGGAAAAAGCTTACGCCAATTCATTGAAAAGTATATTTCTTCTTTTATTATCGCTGTCAATATTTTCCACATCATGGGCAGACAAGTTATGGGTCTATAATTGCTAGGGATATTTCCTTTTTTGTGGGTCTTTCGGGATTTGTGTAGTTATTCCTTTTGTCATTCATTCGGGTAATTCGTTTCCTGTAAACATCTGTTGAGTTGTTGGGCCATTCTCTGGTTGATTGAAATGAATTTCTTGAACCAGAATCCGTGTATGCCATTATGGCCTTGTGTTTTCTAGCTTGCTATTTTTTAAGTGTTGATCTGAGCGTAATTATGTGCATGCTTGCTACAGAACCCTCCTCGATTTCCTTCAGTTCATTTTTAATATCGCTAATAAATTTTGATGTGTTCTTTTTCTCCCATTTTTCATTATATCATTTGTGCCGTTTACTGAAGTCTGGGTGACGGTACGTCTCGCCAGATTTCCGGGACTCTTCTCAGAATTCAAGACGATCGTAGCTGTGTTGTGGTTCTTCCTCCAATCCTAATATTCCCGTTCTCTTTTCCAGTTTATTATTTTGGGGAGAGGGAGTATTAATTCAAGCACTCCAACAATCATTGGTATCACTGTCACATTCATGTTCTATAAATTTCCAGCAATCTGACCATATTATGGCATTTATCCAGTTTCTTTTCATTTCTGGTCCGGTTACGTAATCTAAAATATGTTGAGCATATTTTCAGCTAGTATTTAAGATTTACTAAATGTTAGTTACGCCTAAAAGCTGGTTATTTGATCTAAACCTTATATAGAAAGAAAAAAAGATTATAGTTATGAAACAATATGATCAATATCTGTCATAGCTCTCTATATATTTACTAACCGTAGCGAACAGGATGCGACACAATATCAGTTTCTTAAGCATCTCTTCTATCTACTCATAGCTGGAGAGAAAATATTTGGATGCATACTTTCCCAAGGGTATCAATGCTATGGGAAAAGCAAACAGCTTCTTCCAAGATTTGAACTCGAATCACCGAGTATATTTACTATGAGGATAACAATTATACCACGGAACTTCGTAGGTCTATAAGTGAGAAAATAAATTTATAGGCATCACTACTATTAGCGCTATGTGAAAGGAAAACAGTCTCATACAGGATTTGGACTCGGGTCACCGAGTGTATTTACTACTGTTACATATTAATTGGATCCCTATTACTTTTTAAGGTAGTATAGAAATCCTTATGGCGATCAGTACAACTGATGGCCTTGAGAGTGAGTGACAATGCTTGACCTCACTCTCACCTTGCGTTCTGGGATGATCGTGAGAATCGGAAGCGATAGAAAGCCCTTCCGGTTTAAGGGGTAAGCAACTTAGTCAGTTGCAGTAGAGTTGCAGTAAGTGAGTTGCAGAGTTAGAAGCTAGCAAGATGTGACTCTCAGCGCGCATTGTCTGGTCTGGGTTTATGAATAAAGAAACATAATTATAAATCGAAGTCTTGTTGTTATTACTAAAAGCTAACAATGACACAAGGCTTCTGATAAGAAATGATCCCCAGCAGAACCAGACACGGAACCCAGATAAGAAAGACCAGACGAGACCTGTAGAAGATATACCAGACCATTAGAAGATAGAAGAAGCAGATCCGGCCAGAAGAATAAAAGAGGTATATAACACTACGACAATAATAATTATACGATGGGCCTTCGTATGTCTATAAGTGAAAATATAAATCTATAGGCATCACTAGTAAGCTAAGGAGAAAAGATTCCTAAAAGCCGGATATGAGGAGAAATTTTTAATGTACGACTTGACTGCTTGAAATAGAAAGTATTTATTTGAAGTTGGCTGTAACCGACAAGCCGTATCCCTTTCTCTGTGTTTTAAATTCGGGGTGGATAAACGTTGTCAACTGGTTAAGAGAATATCGGGGAACCATACGCTACCCCCAAAAAAAAAACAAAAAAAACAATGTCATCTTAGTTCAACTGACCCACTTCCAGTCGTTCAACTAGGTTACTTGAGACAAAAACAATTTAATGACTTGATACGATGTTGGTTCTTTTTTCAATATGTTTTTTTTTTTTTATTTGTAGCATTAGATTGTATTTAGTAAAATGACTGAAATCGATAGAATCTGACAAATGGAGAGATAGATACGATTACTGATTATAAGAGATAATAGGTAGATGAAGAGATAGAGATAGGTATAGATTTTTGACTGAAATCGATAGAATCTGACAAATGGATAGATAGTTACGAACTGAACAGCGCTGTGGTCTGTATTGTCTTGATTCTTTATCTGATCGCCAATTCCTCTCGTCTACTTTTCAAGCCCTTGTAGACCTAATATTAGCACACGACTACACGTGGTATCACCATCACCTTCATGTTCCACGGTGTTATCCATGTTCATTGTTTTCAGATTTCTATATAGTTATATTCACTTATTTGTTTTATTCACTCTTTGGTCTGCTGGACTACCATCCTCAATGCTGACGAGCCACATTACTCCTTCTTTTCTATGCCCATAGAGTCTGTCAATTTTATCCCTCGGATGTATGGCCTTATATTATATTATATTATTATTATTATTTATTATATATCTATAAATTTCTACCTAGTCCAGTTTAAGAAGGGTTCATACCATCTTATAAGGGGGGGGGGCTACCCCGATATTCATTTCTTTGGTTATATTTTTGAAGGAGAGATTTGTTTTAAGAATTTTTTTGTTCTCCTGTTGTACTATTTACGTTAATCTTTATTTACTTGATGGTATCTGGTTTTAATACGCCCAGATATTTTTAGTTTCCTTTTTCTTCGGTTTCACCCAAACCATCATTGGGTTTTCACCCAGGTCTGAGGGTTAGGGAAGGTAGTGATTCTAGGCATTCTATGTGTTCATGTTTGCTCTTTGTTTTTTGTTGTCTTTTTGTTTTGTTTTTTTTTGTATTATATTCCAATAGAATTGATAGTACTCTCCTAAGGAGATGAGCAGTTCGACAAAGTGCAATCTTTTGGTTTTCATATATATATTTACCAACCCCTCCGCACGAGCAGGATGTGACACAAAGTCAATTTCTTAAGCTGAGTTCAACAGGTTTTGAATTCAGAGTTTTCCTTCTCTTAGACCAGTTGCCTAACCAAGGTTAAAGAGCCCAGTCTGTCCAACTATTTATCCATAGCTGGAGGGAGAGTAGGATTCATACCTTTCCCAAGGTATTAGTGCTAAGTGAAATGCAATTACCAAGTCCAGGATTTGAACTCGGGGCGACGAGTCCATTTCCCATGATTTAACCCATTACACCACGCTTCCTACTTGGTTTTCATATAGGCTGGTACTGGTACGCACCTTATCAAAGTGTTTATCTGTCTTTTTCTTGGTTACCCAAACCACAGTAGTCGCCGAATTTCACCTCTTTCGCGATTCTTTGCCGCTTTCGTTGGGAGGATCGGCCATGCCCATTACACCTACCACAAATCTCATTGGGTCACCCAGTCCTACTTAGTATTACACTCATTTTGTATTAGTTTTCTTTATTCGTCTACCATGTGGTTAATCGATCCCCCCCCTCTCTCTCTCTCTCTCTCTCTCTCTCTCTCTCTCTCTCTCTCTCTCTCTCTGTTGCGTCTTTTCTATTTTTGATTTGATATAATCGGTCATTATGACATTATTTTGTGTTGCTATTTTAAAAGATTCAGTTTCTCTCTTGATGCTTCCCTTCTAGGTTTCTCGTTTGCAATCTCTCCGGTTATTGCTTGAAGTATCCGTAGAGTTGTTTCTTGTCCCATTTCTTTATGTTTCTAGTTTTTGTTGCTTTTTTATCCATATACTACAATTCTTGGCTCCTTTGATTATGATTATCATTATTACTAGCAAAATAAAAAACACCATCCGGGCGATGTAAAAATACATTTTTGAAAGATATTGCTTGAGGAAGTGGAAGTTAAAAATTAAATATCGGAGAGTTTGAACCATAAATCATGAAATCATCAGATTTATTAAAGGAGTAAAAAAAAATTTGAAATCGAAACTAAGTTCTTATTAACTTTGAATATCTATTAAATTATTTTAATAGATATTCAAAGTTAATAAGAACTTAGTTTCGATTTCAGATTGTTTTAATTTTTTTTACTCCTTTAATAAATTTGATGATTTCATGATTTATGGTTCAAACTCTCCGGTTCAAATTTATGGTTCAAACTATATATGAATATATGATACTTCGGTTGTATCTATTAAAACTTGTTTTAAAAAACAATGAGGACTGTCTAATGCTGCATGCTCAAATTTTGAGTGTATTTATTCTATGTTATGATGATTTCGGGTATAGGACGTAACGGTGACGTAGTTTTTGTTGCAGACAAAAACCGGAAGCGAATCTCCATTATTGATAGATTATTATTATTATTATTATTATTATTATTGTTGTTGTTGTTGTTGTTGTTGTTGTTGTTCTTATTTTTTATTGTTGGGATTTAACTTAATCAACTTTCCCTAATTCTAGTAATCTTAGATATTTTCGGATTTAATTTTTTACCGCTTTCAGTCAAGGTTTAGTTTTCCCTATGTCGCTTTCGGTGAGAAAATCGCTTTCGTGTTTCTTAATAAGTTTTAGCGCCCTGGCTGTTTTTTTTTCACTTGTTTTAGCGAGAAGGCAACATTTTCTGTAATCTCCATTTTATCCAATCCTTTGTCTTTCCTCTTATTATTTCTTTTTCTTTCTTCTCGTTTTACATTTCTTCCGTTTCTCTATTTTTCCATCTAATAACTTTTCAGTATGTCCACTTTGATATGTAATGCTGCAAGCTGTTGACACTAATCCCTCACCGATCAAATATTAGTAATCTTTTGCGATTTTTTTTCATTGTTTTCATTTTCCGTTTTATATATACTCGGGGGGGGGTCTGCGAATACCTTTGGACCCTTTTACAACAATATTACAAATGCTCATCATAATACTGATGACTATCCGTAACAAAAAGGGAACAATTCAGACTAACAATTTATTGTGAATATGAAGGCACGTTATGTAATGTTATCGTCGTAGGAAATGGACTCGGCGACCCGACTTCAAATACTGGACGAAGCTGTTTGCATTCCACATATCGTTAGAATATACCAAAATATTGCAAAACATTTTGACTCGCCGTAGTAATTGTGTGCTGGGCGTTTTTTTAGACTTCCCTTTTTAAAACTCAAAGTATGCTGATCGTAAAAATACACGCATATCTGAACGTCTCCGATCAATCGGCTATTCATGTCAGTCCCTATCGCCTATAGGATTGTCGCGACCCAATTGCTATTATAACAAACACTCAGCTCTTTTTATCATATATCTTCTAGAAGGCGATGGCTGTGGGTCTTAGTGTCAATGGGAAAGGTATAAATTCAACTATTGTGTCTACAGCAATGGGTAAGTAGTAGGACAGACGGAGTTCTTTAACCTTGGTAAGGCAACCAGTCTAGGGGAAAGAAAACTTTGGATTCAAATCTGCTTAAGAAGTTGATCTGGTAAATATGTAATGAGAATTTGGATAATTAAAAACTGACATTTAGCACTAATGCGAAACCCACATTATTATTTCCAAATAAATTGTAAGTTTTATATATATATATATATATATATATATATATATATATATATATATATATAGGGATCAGATTGTCCTGTTCGTAAAAAAACATGCTTAGAGGGAGAGCCAAATCTGGAATAATAATTTAAAAAATGGAAATGAACAGACACACATACATAAGCGCGCATACACACACACTTACACATACACACACACACACATAAACAAGCCCCCCCCCACACACACACACAGAATTTGGAAAACGTGTGACTGAACAAATGAACAGTCACTAGCAACAACTTCAGTTCTAGTAATCTTCTGTACAAGGGATTTTTATCCCGAAATATTAAGAATTGGAATAAATCACAGGTTTACAAACAACACCACAGTTACCTTCTTTTTTTCTTTACACTTGGATTGTGATAACCTTCAAAACCAACCAAAAACCCATTATATATATATATATATATATATATATATATATATATATATATATATTATAGTTTTAAACAAGTTAGTCCTATGTAAAAGTAGGTGAGCACTTTTTCAAAACGTTTAACTTGAAAATTCCTAATCTTAATAAAATTTCACCCACAACTGTACCAGTTTTCTTTTGCATTTTTACCTGCTTGAGGGAATATTTCAAAGTTCCCGATCTACTCACGTTTGAACTCATTCTATTCAAATAAGGTCCTATTAAGATAAATTCCGGGTTGATTTTTCTGTATGAACAATTGACTCATGCGTGAACAGCTGCCAGCGATTTACGGTAAGATTGCACTGTTGGGAGATTCACTGTGAGTGGCTTAAATTCGGCAAAGAGTTAAACTCTGCGTAATCAGTAATTTTTAACTCCACCTACATCGTCGCTATATGTACATCTGCCAGTCTGAGGATTGTGAAGGCTCAAATCTTAGAGTTACGGAAATGTATCACGAGGAACATATCATAAAATCGGTTTTTAAAAGGACTACTATTATTTTTGTCAGGTCAATTTGTTTATAATTATTTGAATATATATATATATATATATATATATATATATATATATATAAAGTGTTGTTATGGGTCCAACAGGAGAAAATTTAATATTTTATAAAAAAGAAGGTCCGCAAAATGGATTATGTTTTTTTAAATTTTATTATCATTTTACATTTGCGATACGTGTTTCAAATTTTCTGATATCTTCAGACGTTAATTGGCCATATTCTCTCTCTCTCTATATATATATATTCTACACACACACACACACACACACACATATATATATATATATATATATATATGTTTTTTTGTTTTTTTGTGTGTGTGTGTGTGTGTGTGTGCGTGTATATATTACCAGGTACGTTTCGGGTGCTAAAAACGATCTCCAAAAGCCTATCTGAAAGGCTGAGATAATTCAAAATCTATGGAAAGACTGGAACCTGATACTTTATATAATAAAGGGTAACTGCACAAAACATACCTGACATGATAGAAAGGATGGTTCTTTGAAAATGGTGCATGCGACTATAATTTGATCATATAAATCAATATGTGCATAAACGAATAAGCTCAGACAACACAATAATAAAATCCTCTCAGACTTTGAGATTCAAATGGATCGGCCAATCCAAAGCAGAAGTCTAGATCTAGTTATTGTACACAAAAAGAAAAACTTACCACGTAAAGGATTTAGCTTTTTCAGCACAACACGGGATAACATAATAAAAACGGGAAAATCTGAGCAATATATAGACCTCTTAAGAGAACAGAAGACATTACGGAACATGAAGACATGTATGTCCGTCTTGGAGTAATCGGAACGGTTCCAAAGAGCCTCTTGAATCATGTGGAAGAAACGGAAATCCGATGACGAATCAATTCAGAGGACAGCATTACTGAAAAGAGTACTGAGTTATTGGAAGGATTTTTTTTGTGATTTACTAAGCTTATTTTGGTTTGGCACAAGGCTAGAATTTTAGAACATCCACGCCCTGTTAGCAGTGATTAGAAAACGCTGAATTTATCCGCTGCAGAGCGTCCTGGGTATTACATTAAACTGCATACGGTGGTGAGGCTCTGTTTGTTTTATCTCTAGAGAGTGTAGATTAACCCTTCATTGCGCTTACTTGGTAGTATATGTTAGGACCCCTCTTATAGGTCAAAATGTTTGTGTGATTTACTAAGGTTATTTTGGTTTGACACAAGGCTAGAATTTTAGAACATCCACGCCTGTTAACAGTGATTAGAATACGCTAAATTCATCCGCTGCAGAGCGTTAAGACCCACCCAAAAGGGGGTCTTGGGTATTACATTAAACTGCATACGGTGGTGAGGCTCTGCTTTTTTTAATCTCTAGAGAGTGTGGATTAACCCTTCATTGTGCTTACTTGGTAGTATATGTTAGGATCCCACTTATAGGTCAAATGATAATTATTCGTATTCGATAGTAATACTTCATGCCATATAACTGTAGATTACAGCGGTACATTGAATTACGAGTGTCCCAATTTACAGGTTTTTTGAGTTACGAGCTGTCAATCGGTCACTTTTTTGCTTTGTGTTGAGAGCTAAAATTTGAGGTACGAGCGAGCTTCAAATACGCTTATGTTAATTAATTCACTAAAAATATTTAAGTTTCTAAATTTATTACACCAGTGAAAAATAGCATTTATAAAATAAACATTTAAACGTATTATTGCACATAATTCATTATTTTATTCTATTTTATTGTTTTATATGCTGAAGTGTTATTTTTCTTATCTAAAAAAACGTAACAAAAATAGTTATTGTGTTTTTATTTTTGGTGTGTGTGTGTGGGGGGAAGTGAAACAGATTATTGTCATTTCAGTTTATTTCAAAGTGGAAATTGATTTGATATATGAGGAAATTAAATTATGAGTGGAACATATTAAACTCATAAGTGAAAGTGTCACTGTATTTTTATTAAGTATAGATAATTGAATGATAATTATTTGCAAAGGATTATTATTAGTTATTTGAATCAATATAAGTACTCAAACAAATCATTAAAATCTAATAGAGATAATTACTAGAAAACAATTATCAGTATTAGATAAGAATACTAGAACACTGTTGGAATATTTCGGCACATAAGGTGTGCTACAATTCCACACCTAAATTTATAGACTAGGCGAGGTCACGTGGTCTGTTTCTCCGCCAATCAACAGCCATAATTTTCGGCTGATTAACTACTTAAACACTGATACTTTTATGGTCCACTTGCAACCATTGATGAAGGAACTAACAACACTGAGGATTCTTTACCAAAGGATTACCAAGGATTTCCGCTGGACAAGTTATAACTGTGTGTAAATTATATTTATTAGATAAGTATACTTGATACATGTGTGCAAAAATCAAATAGACACAACAACACAAATATATATATATATTATATATATATATATATATATATATATATATATATATATATATATAGGAAAGAACATCAAAGAACATCAAATAATGATATAGGCATTAAATAATCATAGACAGGTTGACATGCCTTTAAAATAAATTAATGGGGAATACTCAGTGAGAATCTAACACATTAACAATGGTCTGCTACCCAAGTTTGCTATCATTTGGACCACACGTAGGTGCGTGGTTACCGTCATAGGAAATGGACATTGTTAGACGAGTTAAAATCCTGGACCATGCTATAAGCATTTCACATAGAGCTAATACCTTTGGGAAAGGTATGCATCCAAATATTCTCCCTCCAGATAAGGGTAAATAGTCGGGTAAAATGGGCTCTTTAACCTTGTTTCTGCAACCAATCTTAAAGAGGGAAAATTGAATTCAATCTTTTTAAAACTCCACTTAAGAAATTGACCTTGTGTCACATCTTACTAGTGCGCAGGGGTGCTAAATATACTACCAAACGAAGCGACCACCTGCTACAGAATACTGAATGAGTGAAAGTATTAACAAAAAGGAGTCTTAGTTGGTGTTTTCGTGGTTGTATTGAGAAGAGAGCTTTTATATCTGATTGTAAATAATGTTTCTTTCTTTCTTTATTTTTTTATAAACTATTCACGTACTTCGAAGTAGCAGACATTTTTCTCCAAACAGACATACGAGTTTAGGGATGTTTGGAATACTCTTACTTCAGGTAAATAGATCTTAATTGGTGGTAGATACGTGTTCACTGTGCAAGGCTTTTTTTCTTTCTTTAACAAAACTGAAAGAAAAAAGATTTGAGGTTTAAGAATAGATTTGAAAAAATGCGTAAGAAAAACGAATGAAAGGTAAAAATAAAAAATTAAAAGATAAAAACTGGAAAGGTCAAGATGAGTTGAAAAAGAATAGGAAATGGTGGCCGGTAGATGAGGACATGTCTTTAAAAAAATAAAGGCAAGAGCACAACGAGAAAAATAAAATGGAAGAAGAGTGGGAGAAAGATGGAGGAGATAAAGTGTGAAGGCAGAGAATAAAACTGTTGCCAGGAGGTGCAAATGAAAAAATAAAATGAGCGAAGAATATAAAAGAACATCGGGGAAGAAGATGAAATGGAAGAGAGAGTAGGAGAAAAATAAAAAATAAGAGATGATGAGTAAAAGAAAAGTGAGTTAAAGACGAACGAAAAATCGGACTAAGTAAAGAAAGAGATCAATGAATGAATAAAGAAGGTGAAGGAGAAGAAGAAGTAGGAAATTAATGAAGAAAAGAGAATGGAAGAGTAAAAGAGCGAGGAATAGTTAAGAGTAGGGAAGGAAAAAGAATAAGAATAAGAGGGGAGGGAAATACGACGACGATAAAGAAAAGAAAAGAAATGGAGGGGATAGAAGAAAGAGAACTACGAATAGAGTATGAAAGAGGAAGGAAAAGAGGATGAGATATAGTATGAAGAGGAGAGGAAGAGGAGCAACTGGGGAAGGAGAAAAAAGAGAAGTAGATGAAAGAAAAAGTATATGAAAGTATAACAAATGAGGTGAAGAAAAAAGTAAATCGTCGTTTGGAAAGGTGATCAATGAATAGATGAAGAAGGTGAAAGGAAAGAAAAGGGGAAGAACAGAGGAAGAAAGAGAACGAGAATGAGGGGATAAAAAGAGAAATGAGGAAGAAAATAATATGACTATAAAGAGAAGCACAGAAAAGGGGAATAGGAGAAGGAGAAATAAGAAATGAGGATGAAATAGTAGGAGAAAGAGAGATAGTAGGAGGAGAAAAAGGTAAAACGACAATAATTAAAGCGGGGAGGAAGAATAAGACGACGATAAAAAGAACAAGAAAGGAACGGAGGAGATGTCGGTAACATAAATAAGGAAAAGATTAAAATATATAATCGAATGAATTATGAAGAGGAGGAAGAGAAAAAGAACAAAAGGAAGAAAAAGAGTAGAAGGAAATAAGAAATAAAGTAAAATTGAAATAAATTCGAATGAGAAATCGGGCTATGAAAACAGATCAATGCATATATGAAGGAAGAAGAGGAAGAAAAATCAAGAATAGAGACAAAAAGGGGAAGAGAATGACGAGTAAATGTAGAAAGAGAAAAAGAAAAAGAATAAGAACAAAAGCAGGAGGATTTTCTTTCTTTGATTAAAAGCATATCAATCTTTGTGGGTTATTTAATGCCAAAGCAATCCCTGTAGAACATACCAAGGGGATGAGGAGTTGATACCTTTCCCTGGGTTAATAGTCAGAAAGTGAAGATAAGAGCGAAACTGGAGTTCGAACCCGCTTACCGTAATGTCACAGTCAAGCACGTTATCCACTACACCACAAGAAGGAGGCAAAAAAGAAGAAGATGAATAAAAGAAAGAATACAGAAAGATAGAATAAAAGATAAATGCGAATGGAGAATGCCGATGAAGAGCTAAAGGAAAGGGCTACAAAAAGAAAAAGGAAAAACAGTTAAATAAAAGACTTTGAAAATAACAAATTTCAAACAGAAGTCAATGGTTACTTAAAAACTCGGAAAGTGATGAAAAATTTTTCTAGAAAGAACAAAAAATACTTAACAGTATAAACAGCATCTAAGTTCTATAGTATTGTCCATAAATATGTAAAATTTAAAGCAAAAGTAGTACTTAATTTTCTTCTAAATCAAAGATTATTATCAAGACAGCATACATCCCCAATGACTCTTACTAACCACACGTCCCTATTGGACATCAAACCTGGCAGTTCTTCCACATGGCATCCAGAATCCTCACGGTTGATTGATGTAGGTTTTTGCTAGTCGGTTTTCACTGGTGTATCCATGAGTAGTAGCCTATTAAAGAACGTCACTTATAAGTCCGTATTTACTTCTCCAACAGTGTAAAGCATAGCTTGTTCGTTTTAGGTGGATAGAGGGTAAGTGGCCATACAGCTTCTTTTTGTGAGATCTTAATTCCAGGATTTGTGATGGACAACACGCCGAATCCCTCTGTAATTCATATCTAGCTTTTTTATCGTTTCGTTAAAGTCCAAGTGGTATAGACATACAGTAGCACGGATACGACTACAGGTTGGACGAATGCTCACTTCAGCTTACCAGAGAGTTAAGATTTCCATATAATCAATAATTTGTCTATAGTAGTTCATGCCTTTCCGATGCGTATATTGATATCATTTCCGTGAATGAGATATTACAACCAAGGTATGTGAACTGGTATGTTAACTTAAAAGCCTTCCCGTCTAGTGTGACTATATCTCCATCCTGTTTAAATCCCATTTTATCTCTATCTTATTTTAATCACCATTTTATTTGTGTACACGTAGAGGTGAATGCTTCTTGCTGTCTTCTTTGTGCTATACAACAGTGATTCAGCTTGTGCAAGTGTATTAGCAAGAGGCGTTAGATCATCTACGTACTCTGCATCTGTAAAAGTTTCTGCATGATATCGCCAACATCCTGCCCTTTTTTTTTTTAGAATGAAGCCTTTTTCTTTCATTAGATTTAATGACGTTCGTAGTAAGCAGTCATTCATATTATATAATGAATATATATATATTATATATATATATATATATATATATATATATATATATATATATATATATATATATAACATTAAAACCATTTTATTAAAAAACGGATTTCCGGAAGACCTAATAGGAAGATTAGATTTAGGATTAATAGATTAATAGATTTAGGAAGACCTAATAACTACTACAACAAGAAGTAAATGCATACAGTTTACCACCAACCCCAGATTTTGGACCTGAAAAGTGTCCTGTATATTTGAAGTTGCCGTGGATTGGCAACACATCGCGGCAATTTCTTGAGCGCATCGAACAGTCTGTCCACCGTTGTTTTAATTCTGTCAAGTTGCGAATTGTTCTAAAATCTTACACGCCCCCGCCCCCCCCAATGTTAAAGTTAGTGTAACCCTCCATGAAAAAAGTTACTTAATCTATAAATTCCAATGCAAATGCGATGTTTACTATATTGGGTGCACTACCGAAAGATTGGAGGTCAGAATAAACCAACACATTCCATCGTATATCCGTAACAACAACTTTGACCACTCTTCTCCACCAAGTAATTCATATTCACCATCTACCATTGGGTTACACCTGTTGGACAATCCTGATTGTGCTGCAGCTTATAATCCCGAAATGTTCTCTATTTTGGCATCCTCATCCAATGAATTACAACTGGCTATACTCGAAGCCCTCCCCATCAACAGATTCCATCTTGCTCTTTGCATACAAAAACAATTTTATACTTTACTCCTTTTCGGACATACCGTTTTTGATCTAACCAATATATATATATATATATATATATATATATATATATATATATATATATATATAGAGAGAGAGAGAGAGAGAGAGAGAGAGAGAGATACACATAGTTCTACAAGTATCTCCTTGTAGCATTTAACCGGCAGTGTCAAAGAAATATGTGTCACCATCAAGTGATTAAACCATTGCTTTTGTGTCTTTGTAGACCGCCATTATAGAAATAGGTTTCTTGTGCTAGTAGTATTTGTTCCATCTTTCCTCTGTTTATGGAATCAAATGTCTTGGAGAAATCTACAAACAATAGTATTGCCTTGGGATATTTTGCTTAAAACCTTTCTATGATTTGACGAAACGTAAGAATTTGAGAAATTGGGGATAGATTTCTACGAAACTCGTTTTTATTTTCCCCCAGGAAATTAATAAAATAAAACTACAAATAGAATTGAATGAATACAAGTGATTTATTTATTCATTCATGGCTAAGTATTCATATTTTTTATCACAGAGTTCTGCAGAATTTTGAAATAAATAATAATAGTTATCATCAAAACACGCCTTGGTAATGATTACTATTATTTATCATTTTATACAAGGATACTGTGTACTGATTTTAACAAATACTGGAAGCAGTCCCCAATAACATGGAAAAGAGACTGGATGAAATGGAGATTAAAGGTATCCTTTCCTAAGAGGATGTACTGATATACCACCTATATTTAATGGTCAATGGAACCTTGATTTACGAGTGCCCCAACTCACGAGTTTTCTGAGTTACTACCAGTCGCACAGATTTTTTGCTTTCTGATAAGAACGAAAATTTGAGGTACAAACGAGTTTCAGATACATTTACATAAATCAGATTTAAAGTATTTTCATTCATTTATTCATCTATATATATATAAAAGGGATGTTGGTATGTACGTGTCAAAGTATAACTCCAAAACAGGTCATTCAAATCTGAAATCTTGCATACACATTAATATTCTTCTAAGAAACACGCCAAATGGAGTTATTGATTTTTACTGATAAAAGGATATAATTAATTGATTAAACAAAAATCAAATGATTTGCAATAATCGTAGCATAGCTGCTGCTGCTAATATAAGAAAATTTAGGCTGACTGCTGCCTGTATCAACGGTAAAATGTTGCCGCTGCTGGTAATTTGAAGTTGACAAATTTGTGCCCAAATAGTTTCAGCTCGGAACTTCTTGCGATCACTGGTCTAATCTTAGAAATATTTATTTGGTTATAAATAAAAGAAAATAATCTTTCTAAATATGGAATTTGTATGTGGTTTTATCAATTGAATTATGTGTTACAGCGAAGTAAATAACAATAATAAACGAAAACATTTAATTTAACGATTAATAATATCTCATTTTTGTTTTTATTATTAATACTTTCATTTTAGAATAAAATATGTCCATTTTTAATCAGTATTTAATCTTTTCGTATGTAGAAAAGAGTTTTAGGAAAAAAAGAAAAAAAAAAAAAAATATTGTAATACGTACGTTGTAATAGTATTTAATTCTTAGCATTTTGTTACATTTTAATAAGATAAAAAAAGATTTGAAATCAACAAGTAAGGAAGCTCGCTTAAAAAAATAATATTGTTTCACAGATGTAAACAAAACGAATATTATAATACACTAATTCTTAGCTTTGTTTATCGTTAAATCTTTAATAAAGTTTAGGAATGCATTTTTGAAATAATATCTTAAATGTAATTAAATATGTAAACAGAAAGAAAAAAAAACACTCCCTAAAATAAACAAACATTCTATTATACAAATTCTCGGTGATTTTTTTTTTTAATTTGATAAATCATGTTCCCCTTATTTTCTCTCTTACTCCTATTTTGTCCTCACCCACTCTCTGGTGTTCCTAATTTTGTTTATGTTTTTGTAGATCGGTTCCTACGTTGAACGTAAGCAAATGAAAATCCTTAAGAATACGAAATTCCGTGGCACTCAACCAAACTAAGAAGGTCAAGGTCAATATAAACATTATCACAGTCAAATCTAATTATACAAGTTGTCAAAATCACCTTATTAAGAAAAAAAAAACGAAATCAAAAATTACTTTAAAATGATCGAAAAGGAAGAATAAGCTATAAGTATTCATTCTTTTAATAACCTGTTAACATTTTGTCGACTTCAAAAGCAAAATATGCAAATTAATGGGTCTCATTTAAAATAAATCGGTACATATGTCAAGTTAAGTAAGAGCTTAATCGATAAATTATGTTTCCCATCGCCGAGGCTTGAAAAATGTTGAATACATGCCCTTTAGAGGTTTAGGGTGTCCCATCGTGGGGAAATAGTTAGCGAGCTAGTATCGTAGATCTATTACTATTGAATAGCGTGTTTGATGCCCACTGGATTACGACCTGGCGCGAATCCAGTCCATGACGAACATGTTGGGTAAATACCTACCCTTCAGTGGGGTAAGACTCCACCACCCCACAAAAAAGAATAAATGGTTATCCCGGGCATAACAGTAAACTGCATCTTAGGATGTGAGGTACCCCTTTATTATCATTATTCCCATGTTTACAATGATTCGTCGTGGCAGTACCTGTTAGGGTCCCACGTATAAGTCAAATATATCTGTTTACAATTTATTTTTCTTCGATAGGACCGTGTGCAAAAAGAATAAAAAATATTAAGAAACAACTGCACAAAAATGTGAATATGAATGTCCAAAGTATTAACTTCTAAGCACAAAATAACCCTAGACAGATTGAAATGTCGTTAAGATCAATCAGTCATTCGAAAATTTGTTTCTGATGCAAAGTTGGAGTTTTTTTAGACACACAATTCTTATGTAAGATTTGACCAAGCAAACAAAGACAAAGTAACTTTCTGCATACATTATATATATATATATATATATATATATATATATATGCCTAAAATTGCTGACTAAGTTTGTTATTATCACTGAATATGTTCCCAGAGAGCTCTTACTGAAATTGACTTTTTTTATTGATGCTGAGGTATCCATTTTTTCCTTGTGTCCTCAGTGCATCTAAAATAGATAAGCAAGCGCAATGGACATCGCAAGAAAAACATTTATCATTATAATTTTCGTTGTCAGTAAATAAGTTTTTGCTCAAACTTTATTCTTCAAAAAAGAGAAATCTTGGAACAATGGAGTGTCGTGTATCCTCTGGTGTTAATTCCCAAATGCAAATGAAAGAGAAAAAAAATAATTCCTCGTTTGCAGTTTGGTCTGAAATTCTTCTTTTTTAATACCACACGATAGTCTAAATAATCTTGTTAGTTGCAGGAGTTGTCACAGGGCTTAAAAGAAACTTTAAGAATGTAGAGACTATAATAAAATAAACAAACGAAACGGGTAGACAATTGATATGCGCGTTATTTTAAAACGAATGCTTTTCACCCAAAAATACATGCCAACAGGCAAAAACACCTACCCATACATCCATACATATGTGTGAATGTACCTATGTATGTATCCAAGAAATAATGAACGATTTAAAGACACACATACATACACATACACACACACACACACACACACACACACACATATATATATATAATATATATATATATAATATATAGAGAGAGAGAGAGAGAGAGAGAGTGTGTGTGTGTATATGATAGATGTATTGAAATATTGACAGAAAGAGAATATAGAGACAGTGAGAGAATATAGAAAGAAAGTGTATGACAGTTTTTACATAGTTTATATTCATAGACAGAGAAACTATGAAGTTTTGGAAAATCTGGTGTTTTTATATAACATATAGAAAGGATTTAGATTTGGATCTGGATCTCTCCCTCTCTGTCTCTGTCTGTCTGTCTGTATGTCTGTCTGTCTGTCTCTCTCTCTCTCTATATATATATGTGTGTGTGTGTGTGTGTGTATGTGTGTGTGTGTCTGTGTTTTCAATTTGTTAAGAAAGTATAATGAACACTTCCAGTGATTTTGAATTAATATTTGAATTAATGTTTCTGTTTTTTAATTTTTTTTCAGCAATTATATTTGTATTAGTTTGGTGTTTGTGAGCTGGGGGTTCTCCCCTTATATTTTTTTTGGTTTATCTAGCGCTTTCTCACTTGTTTCTTTGGTGTGTTGCAGAGCATCATGATAATAAATTTCTGTTATCTCACAAAATGTAAATAAGATTCAACTAAATGGATTAGCGAGACAATCTGTACTTTTTCTAATTGATTTTTTATGCCAGCTTAAAAAAACACGAACCTTGATATAAACAAGTCGACACTCTACAGAGCTAAATTTGCTAAAGTTTCTTATTTTATGTGAATAACATCTGCATCCAGTGTCCACACAGAAATGTTGGACAGCGTCTAGAGGACAAGCCAAGATCCATGACCAATAGTGAAGGATGGCGGCACACCTTCATGAGGATAATAACATTTGCGCGAAATGAAATAGCGACCAGCATCTTACAACAAAATATAAACATTGGTCTTTTACTGATTCTTTATTTAAATTGATATAATATGGTAATAAACAGGATTAGCTAGATGTATACCTACCGTCAAGTAACTTTGATTACTGAAGCTAATGAACTTGTCCAATACTCATCAGATGAGTGACCATTGTGAGCACAGCAGATATTGTTGAAAACTTAAATCAAAATGAATTGATTCGGTATTACATACACTGAAAAGGATTGATATGCCGTAAACAAAACAACTAAACAACCTAGATGTATCCCTGATAGATTATTATATATATAATATATATATATATATATATATATATATATATATATGAGAAATACCTAGCTAATTATATATATATATATATATATATATATAAGCTGTAAGAATAAATTCAATTAATCAACATGTATTTTTCATATCATTTCATCTCTCTCTCTCTCTCTCCTCTCTCTCCTCTCTATAATATATATATATATATATATATATATATATATTATATATATATACCGACCTCTCCGTATGAGTACGATGCGAAACAGGGTCAGTTTAACAGGTTCTTAATTTTTGAATTCAGTATTGTCTTTCTTCTAGACTGATTGCCAACTAAGTTTTAAGAACCCATCCTGTCCTACTATTTGCTCATAGCGGAGGGATTTAATTGGACACATACTTTTCTAAAAATGTTAGTGCAATACGAAATGCAAACGGCCTCGTCCAGGATTTGGACTCGTTTGCCTTGTCCATTACCCAGCTACAAAAAACATAACACAACGCGCTTAACTAATGATAATGTAGTAACACAAATATTTTTTTCATTTTCACAGTTTGGATATTTGAATTCTGAAACATTAGTTAAGTCGTGAAGCAACCTCGTTCCCATCTCTACTCATTATTGTATCACAAATTGTATTCCCATAGTGTATGCTTATTTCTTAATTACATTTATTATACAAAATAGAAAGCGGGCATTATCCCTTTTAAAACTCGCTTTTGTGTCCTTATAACGCTATAATACACAATTTTGTTTCTGTATAGTAGGCGTTATTTATTAATTGATTATATTATAAAAGTATAGAAACTTTACGTTTTGCCCTGGATTATTAAATTTAGAAATTAACCCATTTCTCGGTAAACACAGACAAATCTGCATTTGCATAGGCAGAACAAAACAACATATGAATCATATTGACATTATTATACTAAAGTAATATAACAATAAAATAAAATGTTTAGGAATTTGTATTTTTTTTCTAACAGTCTCCATAGCTCAGTCGGTAGAGCATTAAACTTTTAAGTGTACTTCGCGTAAGTATTTTTTTTCGAGATTTGCACTGTAATGTTACAGCTCCCAAATACAGAATACATCTTTTTCTCTTACTTTAGGCATAAGCAATTGTGAAATAAACCATTTCTGATCAGGAACAATAAAAAGTAAAATTTTCTAAAGGTCTCAAGCCTAACGCAGAACGGGCGGTGGGGGAAGCCCGCTCCCATCAATCGGGTCGGCATGTCAAGTCCTGGCAAACATTATATGATTATATTAACCCTTTTGCCTTATATTGTAACCGCCAACACTTTTTAATCATATACGTGCTAGAAAGATGTGGTTGAGGGTCCTAGAGTCCTGATATGACAATTAAACTGCATCTAAGTATATAGTGTCAATTTTGGAGCTCTGGAGAATGTGGACTGCCCCTTCATCACCATTACTACCATGTCCACTCTGACCCGGAGTGTTAATACTTGTTAGGGTCATCCCTAAAAGAAACAAATGATAGTTAAAATGCGTTTAAAAATTGATTTTGATTTTTTGGATACCTATCAAGCTCTGAAATAGAACAAAACGACTTCGGCATGGAATAATAAAAGGGTTGACATGCCGCAAAATCCAACAAACCAAACCACCCAAAACAGAAGGAGCCGTAGAAACAAAATAGGTTTTCACTATTTTTAATATATTCCCCTCTGGTCATAAATGCACTTGGCCCAACGATGCGTGTAATCTCATCATGGAAGAAGGTGGCATTCTGGTCCTCTAAATCAGTTCCCTAGATGGTAGAGGTGAGTAACGGGGATGGTGTAGCTATTCAAAGCCACAGTTGGATACTTTAGACAACTACAACCTGAGCAGTGTGAATAGGAACGTTTATCTTGAAAAAAATTCTCAGCTTCCCAACTGGTTTCAACTTGATTGTATCCTCAGTCATGTTAATTCTAATGCATAATACTGTCTATTAATACTTTTGATCTCTTTCCAGATCATCTATTACGATTACACCCCAAAAGGAAAACACAGTGAGACATCACTTTGCCTACGATCTCTGCAGCTTGAAACCAGAGTGTTGTGTTCAAGATCGAATTGTTGAATCCACGTTTCATTTTGAGTTTATATAACTCTGTAGAAACATTCGCTTCCAGGGCTTAGCTTTTTCGTTCGTGCTCTGGGCGTCAGCATTCTTGGGACCAAATTTATCAGACAGTATGTCCATACCTAAGATCTCAATTAAAAACAATGTGAACCAAGCTAGAAAATACTTAAATAATACCTCAATAATTTTCTGATGGAATTGTCAGTCATTCAAATGAATGATTTTTTGGATGACTCTACCTAGGCCTATGTGTTCTGTGCTGTCGCTACTTCAGTCAACTTATAAATTTGCAACCTTCTTTTTTCACATTTGCATTGATGAATGTATTCTCAATGAATTTTTTTCCCCATTGATTTCTTTGGGTGTTATACCTTTCTTTTTCATTATACTGATGATGCTCGGATATTTTTGATTTCTTTTAGATTTGTCGCTACGACACCGCTCAGATTTGTATGCACTCTCACTTGCACATAATTCAAAATAGAAATCTTGATGCGTGTTTTCAATAGTTTTTATAAGAAGTTGTAGTTGTTCCACAACAATAATGGTTCAGCTAGTTGCTCTCCTTTCTATGTTAGGCTTCTTGTGTTAGGGCTTCTCTTTGCGATGAATTAGGCTTACTGAATATCTTGCAATATTGACCAAGTTTCAGTTGTTCTATTTTTCGGATTATACCAATCGAAAAATGAACAGAACTGAAACTTGGGTGCAAAGTATTTCACGTATAGGGCCTATCAAGAAAGAAGAGCTGTTTCAAATATTTTTTATCTGCATTCTTATTTAGTTTCTTATTAGCCTTTCTAATTTGATATAATATTCTAATATTAAAACTGAAATATTTGACCTTTGAATTGGAATACAGGATAAAATAAATTTGAAAAAGAGGGGGTATAATCAAAAAATTAAATGAGAAACGAAGACTGAAACTTACTCTTCACATCACTTCCGTCTTTTATAGCAAAATTTTCCTATTTAACTAATTTAGTTAAGATTTAGGAAGGTAAATGAATAAATTACAGTTATTTCTTCGTGGGTTAGATGGGTATTTCTTTTAAGTTTATCCTGCTAATTTTCACATATTTTTAAGATAAGTCAAAAATTAGAGAATAAACAATTTCCCGTACCATTATTATTAAAATAAAATGTTTTAATGTCAATATGCAAATTAGCTTTCCCGTTCAATAATCGTAAACGCTATTTTGTTGTATATAAAATACTTTGCATGTTATCATTCAGGTAGATAAGGCCAACAGTTTTTAATAATGTAAAATTTTTATTGTAATTGGGTGTTTAATAAAAGTAAAATCATGGAGAATGTGACGTAAATAACAAAGGGAATTGTGACTTGAGTAGTGATATAGTTTGGTTACATAGACAGACAAATTCACAATCTCCATTATAATAGACAATTTTTTTTTGGAACGCGGGTCGTATTATTTTCTATCGTTGAGATATACTATCTATTAAATCCTTCTTTTACTAGAGAAAAAAACATTTTTCTTTGTTTGAAACACATCCGCTGGGTCGAATACCCTATGCAATAAAAAATTTGGTAGTTCTGCATGAAACCGTTGGGCTGGCTCTTTAGGGAAAAACTTTGAAAAACAACTTTCCAATTAATTGATATAGATGTGAGGGGTGTTTCGCCCGTAGCTTGATAGTAGGTGGGTTTCGTTGTTTGCAATACCAGTATATTATATTTTTAATGATTCTTTTTATGGATTTTCGACTATAATCTGGAGCAGACCTGAGTATTTCTCACAGTATTGGGGATTGGATCTAAATTAAGGGGCTGATTTGAGTAAGATGTAGGCTTTTAATTTCTTTTTTTTTATTTTTTCTGTTTAAGATTATTCTTTGGTAATATTTATTTATATCATGTATATTATTGTTCATGATATATCTTTTATAGGTGGATTTAGTATACTTCATAGGAGTAAGAATAAATACAATTATTAATCCCTTGTTTCATACAAGGCAAGTATGAATATATAGAATTCGAGTTGATCTTTGGACCAATTTGGGGGTTTGGGGTTTTTTAAAAACGTATGTTTCTCAAAAGTGATTTTATTTCAGATATCCTCGGTAACGATTGAGGGCGTTTCTTCCTCATTTGGTTATTCAAGGAATATTAGTGTCGTTGTGACTTATGTTTAACCAAGGATACATAGTGTACTGGATGTGTTGTAATTTGGTGGTGGTTGGTTTGTGTTGTTTTTGGTTTTTATACGGCATATTTTCAACCTCTAGATGTGGTCATTTAATGCCGATAATTGTTTGAAATAATTTCAATTCTTAATGGATAATACATTTTTTTTTATATACAATTTTTCTATTTAAAACCCGATATGAAGATGGGACCGCTAACAGGTTTTATTTTACCCTACTTCTGCGGATCAGAGTGGGAGCCTAGATTTGAGCAGGATGGTGATGAAGGGGATGGTTTCCAGCTATTTCCCCTGGGAGGATGCCGCGATTCGGGGGGTTGGGCTTTCGTGTTTTTTTGGGGGATTGGTCCAATATAGCGAGTGGAACCAAGTTCTGTAGTCACCATCAGAATAGAGTTTAACTGTCCATTCTCCAGGACATGTAGACGCACAGCACAGCCCTTCTAGCATTCGCGATGTGGGGTATTTAAAAAAGGAGTGGGGGCTGGTGGTGTAAGTGTTGGTAGGTCGAGATTATGTGGGGATATTGGGGTGCATATATTGTATTTGAAGAATCGGGAAACGAACTAGGAATGGTCTAGCGAATCAATGTCTATAGCCAACGGTTTGAGTTCATGTTAAGTTATAGATATATCGATTCGAGGTTGAATTGGATTAATGTATGATTTGGTTAACATGTCATCCACCATTTTAGCGGATATTATATTTCTCTGGGGTTCCTGACTTAGAAGGATGGAAAATTCAACTGATTGGATCGGGCATTGGGCGGTTTGTTTATTGTTTGTATATATAAATATTGTTTTGGGTAAGTATGTTGGTGTGGTCGTGGAGGATGTATTTATTTAATTTACCAACAAAGTTAATAATGATGGTTTTATCGGGGAAGAGCTTATTTTTCCCTTTACTGGCTATTTTGTTATATTTGAATTAATTTTGCTCAAATTTTCTAAGGTTCATAGTATCCTATCTAATACAAGTAATTTATATGGGCGTCCACGTCATTATTCCATGTATTATAGCCAATTGTTTAAACAGCAATTATTATAGTTTTTCCTGGTGACTAATAATCCTTTAGTTAAATCAATTATGCTTCAATTTCTATGGTTTTAAGTTATTACTATCTGAATAGCTAACTAATTATTAATGGCTCCACGTCATTATTGTCAATTTAATTATAGCGAAATTTGTTATAAACACAATATAGTAAGTTCTGACATATAATGCCTGTAAGCAATTGCTGTTTAGATGGGTGATGGGTCCTTAGTATAACTACATATACTAATATCAATTGCTATCGTGGTTTTATTTACTATCTAATACAATTAATTATATTGGCCTCACTATTATTTTGGCATTTTTATATTTTTTACACAATTATATATGTTTCGCTGTGGACTTAATAATAGATTCCTTAGTAAACATTATTTGCTTCAATATTTCTTGGTGTTTTAAGTTATTACTATTAGACAAATAATTATATGGCTCCACGTCATTTTCCATGTTAATTATAGCAAGGCTTTGTTTAAACACAATTATATAGTTTCCTGTGACTAATAATAATGCCTTGAGTAAATCATTATATTATGCTTTCGAATTTCTATTGGTTTAACGTATTACTGATCTAATACAAGGTCGAATATATGGTCCACGTCATTATTTTCATGTAAACTATTGTCACATTGTTAAACAGCGAGATAATTTATAGTTTCCTGTCGACTAATAATTAATCCTTAAGTAAACAATTTTAGCTGTCAATTTCTATGCGTTTGTTTAAGTATTATTTCATTAATGCTATAATAATCTTATGGGCCTCAACGTCATTATTTTCGATTTAATGTATAGCAATTTTGTTTAGATATCACAATTATAATAGTTTCCTGTGACTAATATAATCCTTAGTAAACATTATAGCTTCAATTTCTATGGTTTTAAGTATTACAATTCTAATAACAATAATCATATGGCTCCACGTGCTTATTCTCATTTAATATAGCAATTTGTTTAAACACAATTATATGTTTCTGTGACTAATAATAATCTTAGTAAACAATTATAGCTTCAATTTCTATGGTTTTAAGTATTACTATCTTACAATACAAATTAATTATATGGCTTTCACGTCAATTATTTCCATGTAATTATTAGCAATTTTTTAAATCACAATTATATAGTTTCCTGTGACTAATAATAATCCTTAGTCAACTTATAGCTTCAATTTCTATGGTTGTCTAGTATTACATCTAAGTACAAATAATTATATGGCTCCACGTCATTATTTCCATTTAATTATAGCAATTTGTTTAAACACAATTATATAGTTTCTCTGTGAACTAATAATAATCCTAGTAAACATTATAGCTTCAATTTCTATGGTTTTTAAGTATTACTACTAATACAAATAATTATATGGCTCCACGTTTCATTAATTTCCATTTATTTATAGCAATTGTTTAAAACACAATTATATAGTTTTCCTGTGACTGAATAATAATTCCTTAATGTAAACAATTATAGCTTCAATTTTCTATGGCTTTTAAGTATTACACATCTAATACAAATAATTAGTATGGCTCCATCGTCATTATTTCATTTTAATATAGCTAATTTGTTTAACACAATTATATAGTTTCCTGTGACTAATAATTAAATTCCTTAGTATAACAATTTATAGCTTCAATTCTATGGTTTTATAAATTACAATCTAATCAAATACATTATATGCTCCACGTCGATTATCCCATGTAATTATAGCAAGTTTGGTTTAAAACAATTATTATAGTTTCCTGTGACGGAGTGAACATCCATTAGTAAACAATTATAGCTTTCAAGTACCTAGCTCTACTAAGGAGGTAATTTGCATTTTTGGAGATGTGTACATTAACTATTTTCTGTTATAGCCAAGTTAATGGATTTCATTCCAAATCGACTGATGTTAACAAATCTATTTGACTGATAGATTTAAACCCTAACTGAATATGTACCAGCCCGGGTCATGATACTCGCGAGTAATGGCAATAGAGTTTACGCTGAGACCTTTTTCGCTGATTTACATAATATTTTAGAGGGGGGGATCTTATAAATACAGTCAGCGTATTCTAATTCCAGTCGACAGGGTGTCATATCGATTCGAAATGAAACATTAAACATTCCTCTTAGGTATCGCTATTTTACAAATATCTGAGTTTTGAGGCTGGCGTATTGTGATAAAACGAGGATCATAAAATGAATTTCAAACTTTGACAAAGTATGCTGGGTGGGGTAATGTATTGAGTAACAGTAATATACAATTGACCAGAAGGGAGCAGTGATGCCATACTAACATTAGTCCTTGACAATATAAATATAAGTATTATATATGTATTATATTTGTGTTGTTGTGTGAGTGTGTAGTGTTGTGTGTGGTGTAGTGGGGTGGGTGTGGTGTGAGGGTGTTTGTGTGCGTTTGTTTGGTGTTTTGTTCTGTGTGTTGATATTAATTGTAGCGATAGTGTTAGAAAATGATTTTTGGCTGAGGTTGCAACATAAATAACCATGGGACTGGACGTCGCATTGTGGGGGGGGCGATTCTACAACCTTATATATATATATGGGTTGTTTTGTATTATGGGGGTGATTTATT
>CM042137.1:19244739-19262239 GCA_023376005.1 Doryteuthis pealeii
ACGAATGCTTTTCACCCAAAAATACATGCCAACAGGCAAAAACACCTACCCATACATCCATACATATGTGTGAATGTACCTATGTATGTATCCAAGAAATAATGAACGATTTAAAGACACACATACATACACATACACACACACACACACACACACACACACATATATATATATATTATATATATATATATATATAGAGAGAGAGAGAGAGAGAGAGTGTGTGAGTGTATATGATAGATGTATTGAAATATTGACAGAAAGAGAATATAGAGACAGTGAGAGAATATAGAAAGAAAGTGTATGACAGTTTTACATAGTTATATTCATAGACAGAGAAACTATGAAGTTTTGGAAAATCTGGTGTTTTATATAACATATAGAAAGGATTTAGATTTGGATCTGGATCTCTCCCCTCTCTGTCTCTGTCTGTCTGTCTGTATGTCTGTCTGTCTGTCTCTCTCTCTCTATATAATATGTGTGTGTGTGTGTGTGTGTGTATGTGTGTGTGTGTGTCTGTGTTTTCAATTTGTTAAGAAAGTATAATGAACACTTCCAGTGATTTTGAATTAATATTTGAATTAATGTTTCTGTTTTTTAATTTTTTTTCAGCAATTATATTTGGTCTCTAAGCGTACTCGTTGCATGATAATAATTTCTGTTATCTCACAAAAGAATGTAAATAAGATTCAACTAAATGGATTAGCGAGACAATTCTGTACTTTTTCTAATGATTTTTTTATGCCAGCCTTAAAAAAAACACGAACCTGATATAAACAAGTCGACACTCTACAGAGCTAAATTTGCTAAAGTTTCTTATTTTATGTGAATAACATCTGCATCCAGTGTCCACACAGAAATGTTGGACAGCGTCTAGAGGACAAGCCAAGATCCATGACCAATAGTGAAGGATGGCGGCACACCTTCATGAGGATAATAACATTTGCGCGAAATGAAATAGCGACCAGCATCTTACAACAAAATATAAACATTGGTCTTTTACTGATTCTTTATTTAAATTGATATAATATGGTATAAACAGGATTAGCTAGATGTATCACCTTACCGTCAAGTAACTTTGATTACTGAAGCTATGAACTTGTCCAATTACTCAGATGAGTGACCATTTGAGCAACAGCAGATATTGTTGAAAATCTTAAATCAAAATGAATTGATTCGGTATTACATAACCTGAAAAGGATTGATATGCCGTAAACCAAAACAACTAAACAACCTAGATGTATCCCTAGATGATATATATATATATATATATATATATATATATATATATATATATATATATATTGAGACAATAACTAGCTAATTATATATTATATATATATATATAATGTAAGAATAAATTCAATTAATCAACATGTGTTTTTCATATCATTTTATCTCTCTCTCTCTCTCTCTCTCTCTCTCTCTATATATATATATATATATATATATATATATATATATATATATATACTGACCTCTCCGTATGAGTACGATGCGACACAGGGTCAGTTTAACAGGTTCTTAATTTTTGAATTCAGTATTGTCTTTCTTCTAGACTGATTGCCAACTAAGTTTTAAGAACCCATCCTGTCCTACTATTTGCTCATAGCCGGAGGGATATTAATTGGACACATACTTTTCTAAAAAAAGATGTTAGTGCAATACGAAATGCAAACGGCCTCGTCCAGGATTTGGACTCGTTTTGCCTTGTCCATTACCAGCTACAAAAAACATAACACAACGCGCTTACACTAATGATAATGTTAGTAACACAAATATTTTTTTCATTTTCACAGTTTGGATATTTGAATTCTGAAACATTAGTTAAGTCGTGAAGCAACCTCGTTCCCATCTCATTACATTGTGTATCACAAATTGTATTCCCATAGTGTATTGCTTATTTCTTAATTACATTTATTATACAAAAATAGAAAGCGGGCATTATCCCTTTTAAAACTCGCTTTTGTGTCCCTGTATATAACGCTATGTAACACCAATTTTGTTTCTGGATAGTAGGCGTTATTTATTAATTGATTATATTATAAAAGTATAGAAACTTTACGTTTTGCCCTGGATTATTAAATTTAGAAATTAACCCATTTTCTCGGTAAAACAGACAAATCTGCATTTGCATAAGGCAGGAACAAAACAACATATGAATCAATATTGACATTATTATACTAAAAGTAATATAACAATAAATAAAAATGTTTAGGAATTTGTATTTTTTTCTAACAGTCTCCATAGCTCAGTCGGTAGAGCATTAAACTTTTAAGTGTACTTCGCGTAAGTATTTTTTTTCGAGATTTGCAACTGTAATGTTACAGCTCCCAAATACAGAATACATCTTTTTCTCTTACTTTAGGCATAAGCAATTGTGAAATAACCATTTCTGATCAGGAACAATAAAAAGTAAAATTTTCTAAAGGTTCCAAGCCTAACGCAGAACGGGCGGTGGGGGAAGCCCGCTCCCATCAATCGGGTTCGGCATGTCAAAGTCCTGGCACATATATGATTATATTAACCCCTTTGCCTTAATTGTAACCGCCAACACTTTTTATCATATACGTGCTAGAAGATGGTGGTTGAGGGTCCTAGAGTCCTTGATATGACATTAAACTGCATCTAAAGTATAAGTGTCAATTTTGGAGCTCTGGAGAATGTGGAGTGCCCCTTCATCACCATTACTACCATGTCCACTCTGACCCGGAGTGTTAATACTTGTTAGGGTCCCATCCCTAAATAGAACAAAATCAGTTTAGAAAATGCGTTTAAAAATTGAATTGATTTTTTGGATACCATCAAGCCTGAATAGAACAAAACGACTTCGGCATGGAATAATCCAAAAGGGGTTGACATGCCGCAAAATCCAACAAACCAAACCAAACCAAAATCAGAAGGAGCCGTAGAAACAAAATAGGTTTTCACTATTTTTAATATATTCCCCCTTGTCATAAATGCACTTGGCCCAACGATGCGTGTAATCTCATCATGGAAGAAGGTGGCATTCTGGTCCTCTAAATCAGTTCCCTAGATGGTATGAGTGAGTAACGGGGATGGTGTAGCTATTCAAAGCCACAGTTGGATACTTTAGCAACTACAACCTGAGCAGTGTGAATAGGAACGTTATCTTGAAAAAAAATCTCAGCTTCCCAACTGCGTTTCAACTTGATTGTATCCTTCAGTCATGTTAATTCTAATGCATAATACTGTCTATTAATACTTTTGATCTCTTTTTCAGATCATCTATTACGATTACACCCCGTCACAAAAAGGAAAACACAGAAGACATCACTTTGCCTACGATCTCTGCCAGCTTGAACCAGAGTGTTTGATTCAAGATCGAATTGTTGAATCCACGTTTCATTTTGAGTTTATAACCTGTAGCAAACATTCGCTTCCAGGGTTAGCTTTTTCCGTTCGTGCTCTGGCGTCAGCATTCTTGGGACCAAATTTTCAGACAGTATGTCCATACCTAAGATCTCAATTAAAAACAATGTGAACCAAGCTAGAAAATACCTAATGGTCATAATTTTCTGATGGAATTCGTCAGTCATTCAAATGAATGATTTTTTTGGATGACCTACCCTAGGGCTATGTTCTGTGCTGTCGCTACTTCACTTTAAATTTGCAACCTTCTTTTTCACATTTGCATTGAATGAGAATTCCTCAATGATTTTCTGTCCCCATTGATTTCTTTGGGTGTTATACCTTTCTTTTCATATAACTGATGATTGCTCGGATATTTTTGATTTGCTTTTAGATTTGTCGCACACCGCTCAGATTTGTATGCACCTCACTTGCACATATTTAAAATAGATATCTGGATGAGTGATTTTTCTAATTTTATAAGAAGCTGTAGTTTGTTGCCACAACAATAATGTTCAGCTGTTGCTCTCCTTTCTATGTTAGGCTCTCTCTTTCGATGATAGGCTTACTGAAATACTTGCACCAAGTTTCAGTTGTTCTATTTTTCGATTATACCAATCGAAAAATAGAACAACTGAAACTTGGGTGCAAGTATTTCAGTAAGTCTATCATCGAAAGAAGAGCTGTTTCAAATATTTTTATCTGCATTCTTATTTAGTTTCATTAGCCTTTCTAATTTGATATAATATTCTATTACATTAAAACTGAAATATTTGCACCTTGAAGAATACAGATAAAATATTTGGAACAGAGGGGGGTATAATCAAAAAATAGAACAACTGAAACTTACTCTTACATCACTTCCGTCTTTTATAGCAAAATTTTCCTTATTTAACTATTTAATTAAATTAGGAAGTAAAGAATAAATTACAGTTATTTCCTCGTGTTAATGGATTTCTTTTAAGATTTATCCCTGCTAATTTTGCTCATATTATTTAAGATAATGTCAAACAATTAGAAATAAACAATTCCACGTACATGCTTATTAAAATAAAATGTTTAATGTCAATATGCAAATTAGCTTTCCCGTTCAAACTGTAAACCGCTATTTTGTTGTATATATAAATACTATTGCATGTTATCATCAGGTAGATAAGGCCAACAGTTTTAATAATGTAAAACCATTTTATTAGTAATTGGGGTTTAAATAAAAGTAAAATCATGGAGAATGTGACGTAAATAACAAAGGGAATTGTGACTTGAGTAGTGATATAGTTTCGGTTACATAGACAGACAAATTCACAATCTCCATTATAATAAGACAATTTTTTGAACGGCCGGTGTCGTATTATTTTCTATCGTTGAGATATACTATCTATAAAATCCTTCTTTTACTGAGAAAAAAACATTTTTCTTTGTTTGAAACCTTCCGCTGGGTCGAATACCTATGCATATAAAATTTGGTATTTCTGCATGAAACCGTTGGGCTGCCTATAGGGAAAACTATAAAGACGGAAAACACTTCCAATTAATTGATATAGATGTGAGGTGTTTTGCCGTACGTTGATAGTACGCTTGTGTTCCATACTGTTATAATTCTTGTGATTTCGATATATTCTGACCACAATTTCCTACAGGATTAAGCTTAGTAAGTAGATATATGTTAATTCTCGGTAAATATTTATATCAAGTAATATAATGCATATAAACTTTAAGGTGAATATATTCATAGGAGTATGAATATCATTATTATCTGTTTCACAAGGACAAGTATGATATAGACGATTATCTTTGGACCCAAACGTAGTTTCACAAAAGCAATTTATTCAGATATCTCGGTAACGATTGAGGCGTTTCTTCTTCATGGTTTACAGGAATATCGTGCCGTTGTGACTACGTTAAAGGTACATGTCGGATTGTGTTAATTTGGTTTGGTTTGTTTTGTTTTACGGCATATCAACCTCAGTGGGTCATTTAATGCCGATAAATTTTTGAAATAAATCAATTCTTAATGGATAATACAATTTTTTTTATAAATACATTTTTCTATTTAACCCATAGATGGGACCCTAACAGGTACTACCACTCCGGATCAGAGTGGACCAGAGAGCAATGGTGATGAAGGGGTGTTCCACATTCCCCAGACCTCCAAAACTGGAACATCACCATCAGATAGAGTTTAACGTCATTCCCAGGACATGTAGACCCACAGCCACAGCCTTTTAGCATCCATATGATAAAAAGGAGTGGGGCTGTGTTAATTTGGTACAATGCAATATGTATTGAGAATGAAACGAACAAAGTCACAATCATTCTATACACGATTCATGTAAGTTATAGATATATCGATCGAGGTTGATTTATTGATTTTTTAACATGTCAGTTCATCTACGGATATTTTCTGCTTAGAGGCATGGAAATCACGGTCCTTGTATGTTTGTATAAAATTTTGTATAGTTGTTTCTAAGAGTATTTATTTTCACAAAGTTATATGATATCAAGCATCCTTCTGTTATAGAAATAATTTGCTCAAATTTCTAAGGTTTCAAGTATTCCTATCTAATACAAATAATTATATGGCTCCACGTCATTATTTCTATTAATTATAGGCATTTGTTTAAACACAGTTATATAGTTTCCTGTGACTAATAATCCTTAGTAAACAATTATAGCTTCAATTTTCTATGGTTTTAAGTATTACTATCTAATACAAATAATTATATGGCTCCACGTCATTATTTCCATTAATTATAGCAATTTGTTTAAACACAATTATATAGTTTCCTGTGACTAACCTTAGTAAACAATTATAGCTTCAATTTCTATGGTTTTAAGTATTACTATCTAATACAAATAATTATATGGCTCCACGTCATTATTTCCATTTAATTATTGTTAAACACAATTATATAGTTTCCTGTGACTATTAGTAAACAATTAAGCTGTCATTAACAATTAGGCTTCAATTTCTATGGTTTTAAGTATTACTATCTAATACAAATAATTATATGGCTCCACGTCATTATTTCCATGTAATTATAGCAATTTGTTTAAACACAATTATATAGTTTCCTGTGACTAATAATAATCCTTAGTAAACAATTATAGCTTCAATTTCTCGCACTTTTATTCCATGCAATAAACACAATTATGTTTCAATTTCTAAAGTATTACAATCTAATAGGCTCCACGTATTCCATTTAATTATAGCAATTTGGTAAACAATTATAGCAAGTATTACTATCTAATTTCACGTCATTATTTCCATGTAATTATAGCACTATAATAATCCTTAGTAATTATAGCTTCAATTTCTATGGTTTTAAGTATTACAATCTAATACAAATAATTATATGGCTCCACGTCATTATTTCCATTTAATTATAGCAATTTGTTTAAACACAATTATATAGTTTCCTGTGACTAATAATAATCCTTAGTACTTACTTAAAAATATATCTAATACAAATAATTATATGGCTCCACGTCATTATTTCCATTTAATTATAGCAATTTGTTTAAACACAATTATATAGTTTCCTGTGACTATAAAATCCTTAGTAAACAATTATAGCTTCAGATCAAATACGAATAATGTTAAACAAATTATTTGACTGATAGATAAACCCTAACTGATATTACCAGCCCGGGTCATGATAAACCTCGGAGTAATGGCAATAGAGTTTACGCTAGACTTCGCTGATTTACATATATTTTAGAGGGGGGGATCTTAAAATACAGTCAGCGTATTCTAATTCCAGTCGACAGGGTGTCATATCGATCGAAAGAATACATAAACATTCCTTCTAGGATCCTATTTTACAAATATCGAGTTTGAGGCTGGCGATGTGAAAACAGGATCATAAAATGAATTCAAATTTTGACAAAGTATGCTTGTAATATAATTGGTAAAGATATACTTGACAAAATCATACATCCTCATTTCCTTCGACAATATATATATATATATATATATATATATATGTGTGTGTGTGTGTGTGTGTGTGTGTGTGTGTGTATGTGTGTGTGTGAGTTTGTGTGCGTGTGTGTGTTTGTCTGTGTGTGATAAATTGTAGCATAAGTGTATAGAAAATGATTTTTGGCTGAGGTTGCAATAATACTGAGGCACGAATCTAACTTTATATATATATATATATATATATATATATATATATATATATATATATATATATATATATTGGAATTTCAGTCTCGGAAGACTACAATAAAGTTTCTGTGCCCCTGAAGTTACAGCGCCCCCTGTGACTGTGAAGTCCGATGTTTGAAAAACATTCTCGACCACAGATGTCGCATTTGAAGGCTGTCCCTGAAGATGTTGATGTGTCGGTGCTTTGTTGTCGCTGCTTTCTTCTGGACTTCTTGGCTTCATGGTGTTGCATCAGGGTGTGGAGGCACGCTTTGTGTATCAGTTTATAGGTAATGGAATCAGCAACCAGAATACAAATTTTGGACGAGGCAGAAGTTGCGCCAATACCCTTGGGGAAGGAAAGAATCCATCTGTTCTTCTTTCGGCTATCGCTAAATAGTAGGACAGACAGTGTCTTTAGACTTGGTTGGGCAACCAGTTTTGGGGAAGAAAACGTTGCATTTTAACTAACTTTACTTCAATTATAAATTGACCTGCTGTTATATTCTGCCCATGAAAGAAGGTTTGGATAAATACATAACTGAATCGAAGGTCAAGGTAGGATATTTGTAAACAAAAGAATCGCTAAAATGATTTTGAATCTCGACTGAGTCTGATTATGTCCATGGAGCCTTGATAAAGGCATGAATCCACTTCTTACTGTATTCTATATATGTGCTAAATGGTGTGCCTAGGTAGCATAAGAGTTATGAAATCATGATTAGAAAAAAATCTGGATTCGACAGAATTTCTTTATATTCCTTCAGAAAAAAAAAAACCTTTGGAAAAGACATAAACTCACTTTTCTCGGTGGTGTGTTCGGTACAAGAAATTTGAGAAAATGTTCCCTCACTTACATTCCACCCAGCATAATAGAGAAGAAAAGAGGAATTGATTCGATAGGAAAATTATTCTCCTATGACTCTCAATCGAAACAGGAATAACTATTGTTTAAAGAAAATGGCTTACGTTCATTGTCCGCCTAAACATATAGTGTTATAATTTTTACTAAAAACGCCAATCACAGTTCAAGGAAATATAAATCCAAGAATCTGAATACCTATATATCAATACAGTTGTTACTAAATCTTCCGACCGTTATTGTCCAGCAAAACCCTTTGGTTAAAAATGAAACCGTCCAAATCGTCTAATATGAAAGGCAAAAATGGACATCCCGCTTATCTGGTGTTGCTTAATCGCCGAATTTTCACGTGTGTCATCACCTCAGCTATGAAATGGCCCAGGAAGGTAAGACAAGCGACATGCTAAAAGAACAAAAAGAAAGAAAGTGTAGAGGAAGTTGGAGAGAGGGGTTGATGGCGTGGAAGCAGTAACGCTAATCTATGTCAATCGAACATAATGAAAAGCAGGAAAGAGAGAAAAAAGAGCGAAGGGGGGGGTTAAATCAAGATTATTATACTTTTTATAAATTGAACTAAATGCAATAGCTCTTAAGTAAACATATCAAATGTTGTAATAATTAAATTATCATACTGTGGTATATCTAAAGATCCTGCTAGTTATACTATATATGTGGTATATTTTATCTGTTTCCGTATCTGTCATGGATGGATTTGAAAACAAAGCTCTGTACCAAGATCAAACAAAGGTAACATTTTACGAGGAATCCTGTGGTCGAAGTTTTATTTACCATGAAGTTATTTATTATCATTAGAGACCAAATTGTGTAATTAGAAATAAGAAAAAATAAGTGTCGTTTCATTCTAAAATATTATAAAGACGCACATTCTTTCATCGTTCTACAACTAGTTCAAAAATCGAATTATGTTTTAGACTTGAGAAAACTTTCATACGTAATATTTTCCCAAGAAGCACATGAAGCGACATGTACTGCTATCCAACAGTGAGCAATATCAGATTTTAAAAAGTGTATAATTAAATTTACCCGGATACTATAAAACCCAGAGGAAGTCGATGATATACATGTATCTGTTAATAAACTACAGTTCGTAATCGTGTCTTAATTGGATGCCATAAAAATGAATGAATAAATTAAACTGGAGCGCATCTGCTTTTCTGATTCAAAATTCTGTTCAAAATTGTGGAAGGATTTACTTTTTTTTATTTTTCTTAAGCCTTTATCGCTGAAAAAATATTTATCCTCCTCCGCTACGTTACAACTCTTCACAGATATTTAGCCGGAAGTCTGGTTTTAAACATCCGGATGAAATATACCAAAGGAAGTCTTATCTGTTACTTTACTGTCCGTTCTGATATAAAATAACAAATATTATAGAATCCAATCGCAAAAACACCACAGGATACAGTTTTAAAGAAAATCAAATAGTTAACATAAATATCTAAATACATTAACATTTCATCGCAAGTAAAATTAATAGATGCTTTTGCTTAAAAGTTCATTCACAGAATAAAGTTTTCTGAAGAAGGACTAGTCCTTTGTATGTATGCAGTTTATGTGTGCCAAATTTAAACTGACTTAAAATCAGAAAACCTTTATTCGCACATTATTGAAATCCCCATCTCCGTCTTTGAATTAATCACATTACGCTCCGATAAATTCCCCCTGCATTTAAAAAAAATCGTTTTTTAGATAGATAAGACCCCCGTACCTAAAAAGACTAAACTGAATCGTATGATGAGTATCACGTTCTAGATCTATGGGTTATGTGGAGTACACATTCACTGCCATTACTCCCAGATCAACTCTGGCTCGGTTTGGTAGGACCTGCTCGTTCTATTTTGTAAAATGTAGTTTATTTTTATAGTAAAGAACAGTCCTTCGTATATTAGTTAAATAGGTGATGGGTGCAAAAGAGAAAAAGATTATATATTATTGAAACCTGCTCCCTTGAAATAATCACCTCATGCAAGTGATACAGTCCTCCCTGCATTTCTGAAAATTATTTTTAGGGGATTTAGACTTTACAAAATGGGATGTCCTTAGTATGATACTGAACTGAATCTGATGATAACGCTCCAATTATGGAACTATGGAGTGTGTAGTACTCCTTCATTGTCATTACTCCCAGATCCACTCTAACTTTAGTGGTTGTACCTGTTAGTACTATTTCGTAAGATATAGTTTTCTAAGTAAGAATCAGTACTTCGTATATTAGTTATTATAGGTGGAACATTTAATTTAATATCATATGAAAGATTTCAAAAATGAAATGAAGCTCTGTCGTAATATCTGCATTTTATTTAGCTATTAGTTGCGCTGTAAGCTTGCCACATTATTTTTAGAATTATTGAATTCGTTAATTAATTCTAATTGCTGTAAAAAATTCAAAACTTGCTTCAAGTGTCATTTCATTTATTTGAAGCCTCTCCTAATTTATATGTTTATATGCAACGTAAATCCATAGCTTCAATTAATCTTAAAAGAATCAGTTCATCTTCTGTATCCATGTCTTTTGATACCAGGTTTTTAAATTTGCATCGTTGTTTCTTTCAACCTATGCAAATATTGAATCACAGTTTCATTTGGGTTCTGTTTAGTTTACAGAAATTTGGTTCTTTCTGCAATAACAAGTTTCTTCTTCGGACGGATGTTCATTTTTATAATACTTAAGATTTCTTACTACGTTAAATTCTCCAGTATTTTGCGGTATACCATTGTTGCTATTTTTGTGTGGCTTCACATATCACTGAAGCCAAAAATAAATGCGCAATTTCTTACCATTGTTCAAGGGATTTTGCGCTGTTTGTTCTCTCTCAGATTCCTCAAAATGAAGCAGAACTCGACATTGATATTCGGAAAGATGAAGTCGAATAATTAGTATATACTCTCAAATGACAACACCTCTTCAAAAAATATCTCATCAAGCTTCTTATTTTATCTCTTTCTTTCCTTCTTTCTTTCTATTCTCTTTTGCTGGGAATAATTTCTTCCATTTTTTCGGTTTTTTTATTTCTATCGTTCTTTCTTTTTTTTTGCTTTTAATAATTTATTTCCATTCTTTCTTTCTTCTTTTTGTCGACTTTACTATTAACAATTTCTTTCTTTCTTTCCTTCGTTCATTTTTCTATTTTACTTGCCTTTGCTATTAACAAATTCTTTCTTTCTTTCTTTCGTTCTAATTTATTCACTTTTACTATTAATGATGTTTTTCTTTCTTTCTTTCTATTTTTATTGTGAATAATTTCTTCCTTTTTTCTCATTTTCTTTTTCTTTCTTTCTATGTTTTTGCCTTTAGTATTAATCTTTTTTTCTTTTTCTTTCTCTCGTTCTTTTTTCTTCTTTCTTTCTTTCTTTTCTTTTTTTTCGCTTTCTTTTTTCTTTCTTTCTTTATTCCAATTTTATTCGCATTGCTATTGATAATTACTTTCTTTCCTTTTCATTTATCTTTCTATTTATTATCATCTCTCTCTCTCTTCTCTCTCTCTCTCTCTCTCTCTCTCTCTCTCTCTCTCTCTCTCTCTCTCTCATTACCTTTGTGTACAACAGCAAATTTTCCCCGTTAATCCCTTTCTTGAGTCTGATTCAAAATGTAAATTTCGATCTCCTTAGTTTGACCAAGATTTTGTTTTTGTACTCTATTCATGTTTAAAGTGCATTCTGGAATAGCAAGCGAAAACAGGAACGTGGTCGCCAAACCCTCGTATAACAAAGGTAAGAATGTTTACAGCACGTCGCCACATGACATGCTGTGCCGCGATGATTAGGGCTTACTTCCTGTTGCACGCGCGCATGACAGCCGTGTGCTTAGCTTGTTCACCACATGAACAGCATCTGAATATTTTGATTACACCACGTATTAAATCAACTTATTCTAGCGCTTGCAACACCTCCTACAATGTTTAGCGAAATTCCACGGGGTATTCCAAACAATAAACGAGATCTGCTCACACGACTGTACATTTCTTATGCATATTGTGTACTTCAAAGTACTTTTATAGAAACCAGAGTAAGATGAATGATAAAACTATTTAAAACTCTACTCTAATATCGCACGCGCTATTCTCTCCAGGGATGTTTTAAGAGTTTAGCAGAGAATAGACTTCGCGCAGTGGAATTAAACTGTGCACCACCCTATAGCACATGGACAAAGAAGATCGGAATCCTCCAGAAGTCTTATAAGTATTTATGTGTGTGATTCGGAATCCTCATCCATGTGTTGATTAGGATTTATAGATGCCAAAATTGAATTTTCAAATTCCTTTGAGTTGACATCTTTGAGGTCAAAAGTTCTGCCCACCAAAGATTCAGTTGCAGACGCCAAAGAAAACAGAATTGGTGTTTTATTATAAAAAATCAGAAGAGTGAACAATTTTTCTAGTGTGCAAATTTCAAGATTCTATGCACTTTCTTGTTGTTCTTGTTCTTGTTCTTGTTCTTTGCTCCTTTTGAGTTTTCACATCAGTGTTAGCTGATGGTCTTTCACTGGAGTCTGAGTGACAGCAAGTCTCCTCAGGTCTCCAGGACTCTTCTGAGTATTCTGGCAGATTGCAGCAGTGCAGTGTTCTGAATGGTTTCAATCCTTCCTCTGATTTCCAAACTTTCCAAACCCTTTTCTAATCATTTTGGGACTGTTCCAAGTGCATCAACTACAATTGGTATTACTTTCACTTTCATATTCCATGACTTTTTCATTTCTGTGGCAAGATCCAAGTATTTGTACATTTTTTCATTTTCTTTTAGCTTCACCCTGTTATCTGCTGGAACTGCAAAATCCATAAGTTGACAAGTTCTTTCTTTTTTGTTAATCAACACTAGGTCTGGTCTTCTGCTGGGATAAGGTGATCCGTTTTTAGTTCAAAGTCCAAGATAATTTTATGCGTTTCGTTCTCAAGAACAGATTCTCATGCATATACCATTTTGTTGTATGTCAAAATTAATTTTTTGCATAATTCCCAGTGGATCACCTTCCCAACCCAGTCGTGTCTAGTTTTGTACTCCCTTTGTGCTAGTTTGCTACATTCGCATAGTACATGGTTTACGGTCTCATATCTATTACCACATAGTCTACATTACTATTTGTTGTGTCTTATCAATTTTTGTTTTGATATAGTTTGTCCTTATGGCATTATTTTTTTCGCATTATTCTGTGCAGCAATTATTATTATTATTATTATTATTATTATTATTATTATTATTATTATTGTTGTTGTTGTTGTTGTGGTGGTGGTGGGGGTTTGGGGGGGGGGTCTGTCATCTTAATTTTTTTAGTGGTTTTTATTGGAATTCCCTCGGGACGTCAATGTACAACAAAATGGAACAGGGACTATCGGAACTAACAAACGTTATGCTCTCGGCGAAATTTGAATTCACATCTTTTAATGGATCTATGAGACTCGCTTCTACCCATTGAAACATGCTGGGACGCTCTTTTCTATCCAAACCGAGTAGATTTGTTTTGGTTTTGTTGTTTTCATTTACGCATATCATTCCTTTTCGGGTTATTTAATGCCGAATCAAGTTATTTTGACAGACGAGGGACTCGGTTGGCTTACAGTAACTGCTGTTGTTTAGGTGGTCACCCAGTTAAGTATTAAACAGACTCATCACTGCTTAACTTCGGTGATCTTAGCAGGAACTGGTTCGTTACTCATATTATAGGACACATGGTTGCAAATAAGAGGGATCCTGCGAAGATCGAACTCGCTATTGAATAAAATAGATCTGTGTGATAACCTTGTTAACATTTACACAATGATGGAACGCCTTCAGATTTCATGTACAGTTTATTATATTCGATTTCTGCCATCTTGTTTTCAGGAAACGTCGCGTCAGCATTTCCGCATCAATTTCCATCCATCTATATTTCGACATGGTACTAAGCTTTATTTTCACATCGACATATTTCATCCTTATTTTCCTCCAACTTTCCCGAAAACACTTCGTCATTCGGAGATAATGATCATAACGCGGCAATCTATTGAGAGAGAAAAAAAAAGGATTAACAATTTGCAATATTGAGTTGCAAAGAAATAATGGATTTAAAAGCAATATCAGTCGCTCAGATCTATTTCACTTTATCTTCTCTTCTCAGAATAAGCAATAAATTTAGTTATGTATTGCCAGTCTTTTTTTTATTATATTCAGCTTCTATTTTTTAAGGTTTTGTTTTATCAAACGCTAAGGATGAGACGTCAGCTTATTTCCAATTCCTAACAGCAATCAAAACTCTCTTATTTCTACTGCATTCGATCTATATATAACTATTATTATATGAGTCATCGACTATATACTTATATAGTAATTCCAAGGAATTTCATACATACATACGTCCACCTACCCCATCAGCTGAGGCAGTAGAATACAGAGAAGTAAAATCCCCCAATTGGGCCGCCTGCTGGTCATGGCTGGCGACACGTAATGATTAAGGACGGAATCCTGGTAACTGAGCTGTTTATGTTGCAACACTCCACTTTGGCTCTTATTTAGGCAATACGGGTGGTCGGAGAGGCCCACTTTCAATCAGTTGGTCATGTCAAGCCCCTGGACTTATATGAATGCCGCCACCGTATTACGCTTATGGCATACCTCCAACCCTTTTTATGATATAAGTGCTAGAATATTATGGCATACCTCCAACCCTTTTTATGATATAAGTGCTAGAATATTATGGCATACCTCCAGCCCTTTTTTGATATAAGTGCTAGAATATTATGGCATACCTCCAACCCTTTTATGATATAAGTGCTAGAATCTTTTTATGATATGTGCTAGAATCTTATGGCATACCTCCAACATCTAGAATCTTATGGCATACCTCCAACATTTTTATGATATAAGTGCTAGAATCTTATAGCATACCTCCAACATTTTTATGATATAAGTGCTAGAATCTTACGGCATAGCTCCAACCCTTTGTATAATATAAGTGCTAGATGTGGTCGCTGAGGATCTTAATGCCCTGAGTATAACGTTAAACTACATCTAGTCGTGAAGCTCCTCTTCTGGAGCTCTGGGGAGTGTGAAGTACTCTTTCATCACGATCATTCTCAGATCCTCTGTCTTGGAAAAGTAGTACCTGTTAGAGTCCCATCTTTGGTTTAGATAAATCAAAATATGAGTTTTTAAAAATGTGGTTAAGAAAATTGAATGAAGAAAAAATGGAACACCCAACAAGAATGAATAAAACGAAACGTCTTCAAGGGTTTACATGCCGTAAAATCCAACCAAACAATCGACCATTCACACACAGGTGCACGCACGCACGCATACTCACACATGCAGTGTGCGATGGGGAAACTGTCATCTGAATTACGCAAAAATTAAAGTAACACTGACACCTCACTTTATTTGATATATCTAATAAAATTACATGAAAACATATTGAGAAAAATTCAATTCATTCAAAGGAACAGCCAAACCACGCTTCAACCAAGGCATCCACACGACTTCGGAATCTTCTCCAAGACTTTCCGGCGTTCCTCTTATTTAAATTGGTAAATACTACTATTATCCTTGCCTTCAGATAAAAAGATAAATAATAAATAACTTCAGATAAATAAATAAATAGATTTAAAAAAAATGAATCCAAATTTGAATATATGAATAAATATTTTTGGACGAACCAACACGCTCTCAAAATATGTAGGATTTCCAACCGTAAATGAAAACCGTTAAAAAACGCGGCATCACAAGTCTCAAAAGTAAAAGTAAATACTTTCTTTCCACCATCATATATTAAATATATTTTCTACCGAATGAAAAATCAGAAATAAACAGAAAAAAAATCATCTCGGCTGGATCCTACCTATCTACATATAAAAAAAACTCATCGACTAGCGAAAAGTGTGGAGATTAGAATAAAATTCAAATTTAAAAAATAAACTCCCATGAGCCTTCATCGGAAGCACCTTCCGAGCATATGCGGGGAAAAAAGGATCCACTTCCGACCCCTAAAAGAATTTCAGCCATTCGCGTTTAGGTCTTAACTGAGACAAAAACTTTCCCCAACCCAATAATCAAACGGACTACAATTTGGAGACTTAAGTGGCTAGATGTTAGGGAAAGATATTGTCGCAGAAATTTTAAAAGCCAAAATTGGGTTCTCTAGCTTCTGTGCCATGATGCAGTCCTGTTTCCAGACGTAGGACTTCCCTGCAGCCACTTTCCCAGCCCAAGACAACCCTACATCCCCCGAAGACTTGATGTAGGCCCCTGTGTTGAGTGTCAATTCATGTGGGAAGATTAATGTAAACCACCGCTTCTGACCACCCCAAACACCATGATGTAGATTTGCTTTTCATCATTATCGGTACATCATGCGAGCTCAGAGCAAGTCAACGGTTTACCATTTGATCCTATGATAATTTTTTCTCATCTGAGAAAAAATAAAGCATGTTCGGTTGGAGAGGATGCTTGAGTTTGTTCAAAAGTTTAACGGCCTGGTGTTTCTGTGTGTCTTTCATGGCCTGTGATAAAAATTGACACTTTTTCATGTTGTAAATACAGAATATCTTCATGCATATTCAGATATATAAAAACTCAAACACTCCGATGTACCTGGCTATGGCCCTGCCTTGCTAGGATTGTTGTCAATCCTAGCCTGGATATTACAAAAAAAAAAAAAAAAAAAACACTTCGGGAGTTCATTTCTTATCAGAACGATCAGAGTGGGGATTTCGCGTGGATTTATCTAACTCTTTTCGAATCCTCCTACCTGCTCTCTCTTTCAAAAAAGGACACTGAGATCTTTGTATTGGAGCTTCCTGTATGAACACCACGCAGTAAACCATGTTGATTCTGAATTTTTAGGGGAGTGAATTGAGTCATGGCACCGCACTCTTTAGAGACAATGACCAACTGATTCTAGTTTGCTGCACAGTAAATAACATCTGAAACAAACAAAGGTAATGCGAGAAATTAATCAAATGATATTTACCCAATAGCTGCGTATTTTTTCTAAGTCAATTGAGAAATACTGCATTTAAATTCAATATATGTACGTAGATTTTGGCAAATTATACATATATATATATATATATATATATATATATATATATATATATATATATTCTAAATACTTTTGGAGTTGTATTATCAAGCAC
>CM042137.1:19264739-19274739 GCA_023376005.1 Doryteuthis pealeii
GGAATTTTAAGTTAACGGACCCTAATCAAAATTTCTAACTACATGTACGTTCATAATTTATAACTGCTCATAAATTATATAACAAACACACATACACACACACATGTATATATATATATATGCATATATATATATATATATATATATATATATTTAGGCTAGCGTAAACAAGAGAGAGAGAGAGAGAGAGAGAGAGAGAGAGAGAGAGAGAGGGGGGCGTAAGATAAGGAATAAACAAAAGTATTTAGCAAATTCCTAACCATTTTTTCTAATTCTCAAAGAATTAGCGTATTTCTATGTTCGTTTATTTCAGAATTTCTTTTTTATGTTATTTTTAAAAATGTAACCCTAAAATTTTGAGTGTTTTGAAATAAAATAGAATTTTTGTGAAAACCCTTTTTGGACGTATAACTAAAATTCAAATTCAGCTCCTAATTGCTTGTTGAATTTTAAGATTTAAGTTTTAAAAACTATATTCATTTACTTTTTAATCCTAAAATATAGAAATAAAAGGAAGCTAAGAATTAGATATGTGTCCTTATTTGTAGATGAAAATTTCGCGTATTATTAAAAGGAAAATTATATTATACATTAATTTAATGAATAGGTTACTTCTTTTTTTTTTCAAAGAAAGTCTTTGAATTACATTGATTAAGATTGATATATTTTCTCAGAGGAAATATGTCGTTTTATGACTAGAATTTAAATTCAGGTTCTGTTGGTGGGAAAATGCAGTATTCGTTTATTCTATTACTTCTATAAGGAAGTGTCATAAAAAGAATCCGAGGAATAAAAACGTGTCCTTACAATGAATAGAAGCAAAGACTTAAAAATGTGTCTAAGAATTAAGAATTTAAAGTCTTTCGTGTATCAATTTCTTTTTTTCGTTTACATTTAGAATATAATTTTCTGTTAAAACTTAGTTTGAAACATTTTCATCATCCTTTTTAGTTTTCCAAAAGACTAAGAATTCTTTTTTACGATAATGCTAAACTACAAAAGAAAAATTTTCGAAAACGCGTTAAATTCAAATTTTGCCTCGAGAATCTTTGAGATGTTTAAACATAATGGGTTGTACGTGATATTATTACTTATCTATGAAGAACAGTGAAGAGTTCCAGAGATTAATTGATTTTAATCATTCAATAATATCATACTATAAGTGAAAATTAAAAACTAAGTTTTGTAATATTCCTAATTATAAACATATTATGGTGTATGCCTTGTTTGAACTGTCAATACCATTTCTTTTCTGAGTTATAAGTCGACACGTATACAATAAAACAGACGCGACTCCTTTATATATACTAGTACAAAATAAAAAAAACACCCTCCGGACGATGTAAAAATACATTTTTGAAACATATTGCCTGAGGGGTAGGAGTAAAAAATTCAATGTACGCGAGTTTGTACCCTAAGTAAGTAAAATCATCAAATTCATTAAAGGATTAAAAATAAAACAATTTGAAATGTAAACTTTAAATATGTATTAAAATAAAACAAACTAATGTTCCATGTTCAAATTATGAGTGTATTTATTCTATGTTATGACGATTTTGGGTAATGTGAAATAAGTAGTGACGTAATTTTCGTTACAGACAGAAACCGGAAGCGAATCTCCATTATATATATATATATATATATATATATATATATATATATTATTATATTATTATTATTATTATTATTATTATTATTATTATACTAAAGCTGAGTTTATCAACCTTCTCCAGGTAAAGGATTTTTTTCTATTTATGTTATGGACACAATATTTATACTTGGATATTCCTTAAGGTTAGCTCTACAAAGTGTTTGAAAAAAAATTCAGTTTAATTGGTTTTAATTAGGCGAAATTAGCAATTAAGTCAACAACCGACCAATCCCTGTCTAAATTAGACCTGGCTCTCTTCCACTCTCCGTTTATATTGAGTTAAGGTGAGTGGCAGAGTTAATGTGAGTAATCGAGTTATACGAAGTAGGATTTGCCTGCTGATTTTTACAAGCAAACACCCTCCCAGCGGGGCGAATCTACCTAGAGTTAGGAGAACTCTAGGTAGATTCGCCCCTACCTTTCTCCAGACCAGAGAGAAATTTTTGTTTGTTTTCATAAAACAAAACAAAAGTATCTTTTTAGGGCATGATTTCAATTTTAGTTGAGCGTAAATTTTACGAAATCATGCTTTAAAATAGATTTTTTAAATTACTTTAATTATTAATTCATAGAGTATTAAATTTACTTTAAAAAATATTTCATGTTGGGTAAAAAAAATAGTTATATATTTAAATATTATGGAATTTAAATGAGCAAACATTGACTACCATCACTGTTTAAGTGAAAGTTTTCTTCGGGCTTAAAAGTTTGTTTTAGTTAAAACTAAAACAAACTAGACTGACTTCTGATTTAGGTCGGTAAAATTAAAACGTAAAGTTTTTTGCTGGTACCAAATGACAGTTTAACTACAGTCTATGAATCAACATTTTGCGAATTTGGTTACGGTTTTAGTGGATTAAGGTTGTTTTTAATTACGTATTGCTTAAAAAAATAAACAACAAAAAACCCAAATTACTATACATTTAATCTTGAAAAATATTTTTTAAACTAAGTTTAATTGAAATTATACATTGCTATATTAACACAAACAACTGTCTCAATATTAATGGAAGATAAATAAATATTTGGGCATTGTTTTTTCTGAGTCACCCTGGGTTTAGGGTTAGAAAATGACCTAAGTTGGTTCTTTTTTTTTTTTTTTAAGTGATACCGCTTCGGATGCAGGAAGCCAGGACGGAACTCCGCAAAGATTACAATTATTTGTATTATTCAGACTATTGTCCTCGTCTTCATTGTTATCTGTACAAACTTTCGGCTGATGTGCCCTCTGGCCTTCTTCAGGTATTTCTTGTCGGACTCGGGAACCTTCTTGTAATTGGGAGCAATCACGGAACTTTGAACCCAACCCTTTATTAGGTCCACAGGGGTATCCTGTTCTCATTCCACTAACCATAGCTGGGGTACAGGTGTTAAGCTGTGTTAATTATTATTCTATGTTACTGCTGTCCCTGACCAGGATTGAACCTGCAGTATAGAGATAACTGGCATTTAGAACTGTCTTAATCTAACTCCTTTATCTACTAGGATATGTGTTCAATTGGACAATCCAGTGTGGATTTTTTCAATTGCAAAAGTTACAATTTATTTTGTAAAAACGGATTTTAAGTAGCCTCTTGGCAGGCATCTTGATCAAAATGGACGAAAAAAACGTTTTATATATATCAAAAATAAATTATATGTGTAATATTATTTTGCTTTTTTACTGATGCTCATTATGTTACTACTTTTCGACTTAGACAAAAATTTGACCATAAATAATCAATTTAATAAATTTTAGTTCGTTTTTAAAAATGAAAAGCAGATGATATTTTGGCAGATCCTACTCTTTTCCCTAATCATCTAGAGAGAGCTTAATGGGTGACCCAACGGGTCACGTTTTGTCTAGTATATATATATATATATATATATATATATATATATATATATATATATGTGTGTGTGTGTGTGTGTGTGTGTGTGTGTGTGTGTGTGTGTGTGTGAGCAGTGTATCATAATTCACTCCGCTGCTACACAAGAAATATATAAAACACACATATGCATGTATATTTATGTACATTGAAAGTCAGATGTTGAACCGAGATTACCGATATACATTAATCTTGCAATACGCTTACTATCAATGTTGTAATTTGTTATTTTAAACGAAATGCTGTGTTTAAACAAACTGTAAACATGGGTTTCGGATCCGGACAACAGCAAGTATTAACACGTTAACGATGAGTGTTAAATACATAAAGAAAAACTTTGAGAGATGGGGAGGGTGGGGAGAGAGGGACTTAAAGAATGTAAAGAAAAGAGGAAATTAAGTGTTGATAGATTCTCTAAGGGTAATTTAAATCATTAACAAAATATCAAAATGTTTCTCTATTTCAGATGATAAACAGATATTTATACTGACAGACCGGCTGACTTTCGTATTCGTTTTCATGAACTTTTTTTATCAACTTAAAATTTTACATACGTAAATTGGATCAGGGGAGATTATTGGTACACCACATTGAACTAGTTTTTCACTATTGTACATTCTCTTTTTCATGGTTTTAGCTGTTAAAAGTAAGTTATTTGGCTCTGCTTATGTCATAGTTATATTTTGTTAGTTGGAGAGCGATTCACGAGGCTTTGTAACGGACATGTCTATCAACGGTCTATTAATACTTATTTACATTCGCTTTAGCTTCAGGCGATAGTGAATCCGCCTAGCAACCACAAGGTTTCGGGTTCGATACTGGCCCACACCAGATCAGTACATGAGTAGCACAGCTTGAAGCTGTTCGGTAAAGGGGAAGTTAATTGTAAGTGTGACGCTCCAGATCAGACGCAAAAAGAATCTAGCTGGTATAGCGTTAGTCCGGTTGATACGGACAATAAGCAGATTTGCCAACTTTACTTACATATACATAAAAACACGAAACCAATGGTTCGTTTACCTGAGTTTGTCTCAGATTCCTTTGTCATTATTATAGATGCCACTATGGTAATGATCTATCAATTTCGCGAATACACCTGCTCAAGCAGAATCACTACTCCATTGCATAGAGAAGGCAGTAAGGGGCATTTAATTCTATGTTAAATCAAATAGAACAGAGATCATATGTTTAAAACAAAATGGAGTCATCTCCACTCATTTTGTAAGCCTCTGAAATTAGTAGACAGGTTTACATACCTAGATAGTACATCTCATCTACAAAATCCGATGTCAATATTTTTGATCATATGTAAATCTGATCTCTTTGATGAGATAAAGCGATAATTCTTCCAAGCTGTCGTAGTGTCCGTGCTACTGTATGTCTGCACTTGTTTCGACACCCAATCTATGATAAGATAAACTGAAAAAACTGTTCTCAACATGAAAAGTGACGTTGTGTCGCATCCTACCCGTGACAGAAAGAACGAATGAATACATACGCAGTATCCTACAAAACCATTGGCACATATTTCCTTTGGTTGGGTTTGGTTTGTTTTACGGCATATCAACTTCGATGGGTCATGTAATGCCCACAAAGTTGTGAAAGAAATTCATTCTTAATGCATAATACAATTTTGTTTACCAACTCATGTTTTTCTATTTAACCCATTAAAAGACACTAACATGTACTACCACTCCGGGTCAGAGTGGACAAGGGAGCAATGGTGATGAAGGGGTGCTCAACATTCCACAAACCTCCAAAACTGGAACCTCGCCATCAGATAGAGTTTAACGTCATTCCCAGGATATGTAGACCCCCAGTCACCGCCTCCTAGCACCCATATGATAAAAAGGGATTGGGGTTTTCCATAAGGACAATAGAGTTGAGAAAATCATATACGTGCTAGGGCTTGACGTGGCCAGCCGAATGATCGGAGGGAGCCTCTCTGACCGCCCGTCTAGCCCAAGAAAAGCCTAAAGTGGAATATTGCAAGTCATGGACTGCTCAGCCACCTGGGTTCTATCCTTAAGCATCACGGGTCGCCACCCTCGGCCAACAGGTGGCCCCATTGAGGGAGTCTCACCCTCTACAGAGGTGCAGTCGGTGCATTCTAACGCCTCAGCCGACAGGGCTGCTGTCACATATTGCAAGGTATTCTTTAGATTTTATTTTAGAGCAGTGCTTAGCAAATCATCATCATCAGATCACGCTGGCAGCACGGAGATCCATAACAATCTCTCGCCAACCGTCCCTATCGGTCATCGTCCACCGAGAGATCCTTTTTGCAGCATCCGGAATCCGCACAGAGCTGATCTATGTATGTCCTTGGTGAACAGCCCACACTAGCATATGTATATGCAGGTTTCCAAAGGAGAATGTCGCTTTTAAGTCCACCTTTGCTACACCAACAGAGTCCAGCATGTCCATCTTACGCAGATCGTTTGTGTGGTGGGGGTAATTCTTCATAAAGCTGTTTTCGTGTGCAGTGCAGTTTCTACATTTTTGTAAGTCAGCCCGCAGCATTCTTGTGCAATCCCCACATATCTTACTAGCAGCGGTTATCCGGCGTCGCCTGGGTAGAGGGGGATTTTTTTAAGTTAGTCCCGCAGATCCATTATATTGCATTGATCCAGCTACTCTGAAAAGAATGTTAATGTCTATTATCTAAAATACTAAATGAAAAAAATCCATGTTGTTATCATTTAAAATTTATTCCTTAATTATCTTCATGAATATAGATCAAACCATCATTATTTTTGCTCAAATACTAAGTCCTGGTGATATTTAATGTGTATATATATTTACTTTGTCGTTACTTGTTTTATTTTCGAAGTTTCCCCCGGACATACATACACACAACTGCCCTTTATATATATACAGATTAACTGGGCGTTTCGTTTGGGTCCAAGTGGTGTAGGCTTACTTTAGCACTGATACAACGATGGCTTGAAGGAATTGCCACTTAGGAATTGCCCTGTGAGATCAGACTTCCATATAATTGATAGTCTGTTTACAGCAGTCTTTGCCTTTCATAAGTGTGCATGAAAATTATTTTCTGTGGCTGAGATATTACTACTCAAATAGGAGAACACGTCCAACAATTTTAGGGACCTACAATCGAATGTGGGAATGGCCCATGAACTCAGTTTTATCCGAGTTCACATAGAAACTAATGTTTCTTGCTGCTTTTACCAGGCTATGTAGCAATCATTGATATATATATATATTATTATTTATATTTTTGCTTGAAGGCAATTATAAATGCATGTATCGTATAAAATTCGATTATTATAGAAAATAAACTTGACAAGTAAATCCCGCAGAAGAGCTAACGGCCGGGTTTGTTTAATAAATAAACGTCTACTTGCCTACTATGGCAGGGGCGTGTAATAGTTTCCTTGACAAGGTTAATTTCGCAGGGATTGTTCGCTATGTACCGGCGGCCGAACGGATATGGTCTCTGACTATGCCTGTGAAGTCCCGGTTTCGATTCCTGTCGGAGGGGAGTCGTTAGTATACATCGCTGAAGAGACTTAATAAAGTCGAAACAGTCTGTACGGTGTTCTGCATAGCGAGCCATCCTTTGCGGGATTTACTTGTCAAGTTTATTTTCTATAATTATCGAATTTTATACGATACATGCATTTATAATTGCCTTCAAGCAAAAATATAAATAATAATTTATTCAACATTGCTTCTAAAAAAAAACAAACATCCAAAATCTTATATATATATATATATATATATATATATATATATATATATGTGTGTGTGTGTGTGTGTGTGTGTGTGTGTGTGTACACGAGAGATTATTTAGCTTTGTGTGTGTGCACATGTTCGTGCGTCTAAATCCTGTAGTTCGACATCCCAGTTTCCAAGACCAGATGTATTAAGCCGTTTATTTGTGTATGAGATCTTATAAATTACGAGCGTCACGGAAAACGTTCTGTAACTAAGCCACTCTTCGTATCTACGTATCATACAACAATACTATTGTTTTTAAGGTATACCGGCTTAATAGGAATATAATTATCAAATGTAAATTAGTCATTAATCAAACTTTGGCAGGATATGCACACGCACATACACACAAACACTTCCACACACTAACATGAAGCACCATATATATATATTTAGCAAACTTATTGGTAATCCTTTGCGGTAAGAAAAAAAACGGCAAATCATATAATTGTAAAAATATACGACCAAACTTCCACTGAGGAAAAAATTAAATAAATAAAAAAGCAAGAGGGTCGTACCCACCGAAAATAATCGGTTAATACTATAACACTTGGCCAAAAGAGAAAATATATATATATATATATATATATTATATATATATATATATATATATAACGCTAGGATTATCTAAAGGTAAAAAGTGCTCAATACCTAATAATAGTTAAACCTAATGAGCCAGATATACCTACTAACAGTTTCGCTTTGTAGCTCATCAGGACAAGAATCTTGCCCTGATGAGCTACTAAGCCAAACTGTTAGTAGGTATATCTGACTCATTATGTTTAACTTTATATATATATATATATATATATATATATATATATATATATATATAGGTTTATTATATGTTATATATATATGTTTATATAGGTTTAAATTTATCATATATATATATATATATATATATATATATATATATATGAGGTAATAAATAATTGAAAGAAATCGACATAAAACAGATTAGATTTTTAAAAATGCTCAAATACTGGATAGATAGAACTAGATTAATTCTAAAATTCCATTTTTTTAATATAATGGAGTTATGTCACATCCTGATCGCGCGGAGAAGTTGCGTAAATATATATAACGTTCGATCTCTGTTATTGATATTGATCAATGAATTAAGTGCATAGACAATGCAGAATATCATGCTGACAAATATACATTGATTTCATGAAATACATATTATTTCATCATTAGGCTCTGGATATATAGATGATATAAATTACGTCACAGCTTAAGTCACATTACCCAAAATCATCATAATATAGAATAACTACACTCAAAATTTGAACATGCAACATTAGACAGTCCTCATTGTTTTTTAAAACAAGTTTTAATAAATACATGACTGGTATTATATATCTATATATAGTTTGTCTTATTTTAATACATATTTAAAGATTACATTTCAAATTGTTTTATTATTTAATCCTTTAATGAATTTGATGATTTTACTCACTGACATTGAATTTTTTACTCCCACCCTTTTTTTTCAGATATCATTTATAGGAAAAACAGACGATTTCATTGTCATTATCTAGGTACTATATGACACATATCAATCTTCGTGGGTTTATTTAATGCCAAAGCCATTCTTGTAGGAAAATAGTTGTACTATTTAACACATATCTGAAAAAGATTCATACCTTTCCTAAGGGTTTTAGTTCGAAAGTAATTTTGATAACACTTCTGGAGTTCGAACTCGCTTATTACGATGTCAAAATTCAGTACGTTATCCACTACGCCATGGAGACCGAGTAGATTTATATGGAGTAGAGTTGTTAACTGAATACCACAGGTTCGGAAATCACAGCTGTGTCTTTTCCTATAACGGTTGCCTTGCCAAGGTTAAAGAGCCCAGGTTTATTTTCTATTTACCCATATGTGGGGGAGGAATTGGATTATTTGTGACATCATTAAGGGCGTTGGTGAGATAGTGAAACACAAACAGCCTTGTCCATGATCACCCTAGAGATATGAATGCAGAAGTTGCACACACGTAAGTTTTATACTACAATATTCGCTGGGAATCAATCCATCTAAATGATTACATCATCATCCGGTAACAATTGCCCAGAATGCATTCTTTGGTGACACATAGGATATATCGTTTTTCAAGGATAAATCTATTTCGCAAACGTGCTAGGTATAAAGTTAATATGTAGTCTTTCGTGCAGTACTTTCGACCGATTTGGCAATAGTGAGTTTACGTGATATGGTTCGTGAGAATGATCCTGTAATATGATTGAAAGAGCTCAGACCGGATAATTTTGCTAACTGCCACTCATCGATGATATATGCGATTTAAAGTTTAGATCGCTGAGCTGGATTTTCAGTCATAAAATGAAGATAGAATAGTTTAGATATGTCAATAAAACAAATTGCACCATTATCTTAAACCAATCTCTGTCTCTCTCAATTAATATATATATATATATATATATATATATATATATATATATTTGTGAATAAAAAAGGCCTTAAATATCAGGGGTATCGTGATTATGGACCATTTCCACGCCTGTGTATCTGAGACCAACCGAGCTTCGTCAGACCACTTTTTTTTTTAATTCAGACTTTGAGTCTGAATAAAAAAAAATTTTAAAACCTGGTCTGACGGAGCTCGGTGGGTCTGACGAAGCTCGGTAAGTCTCAGATACCCACGAGTGGAAATGGTCCATAATCACGATACCCCTGGTATTTAAGGCCTTTTTATTCACAAATAAATGTGTTCTGT
>CM042137.1:19279739-19281458 GCA_023376005.1 Doryteuthis pealeii
AATAATTCATTAAAATCGGATAATTCCTTGATTTTTGGTATTTTTTTTCAATCGGGGGAGGGATGAGTTTAATTTTATAAAAATACGGATTTTAAAGTCAATCTTTTGGCGACCAATGTTTATGATATATTTTGAAGCAAAATTGACGTGAAAAAAATATTTTAAATGTATTAAAAATAAATTACATATGTAATAACTATTTTTGGCTTTTTTTTACTGATGCTCATTATGTTACTTCTTTTGCGGCATAGACAAAATTGACCCTTAATAATTGATTTAATCTTTTAAATTCATTTTAAAAATGGAAAGGCAACGACATTTTGCAGTACTCTATTTTTGGCTTTATTTCACTGGCCCTGTAAATATTTCTTATTTGATTTCATAGCAATGTTGCAAAATAACAAACAGATTTTGACACAAAGTTTATTTATAGTCATTTATATTATATTTTGTGAAAGATATAAAAATTCTTCTAAATGAAAAATGTGAATCATTACCAAAAATTTTTAAAAAAAATTAAAAAGGGAAATGATGGTCAATTTGACTATCATGAATTTTTTCCAAAGTGGAAAAAATGGCATTTTCCACTTTCAATTGTTAAAACATAAATTGTAACCCCAACCCTAAAAACTAACCCTAACCCGAACAAGATTAAATCTTGTCAAAGAGTCATTTAAAAAAAATTAGAATTTAAGATATGATTGTTTTAAAGCTTATTTGAAATTGCACTATACTACTTTTTAAGCATTACCTTTTAGAGAATCCCAGATTGGCTTGTCAACAACTAACTTTAATCTTTTTTAGCTTTTAGATAGTTGGAAGTATATTTAAATACCACTATCTGTGGTCTATTTTATTAAGGACTGGTGGGTAAACCTAAAAGTAAGTCTTATTTTACTGAAATCAGCTGACTAGCCTATTCAAAAAAATTTATATAAAATTACGAAAATTAGATTGTTTTATTTTCTTAATAAATGTAAATAAGATAAAATAAATAGGAAACTTATCTTGTAAATGAAGAAATTTTTCAAGCCGTTATCGTACAGCAGACAAATCTAAGCAATCTGCACAAGCGTAAAAACGAGTAGGTAAATTAATATGAAGTTGGCAAAAAGTACACCCTCATTTTTTTGTGTCTATTCTTCAATAAAATCCAACTTATTTTGGACAGATTTGGAAAACTTTAAATTGACGAAATAATATTATCCTGTGATTTTCTTTCAACAGTCCACCTGAGTCTCCAATGGGTGACCGCAACGGGTCATGTTTTTTTTCTAGTATATATATATAATATATAATATTATATATAATATATATATAATATATTATATATATATATTGAAGAAGTAAATAAAACAAACAATGTGTTTGATATGGGCTTTTTTGTAGCCTACAATTTTTGTGGAGAATATGTGCTTAATTAAAGTTGTACCTAATTTTGAAAATCAATTAATTCAATAATTAATGAAGTTGGGCGGGCATACCTATTCAAAATGTAAGGCTAAAAAAATCGAGAAAATCAGTCCTATAGGCTGAAATGTTACATACAGAGATTGATTTTTTTCTCGAATGTTTAGCCCTTACTTTTGAATAGGTATGCGCGCCAATTCATTAATTATCAATAATTAATTTTCAAAAAAATTAGGTACGACTTTATTAAGCACATATTCTCCCAAATATATATATATATATATATAATACTATATATATATATATAGT
>CM042137.1:19281558-19286558 GCA_023376005.1 Doryteuthis pealeii
ACAGATACAACGCATATATATATATATATATATAATATATATACTTTTGGGTGCGGTACCAAGTTTTTGGTACAAGGTGATTCTAGGTGGTCCTAATCTCTAACAGTAATTTGTTGTAGAGTTCAGGTTCCGTATGAGAGCTCAATGTTAATTATTGTAAATAGAGCAAAGATGCAACCTATGTCTGGAGGAAAAAAATACAAAAAAATACAAATCAATAAAATTTTAAAGTAGAGACAAACTTCTAACCAACGAGAAGAAATAGTAACGAAATGCAGACACAAAAACAGTTTAAAATATAAGATGAATAAGACAAACATACACTTGAGGTACCGCTAGGACCCTTTCATAGTAATGAGAGGAAAAAGGAAAAAAGCAAAATTACAAAAAGTAAGTGAATCTTATGAATATACTTTACATAAATGAAGTTCCCTAAATTTAAAAAAAAAATATGAATGAATAAATAAATAAATAATTATAAAAGAGACACATAAAGAAGCTTTGTAAATAAGGATATTACTTAAGATACAAATAATAATAAAAAATAATTAAATAAATAAAAAGAATAGGAATATTACATAAGGATAAAGATAAATATCGAAATAAATTAATAAATAAAACGATGGAGTAACAAAATGCAGACACAATAACAAAATTAACATTATAAGATTAATAAGATAAACATGCTAGAACCTTCTCGATAGAAATAAAGGAATAAAGAAAAAAAGTAAGTAAAATCTTTATGACTATACTTTTACTTAAATGAACCCCTCTAAATAGATTAAAAAAATATATGAATAAGTAAATAAATAAAGATAGACACTTTAAAGAAGCATTGTAGATAAGGACAATAAAATAATAAAATAAATTAAAATAAAATAAAAAGATGTAAAGAGGGAATCGAAGTAATGGATATAAATAGTTCATAAAATCTTATTATAATGGAGATTGTGTGTTTTTCTGTCTGTAACCGAAACTATATTCCTACTCAAGTCACAATTCTCTTAGTTATTGACATCACATTCTCCATGATTTTATTTTTATCTAAAACCTCAATTACTTAATAAAATTGTCTTACATTATTAATACTGTTAACCATATCTACATGCTAACAACATGCAATTATATTATATATACAACAAAATAGCGGTTTAAGTGTGAAGGGGAAGGCTAATTTGCATATTGATATAAAAAAAATTGAATTAATAAATATGTGCTTAGTATTAATTGATTTCTAACTGTTTGGTTTTATCTTAATGAATATAAGCAAAAAATCTCTTCAATGAATCTTAAATGAAATCCATTAACAAGAAAAAATAACTGTCATTTTATTCTTTACTTCCTCTTTAACTAAATACTTAAATTAAAAAAATAACAATGAAAGACGAAAGTGATGAAGAGTAAGTTTCAGTTGTTCTATTTTTCGATATACCTCCCTCTGTTTCAAATCTTTTATCTGTATTCTTATTTAGTTTCATTAGCCTTTTCTAATTTAATATGATATTTTATTACATTAAAACTTAGATACTTGCACCCGGAGGGTGCAATATATTTACTAGTAAATATAAGATACAACTAGCTAAGTATGGAAGAACATGGCTTTTAATAAAATAAAACACACTAAGATACGCCAAGAAAAATAAAAAGGCTTGAAACCCTAATAAAGTGAACTCAGATACCCCACCCGCTGAGAAAAAAGTCATACCTTCCCTGCAACCCACTTGAACCACTTAGAGTGAAAGGGCATCAAGGTCATAAATAAGAAGTAGAATTCTGTGGGTCAGTCAAACCAAACTTAGCAATTTACCAACAGACTAGGCAGACACATAAAAACACAGCAACCATGCAAAGGATTAAGGAAAAAATGTCCACAATAAAAAAGACACTTTGAAAAGAAAAATGCAATATGATCCCCTTGAATGAGGGAGGGTAAATGTTATAAAATATAAATGAGTTTGGCCATGTGCCCTGTCTAAATAAAAGATATCAATGGTCTGAAGAAGCTCGTGGGCATACTCCGCAAGTGGAAATGGTCCATAACCACGATACCATGGTATTTAAGGCCTTTTTATTCCCCATATATATATAATATAATATATATATATATATATATATATATATATATATATATATATAAAACTTAGATCATTTAGTTTACTATATTTATAATATCGGTTATATCTAAGTTGGTTAGCAGAACCCAGGATCAATGAACATGGTGACTTTAGTATTTGTATTTCTAATATCTTCTATTTTATACAAAAGCTGAGATTTTCACTTTTTAATGTCAAAAGGCTTTTTTTCCTGGTTGGTTAATGATACAAAACCTATACTAATTTATTCCTTAGTTTTAGGATTATAATGTTTGAAAAAAATTCCATTTTAATTGGTTCTAATTAGTCGTAATTTGCATATTAAGTCAAAAACTCACCCGACTCTCTTTTAAATATCTGCTGCATTTTTCCCCCTCGCGAATATTCTATCTAGAGAGTTAAGACAAAGAGAAGTGTGTGTAAAAAACTTTTATCAGCTGAAAAATCAGCAGCCTTCACACACTTAAAAATCTTCTTTCTCTCTTTACAGGCCACAGAGAACTTTTGTTTTGTTTTATTATTTTTACACTAAACTAAAATTGAATATCATACTTTAAAATTGATTTTTTTAATTACTTTAAAAATTTATAGAGTCAAAGGGTAAGCACATCAAATGATTTTTAGTACAAAATTGGAAGAATGCTATTTAGCTGGTTTCGGTAAAATATAAAAACCTACTACTAGGCACTGTCAAATTTGCCGCTAAATCCTTATTTTACAAAATACATTACCCCCCCCCCCCCCCCGCGATTGAAAAGAAACTTACTAAAAATCATTGAATTTAATGAAATTTCAGTGTTGAGTTTATCATGAATGAATTTTATAATGCATCAGTTATTTTATTTCAAAACTTACTGATTTTTTTTTTCAGGTTTTAAACTTAACTGACCAAACCCCGTATTTTTTTGTGTGCAAAATATCGGTGAAGAAAAAAAAATAAGAGTGACTATCCTGGTAGAAAATAACTACCGAAAATCAAAAAAATAAATTTAAAATAAGAAACTAAAAAAATAATTTGTTGATCTTTTTTTAAAAATCTTTTCGACAATAATTCATTAAAATCGGATAATTCCTTGATTTTTTGGTATTTTTTTTCAATCGGGGGAGGGATGATTTATTTATAAAATACGGATTTTAAGTCATCTTTGGCGACCATGTTTATGATATATTTGACAAAATTGACTGAAAAAATAGTTTTAAATGTATTAAAAATAAATTACATATGTATTACTCATTTTGCTTTTTTTTACTGATGCTCATTATGTTACTTCTTTTTCGGCATAGACAAAAAATTGACCTTAAATAATTGATTTAATTCATTTTAATTCATTTTTAAAATGGAAAGCAGACGACATTTTGCAGTACCTATTTTTTGGCTTATTTCACTGGCCCTGTAAATATTTCTACTTTTGATTTCAAGCAATTTAAAAATAACAACAGATTTGACACAAAGTTTATTTATAGTCATTTATATCTATATATTTGTGAAAGATATAAAAATTCTTCTAAATGAAAAATGTGAATCATTACAAAAATTTTTAAAAAAATTAAAGGAAATGATGGTCAATTTGACTATCATGAATTTTTTCCAAAGTGGAAAAATGGCATTTTCCACTTTCAATTGTTAAAACATAAAATTGTAACCCAACCCTAAAACTAACCCTAACCCGAACAAGATAAAATCTTGTCAAGAGTCATTTAAAAAATTAGATTTAAGATAGATTGTTTTAAAGCTTATTTGAATTGCACTACTACTTTTTAAGCAATTACCTTTTAGAGAATCCCAGATTGCTTGTCAACAACTACTTTAATCTTTTAGCTTTAGATAGTTTGAAGTATATTTAAATACCACTATCTGTGGTCTATTTTATTAGGACTGGTGGGATAAACCTAAAAGTAAGTCTATTTTACTGAAATCAGCTGACTAGCCTATTCAAAAAATTATATAAAATTACAGAATTAGATTGTTTTATTTCTTAATAAATGTAAATAAGATAAAATAAATAGGAAACTTAATCTTTGTAAATGAAGAAATTTTCAGCCGTATCGTACAGCAGACAATAAACTAAGCATCTGCACAAGCGTAAAACCGACGTAGGTAAATTATAGAAGTTGCAAAAAGTACAACCCTCATTTTTTGTGTCTATTCTCAATAAAATCCAACTTATTTGGACAAGATTTGGAAAACTTTAAATTGACGAAATAATTTATCCTGTGATTTTTCTTCAACAGTCCAACCTGAGCTCAATGGGTGACCCAACCGGTCATGTTTTTTTTCTAGTTATATATATATAATATATATTATATATTATATATTATATTAGTATATATATAATATGAGAAGTATAAACATAACAATGTGTTTTGATATGCTTTTTTAGCCTACAATTTTTGGAGAATATGTGCTTAATTAAGTTGTACCTAATTTTGAAATCAATTAATTCATATTAATGAATTGGCGGGCAATACCTATTCAAAATGTAAGGCTAAAAAAATCGAGAAAAAATCAGTCTATAGGCTGAAATGTACATTACAGGAGAATTGATTTTCTCGAATGTTTAGCCTTACATTTGATAGGTATGCGCGCCCAATTTCATTAATTTATCAATTAATTAATTTTCAAAATTAAGGTACGACTTTATTAAGCACATATTCTCCAAATATATATATGATATATATATATATATAATATATATATATATATATATATAGAAAGACACAGGGAGTGAGGGAGAAGAGAGAGAGAGAGAGAGAGAGAGAGAGGAGAGAGAGAGAGAAGAGAGAGTCGTAAAATGTGAATAAAATGGAGATAATGTCTAATACTGTGGTGATCTTTATAACCACTCAACAAGCCACTGAGATTCGGTTTTTCTTTAACGGGTAATCTATAAATATGATTGTCTACTA
>CM042137.1:19289058-19299058 GCA_023376005.1 Doryteuthis pealeii
ATTGAGAGAGACAGAGATTGTTTAAGAATTAATGGTTGCATTTGTTTATTGACATATCTAAACTATTCTATCTTCATTTTAATGACTGAAAATCCAGCTCCGATCTAAACTTTAAATCGCATATATCATCGATGAGTGGCAGTTAAGCAAATTATCCGGTCTGGAGCTCTTTCAATCATTCATTACAGGATCATTGCTCAGAACCATTATCCGTAAACTCACTATTGCCAAATTCGGTCGAAATACTGCCCACAAAGACTACATATTAACTTTATACCTAGCACGTTGCGAATAGATTTATCCTTGAAAAACGATATATCCCTATGTGTCCACCAAAAGATGCATTCTGGGCAATTGTTACCGGAATGATGAATGTAATCATTTAGAATGGATTGATTTCCAGCGAATATTTGTAGTATAAACATTACGTGTGTGGCACTTCTGCATTCTATCCTCTAGGGTGATCATGGACAAGAGCTTGTTTGTGTTTCACTATCTCACCCAACGCCTTTTAATGATGTCACAAATAATTCCAATTCCTCCCCCACATATGTAAAATAGAAAATAAAACCGGGCTCTTTTTTAACTTGGCAAGGCAACCGTTATAGTTAAAAGACACAGCTGTGATTTTTTCCGAACCTGTGTATTCAGTTAACAACTCTACTCCATATAAATTATCTGGTCTCCCATGGCGTGTGGATAACGTACTGAATTTTGACATCGTAATAAGCGAGTTCGAACTCCAAGAAGTGTTATCAAAATTACTCTCGAACTAAAACCCTTAGGAAAGGTATGACATCCTTTTTTCAGATATTGTTAAAATAGTAACAATATTTTCATACAAGAATGGCTTTGGCATTAAATAAATCCACGAAAGATTGATATGTGTCATATAGTACTAGATAATGACAATGAAATCGTCTGTTTTTCCTATAAATGATATCTGAAAAAAAAAGGGTGGGAGTAAAAAAAATTCAATGTCCAGTGGCAGTAAAATCATCAAATTCATTAAGGAATAAATAATAAAAACAATTTGAAATGTAATCTTTTAAATATGTATGTAAATAAGACAAACTATTATTAGATATATAATACCAGTCATGTATTATTAAAACTTGTTTTAAAAAAACAATGAGACTGTCTAATGTTGCATGTTCAAATTGAGTGTAGTTATTCTATATTATGAATGAATTTTGGGTAATGTGACTTAATCTGTGACGCTATTTAATCATCTATATATCCAGAAGCCCTAATGATTGAAATATATGTATTCATGAAAACCAATGTATATTTTCAGCATGATATTCTGGCATTGTCTAATGCACTTAATTCATTGATCAATATCAATAACAGAGATCGAACGTTATATATATTTACGCAACTTTCTTCCGCGGATCAGGAATGTGACATAACTCCATTATATTAAAAAATGGAATTAGAATTAATCTAGTTCTATCCTATCCAGTATTTTGAGCATTTTTAAAAAATCTAATCTGTTTTATGTCGATTTCCTTTCAATTATTTTATTAGCCTCATATATATATATATAATATATATATTATATATTATATATATGATAAATTTAAACCTATATAAACATATTATATAACATTAATCACTATATATATATATATATAATATATATATATATAATATATTATATAGTTAAACCTAATGAGTCAGATATACCTACTAACAGTTTTGGTTAGAGCTCATCAGGGCAAGATTCTTGTCCTGATGAGCTACAAGCGAAACTGTTAGTAGTAATATCTGCTCATTAGGTTTTAACTATTATTAGGTATTGAGCACTTTTTTAAACCTTTAGATAATCCTAGCGTTATATTATATATATAATTATAATATATATATATATATATATATATAATTTTTCTCTTTGGCCAAGTTGTTTAATAATATTATACCGATTATTTTTCGGTGGGTACGACCCTCTTGCTTTTTTATTTATTTAATTTTTCCTCAGTGGAAGTTTGGTCGTATATTTTTACAATTATTGATTTGCCAGTTTTTTTCTACCGCAAAGGATTACCAATAAGTTGCTAATATATATATATTGGTGCATTCACATGTTGTTGTGTGGAAAGTGTTTGTGTGTATGTGCGTGTGCATAACTCTGCCAAAAGTTTGATTAATGACTATTTACATTTTGATAATTATATTCCTATTAAGCCGGTAAATATACCTTAAAACAATAGTATTGTTGTATGTATAGCGTAGATAGAGAAAGAGTGGCTTAGTTACAAAGAACGTTTTCCCGTGAATCGTAATTTATAAGATCCATACACAAAATAAACGCTTAATACATCTGGTCTTGGAAACTGGGATGTCGAACTACAGGATTTAGACGCACAAACATGTGCACACACACAAAGCTAAATAATCTCTCCGTGTACACCACACACAGATCAACCCACACAACATCACACATATATATAATATATATATTATAATATATTATATATATATATGATTTTTTGATGTTTGTTTTTTTTTTTAGAAGCAAATGTTTGAATAAATTATTATTTATATTTTTTGCTTGAAGGCATTAATAAATGCCATGTATCGTATAAAAATTCGATAAATTATAGAAAATAAACTTGACAAGTAAATCCCCGCAAAGGATGGCTCGCCTAATGCAGAACACCGTACAGACTGGTTTCGTACTTTATTAGTCTCTTCAGCGATGTAACTAACGACTCCCCTCCGACAGGAATCGAAACCGGGACTTCACCCAGGCATAGTCCAGATGAGACCATATCCGTTCGGCCGCGGTACATAGCGAACAATCCCCTGCGAAATTAACCCTTGTCCAAGGAACTATTACACGCCCCTGCCATAGTAGGCAAGTAGAGCGTTTATTTATTAAACAAACCCGGCCGTTAGCTCTTCTTGGCGGGATTTAACTTGGTCCAGTTTAATTTTCTATAATAATCGACATGTTTATACGATACATGCATTTATAATTGCCTTCAAGCAAAATATAATAATAATATATATATAATATCAATGATTGCTTACATAGCCTGGTAAAAGCAGCATGAGAACATTAAGTTTCTATTGAACTCGATAAAACTGAGTCTGGCGCATTCCACATTCGATTGTAGGTCCCTAAATTGTTGGGACGTGTTCTCCTATTTGAGTAGAATTATCTCAGCCACAGAAAATAATTTTCCAATGCAACACTTATGAAAGGCAAAGACTGCTGTAAACAGACTATCAATTATATGGAAGTTCTGATCTCACAGGGGCAATTCCTAAGTGGCATTCCTTCAAGCCATTCGTTGGTATCACGTGCTAAAGTAAGCCTACACCACTTGGAACCCAAACGAAACGCCCAGTTAATCTGTAATATATAAGGGCAGTTGTGTGTATGTAATGTCCGGGGGGAAACTTCGAAAATAAAACAAGTAACGAACAAAGTAAATATAATACACATTAAATATCACCAGGACTTAGTATTTGAGCAAATAATGAGGTTTGATCTTATATTCATGAAGATAATTAAGGATAAATTTTAAATGATAACAACATGGTTTTTTTCATTTAGTATTTTAGATAATAGACATTAACATTTCTTTCAAAAAGAGGTGCTGGATCAATTGCAATATAATGGATCTGCGGGACTAACTTAAAAAAATCCCCCTCTACCCAGGCGACGCCGGATAACCGCTGCTAGTAAGATATGTGGGGATTGCACAAGAATGCTGCGGGCTGATTACAAAAATGTAAAACTGCACTGCACACGCAAACAGCTTTATGAAGAATTACCCCCACCACACAAAACGATCTGCGTAGATGGACATGCTGGACTCTGTTGGTGTAGCAAAGGTGGACTTAAAAGCGACATTCTCTTTGGAAACCTGCATATACATATGCTAGTGTGGGCTGTTCACCCAGGACATACCTAGATCAGCTCTGTGCGGATTCCGGATGCTGCAAAAAAGATCTCTCGGTGGACGATGACACGATAGGGACGGTTGGCGAGAGATTGTTATGGATCTCCGTGCTGCAGCGTGATCTGATGATGATGATTTTGCTAAGCACTGCTCTAAAATAAAATCTAAAGAATACCTTGCAATATTGACAGCAGCCCTGTCGGCTGAGGCGTTAGAATGCACCGACTGCACCTCTGTAGAGGGGTGAGACTCCCTCAATGGGGCCACCTGTTGGCCGAGGGTGCGACCCGTGATGCTTAAGGATAGCACCCAGGTGGCTGAGCAGTCCCATGACTTGCAATATTCCACTTTAGGCTTTTCTTGGGCTAGACGGGCGGTCGAGAGAGGCTCCTCCGATCATTCGGCTGGCCACGTCAAGCCCTAGCACGTATATGATTTTCTCAACTCTATGTCCTTATGGAAAAACCCCAATCCCTTTTTATCATATGGGTCTAGGAAGGCGGTGACTGGGGGTCTACATATCCTGGAATGACGTTAAACTCTATCTGATGGCGAGGTTTCCAGTTTTTGGAACAGGTTTGTGGAATGTTGAGGCACCCCTTCATCACCATTGCTCCCTGTCCACTCTGACGCCGAGTGGTAAGTACATGTTAGTGTCTTTTAATGGGTTAAATAGAAAAACATGAGTTGGTAAACAAAATTGGTATTATGCATTAAGAATGAATTTCTTTCACAACTTTGTGGGCATTAACATGACCCATCGAAGTTGATATGCCGTAAAACAAACCAAAACCCAACCAAAGGAAATATGTGCGCAATGGTTTTTTTGTAGGATACTGCGTAATGTATTCATTCGTTCTTTCTGTCACGGGTAGGATGCGACAACACGTCACTTTCATGTGAGAAAGTTTTTCAAGTTATCTTTCATAGAATTGGGGTGTCGAAACTAAGTGAGACATACAGTAGCACGGACACTACGACAGCTTTGGAAGAATTATCGCTTTATCTCATCAAAAGAGATCAGATTTTACCATATGAATCAAAAATATTGCATCGGATTTTGTTAGTGAGATGTTACTATCTAGGTATGTTAAACCTGTCTCTAATTTCAGAGGCTTACCAAAATGAGTGGAGAATGACTCCATTTTGTTTTAAACAGATGATCTCTGTTCTATTTGATTTTCAACAATAGAAATTAATGCCCCTTACTGCCTCTCTATGCAATGGAGTAGTATTTCCCTGCTTGAGCAGGTGTATTCGCGAAATTGATAGATCATTTACCAATAGTGGCATCTATAATAATGACAAAGGATCTGAAGACCAACTCAGGTAAAACCGCACCATTGGTTTTTCGTGTTTTTAGTGTTATGTAAGTCAAGTTTGGCAATCTGCTTATTGTCCGTATCACCGGACTACGCTATACCAGCTAGTTCTTTTTGCGTCTGATCTGGAGACGTCACATTACAATTAACTTCCCCTTTACCGAACAGCTTCAAGCTGTGCTACTCATGTATGATCTGGTGTGGGCCAGTTCGAACCGAAACCTTGTGGTTGCTAGGCGGATCACTATCGCCTGAGCTAAAGCGAAGTAAAAAGATTAATAGACCGTTGATAGACATGTCCGTTACAAAGCCTCGTGGATCGCTCTCCAAACAACAAAATATAACTATGGACATAAGCAGAAGCCAAATAACTTACTTTTTAACAGCTAAAACCATGAAAAAGAGATGTACAATAGTGAAAAACTAGTTCAATGTGGTGTACCAAATAATCTCCGCTGATCCAATTTACGTATGTAAATTTTAAGTTGATAAAAAAAAGTTCCTGAAAACGAATACGAAAGTCAGCCGGTCTGTCAGTAATAAAATATCTGTTTATTGCATCTGAAAAGAGAAACATTTTGATATTTTTGTTAATGATTTAAATTACCCTTAAGGAATGTAAAGAAAAGAGGAAATTAAGTGTTGATAGATTCTCTAAGGTAATTTAATCATTAACAAAATATTCAAAATGTCTCTCTATTTCAGATGATAAACAGATATTTATACTGACAACCGGCTGCCTTTCGTATTCGTTTCATGAACTTTTTTATCAACTTAAATTTTACATACGTAAATTGGATGCAGGGGAGATTATTGGTAGCACCAACATTGAACTAGTTTTTCACACATATTGTACATTCTCTTATTTCATGGTTTTAGCTGTTAAAAGTAAGTTTTTTTGGCTTGCTTATGTCATAGTTATATTTGTTAGTTGGAGAAGCGATTCACGAGCTTGTAACGGACATGTCTACTCAACGGTCTATTAATACTTGATTACATTCGGGCTTTAGCTTCAGGCCGAATAGTGATCGCGCCTAGCATACCCCAAGGGTTTCGGGTTCGATACCATGGCCCACCCAGATCAGTACATGATAGCACAGCTTGACGCTGTTCGTAAAGGGGAGGTTTTGTAAAGTGTGACGCTCCAGATCAGACGCAAAAAGAATCTAGCTGGTATAGCGTTAGTCCGGTGATAACGACAATAAGCAGATTTGGCAACTTACTTACATATACATAAAAACAGAACCAATGGTTCGTTTACCTGAGTTTGTCTCAGATTCCTTTGTCATTATTATAGATGCCACTATGGTAATGATCTATCAATTTCGCGAATACACCTGCTCAAGCAGAATCACTACTCCATTGCATAGAGAGGCAGTAAGGGTTAATTCTATGTTAAATCAAAATAGAAAAGAGATCTTGTTTAAACAAAATGGAGTCATCTCCATCATTTTGTAAGCCTCTGAAATTAGTAGACAGGTTTTACATACCTAGATAGTAACATCTCATCTACAAAATCCGATGTCAATATTTGATCATATGTAAATCTGAATCTCTTTTGAGAGATAAAGCGATAATTCTTCAAGCTGTCGTAGTGTCCGTGCTACTGTATGTCTGCACTTGTTTCGACACCCAATCTATGATAAGATAAACTGAAAAAACTGTTCTCACATGAAAAGTGACGTTGTGTCGCATCCCTACCCGTGAAGAAGAACGAATGAAATACATACGCAGTATCCTACAAAACCATTGGCACATATTTTCCTTTGGTTGGGTTTTGGTTTTGTTTTACGGCATATCAACTTCGATGGGTCATGTAATGCCCACAAAGTTGTGAAAGAAATTCATTCTTAATGCATAATACAATTTTGTTTACCAACTCATGTTTTTCTATTTAACCCATTAAAAGACACTAACATGTAACTACACTCCGGTCCGAGTGGACAAGGGAGCAATGGTGATGAAGGGGTGGCTCTCAACATTCCCACAAACCTCCAAAACTGGAACGCTCGCCATCAGATAGAGTTTTAACGTCATTCCCAGGATATTAGACCCCCAGTCACCGCCTCCTAGCACCCATATGATAAAAGGGATTGGGGTTTTCCATAAGGACAATAGAGTTGAGAAAATCAATATACGTGCTAGGGCTTGACGTGGCCAGCCGAATGATCGGAGGGAGCCTCTCTGACACGCCCGTCTAGCCCAAGAAAAGCCTAAAAGTGGAATATTGCAAGTCAAGGACTGCTCAGCCACCTTGGGTTCTATCCTTAAGCATCACGGGTCGCACCCTCGGCCAACAGGTGGCCCCATTGAGGGAGTCCCTGCAACCTCTACAGAGGTGCAGTCGGTGCATTCTAACGCCTCAGCCGACAGGGCTGCTGTCACATATTGCAAGGTATTCTTTAGATTTTATTTTTAGAGCAGTGCTTAGCAAATCATCATCATCAGATCACGCTGGCAGCACGGAGATCGCATAACAATCTCTCGCCAACCGTCCCTATCGGTCATACGTCCACCGAGAGATCCTTTTGCAGCATCCCGGAATCCGCACAGAGCTGATCTATGTATGTCCTTGGTGACAGCCCACACTAGCATATGTAATATGCAGGTTTCCAAAGGGAATGTCGCTTTTAAGTCCACCTTTGCTACACCAACAGAGTCCAGCATGTCCATCTTACGCAGATCGTTTGTGTGGTGGGGGTAATTCTTCATAAAGCTGTTTTCGTGTGCAGTGCAGTTTCTACATTTTTGTAAGTCAGCCCGCAGCATTCTTGTGCAATCCGCACATATCTTACTAGCAGCGGTTATCCGGCGTCGCCTGGGTAGAGGGGGATTTTTTTAAGTTAGTCCCGAGATCCATTATAATTGCATTGATCCACGCTACTCTGAAAAGAAATGTTAATGTTATTATCTAAAATACTAAATGAAAAAATCCATGTTGTTATCATTTAAAATTTATTCCTTAATTATCTTCATGAATATAGATCAAACGCATCATTAAATTTTTGCTCAAATACTAAGTCCTGGTGATATTTAATGTGTATATATTTTACTTTGTCGTTACTTGTTTTATTTTCGAAGTTTCCCCCGCGGACATACATACACACAAACTGCCCTTTATATATATACAGTTAACTGGGCGTTTCGTTTGGTCCAAGTGGTGTAGGCTTACTTTAGCACTGATACAACGATGGCTTGAAGAATTGGCCATTAGGAATTGCCCTGTGAAGATCAGACTTCCATATAATTGATAGTCTGTTTTACAGCAGTTTTGCCTTTCATAATGTGTGCATGAAAATTATTTTCTGTGGCTGAGATATTACTACTCAAATAGGAGAAACGTCCAACAATTTTAGGACCACAATCGATGTGGGAATAATGGCCATGAACTCAGTTTTATCCGAGTTCACATAGAAACTAATGTTTCTTGCTGCTTTTACCAGGCTATGTGCAATCATTGTATATATATATATTATATTTATATTTTTGCTTGAAGGCAATTATAAATGCATGTATCGTATAAATTCGATTATTATAGAAAATAAACTTGACAAGTAAATCCGCAGAAGAGCTAACGGCCGGGTTGTTTTAATAAATAAACGTCTACTTGCTACTATGGCAGGGGCGTGTAAATTTCCTTTGACAAGGTTAATTCGCAGGGATTGTTCGCTATGTACCGGCGGCCGAACGGATATGGTCTCTGACTATGCCTGTGAAGTCCCGGTTTGATTCCTGTCGGAGGGGAGTCGTTAGTATACATCGCTGAAGAGACTTAATAAAGTCGAAACAGTCTGTACGGTGTTCTGCATAGCGAGCCATCCTTTGCGGGATTTACTTGTCAAGTTTATTTTCTATAATTATCGAATTTTATACGATACATGCATTTATAATTGCTTCAAGCAAAAATATATAATAATTTATTCACACATTGCTTCTGAAAAAAAAACAACATCCAAAATCTATATATATATAATATATTATATATATATATATATATATATGTGTGTGTGTGTGTGTGTGTGTGTGTGTGTGTGTACACGAGAGAATTATTTAGCTTTGTGTGTGTGCACATGTTCGTGGCGTCTAAATCCTGTAGTTCGACACATCCAGTTTCCAAGACCAGATGTATTAAGCCGTTTATTTGTGTATGAGATCTTATAAATTACGAGCGTCACGGAAACGTTCTGTAACTAAGCCACTCTTCGTATCTACGTATCATACACAATACTTTGTTTAAGGTATACCGGCTTAATAGGAATATAATTATCAAATGTAAATTAGTCATTAATCAAACTTTGGCAGGATATGCACACGCACATACACACAAACACTTCCACACACTAACATGAAGCACCATATATATATATTTAGCAAACTTATTGGTAATCCTTTGCGGTAAGAAAAAAAACGGCAAATCATATAATTGTAAAAATATACGACACAAACTTCCACTGAGGAAAAAATTAAATAAATAAAAAAGCAAGAGGGTCGTACCCACCGAAAATATCGGTTTAATACTATAACACTTGGCCAAAAGAGAAAATAATATATATATAATATATATATATATATATATATATATATATATAAACGCTAGGATTATCTAAAGGTAAAAAGTGCTCAATACCTAATAATAGTTAAACCTAATGAGCCAGATATACCTACTAACAGTTTCGCTTTGTAGCTCATCAGGACAGAATCTTGCCTGATGAGCTACTAAGCCAAACTGTTAGTAGGTATATCTGACTCATTATGTTTAACTTT
>CM042137.1:19304058-19309058 GCA_023376005.1 Doryteuthis pealeii
AAACAATCTAATTCTGTAATTTTATATAATTTTTTTGAATAGGCTAGTCAGCTGATTTCAGTAAAATAGACTTACTTTTAGGTTTATCCCACCAGTCCTAATAAAATAGACCACAGATAGTGGTATTTAAATATACTTCAAACTATCTAAAAGCTAAAAGATTAAAGTAGTTGTTGACAAGCAATCTGGGATTCTCTAAAAGGTAATTGCTTAAAAAGTAGTAGTGCAATTCAAATAAGCTTTAAAACAATCTATCTTAAATCTAATTTTTTTAAATGACTCTTGACAAGATTTTAATCTTGTTCGGGTTAGGGTTAGTTTTAGGGTTGGGGTTACAATTTTATGTTTTAACAATTGAAAGTGGAAAATGCCATTTTTCCACTTTGGAAAAAATTCATGATAGTCAAATTGACCATCATTTCCTTTAATTTTTTTAAAATTTTTGTAATGATTCACATTTTTCATTTAGAAGAATTTTTATATCTTTCACAAAATATAGATATAAATGACTATAAATAAACTTTTGTGTCAAATCTGTTGTTATTTTTAACATTGCTTGAAATCAAAGTAGAAATATTTACAGGGCCAGTGAAATAAGCCAAAAATAGGTACTGCCAAAATGTCGTCTGCTTTCCATTTTAAAAATGAATTAAAATGAATTAAATCAATTATTTAAGGTCAATTTTTTGTCTATGCCGAAAAGAAGTAACATAATGAGCATCAGTAAAAAAAAAGCAAAATAGTATTACATATGTAATTTATTTTTAATACATTTAAAACTATTTTTTCAGTCAATTTTGCTCAAATATATCATAAACATGGTCGCCAAAGATGACTTAAAATCCGTATTTTATAAAATAAACTCATCCCTCCCCCGATTGAAAAAAAATACCAAAAATCAAGGAATTATCCGATTTTAATGAATTATTGTCGAAAAGATTTTAAAAAAAGATCAACAAAATTATTTTTTTAGTTCTTATTTTAAATTTATTTTTTGATTTTCGGTAGTTATTTTCTACCAGGATAGTCACTCTTATTTTTTTTTCTTCCACCGATATTTTGCACACAAAAAATACGGGGTGGGTCAGCGTTAAGTAACCTGAAAAAAATCAGTAAGTTTTGAAATAAAATAACTGATGCATTATAAAATTCATTCATTGATAACTCAACATTGAAAATTTCATTAAATTCAATGATTTTTAGTAAGTTTCTTTCAATCGCGGGCGGGGGGGGGGTAATGTATTTTGTAAAATAAGGATTTAGCGGCAAATTTGACAGTGCCTAGTAAGTAGGTTTTTATATTTTACCGAAACCAGCTAAATAGCATCTTCCTAATTTTGTACTAAAAATCATTTGATGTGCTTACCCTTTGACTCTATAAATTTTAAAAATTAATAATTAAAGTAATTAAAAAAATCAATTTTAAAGTATGATATTCAATTTTAGTTTAGTGTAAAATTAATAAAACAAAACAAAAGTTCTCTGTGGCCTGTAAAGAGAGAAAGAAGATTTTAAGTGTGTGAAGGCTGCTGATTTTTCAGCTGATAAAGTTTTTTCACACACACTTCTCTTTGTCTTAACTCTCTAGATAGAATATTCGCGAGGGGGAAAAATGCAGCAGATATTTAAAAGAGAGTCGGGTGAGTTTTTGACTTAATTGCAAATTACGACTAATTAGAACCAATTAAAATGGAATTTTTTTCAAACATTTAGTAATCCTAAAACTAAGGAATAAATTAGTATAGGTTTTGTATCATTAAACCAACCAGGAAAAAAAGCCTTTTGACATTAAAAAGTGAAAATCTCAGCTTTTGTATAATAATAGAAGATATTAGAAATACAAATACTAAAAGTCACCATGTTCCATTGATCCTGGGTTTCTGCTAACCGAACTTAGATATAACCGATATTATAAATATAGTAAACTAAATGATCTAAGTTTATATATATATATATATATATATATATATATATATATATATATATATATATATATATTTGGAATAAAAGGCCTTAAATACCATGGGTATCGTGGTTATGGACCATTTCCACTTGCGAGTATGCCCACGAGCTTCTTCAGACCATTGATATCTTTTATTTAGACAGGCACATGGCCAAACTCATCTTATATTCATACATTTACCCTCCCTCATTCAAGGGTGATCATATTGCATTTTTTCTTTTCAAGTGTCTTTTTTATTAGTGGACATTTTTTTCCTTAATCCTTTGCATGGTTGGCTGTGTTTTTATGTGTCTGCCTAGTCTGTTGGTAAATTGCTAAGTTTGGTTTGACTGACCCACAGAATTCTACTTCTATTTATGACCTTGATGCCCTTTCACTCTAAGTGGGTCAAGTGGGTTGCAGGGAAGGTATGACTTTTTTCTCAGCGGGTGGGGGTATCTGAGTTCACTTTATTAGGGTTTCAAGCCTTTTATTTTTCTTGGCGTATCTTAGTGTGTTTTATTTATTAAAGCATGTTCTTCCATACTTAGCTAGTTGTATCTTATATTTACTAGTAAATATATGCACCCTCCGGGTGCAAGTATCTAAGTTTTAATGTAATAAAATATCATATTAAATTAGAAAGGCTAATGAAACTAAATAAGAATACAGATAAAAAGATTTGAAACAGAGGGAGGTATAATCGAAAAATAGAACAACTGAAACTTACTCTTCCATCACTTTCGTCTTTCATTGTTTTTTTTTTAATTTAAGTATTTAGTTAAAAGAGGAAGTAAAGAATAAAATGACAGTTATTTTTTCTTGTTAATGGATTTCATTTAAGATTCATTGAAGAGATTTTTGCTTATATTCATTAAGATAAAACCAAACAGTTAGAAATCAATAATACTAAGCACATATTTATTAAATTCAATTTTTTTATATCAATATGCAAATTAGCCTTCCCCTTCACACTTAAACCGCTATTTTGTTGTATATATAAATATAATTGCATGTTGTTAGCATGTAGATATGGTTAACAGTATTAATAATGTAAGACAATTTTATTAATAATTGAGGTTTAGATAAAAATAAAATCATGGAGAATGTGATGTCAATAACTAAGAGAATTGTGACTTGAGTAGGAATATAGTTTCGGTTACAGACAGAAAAACACACAATCTCCATTATAATAAGATATTTATGAGACTATTTATATTCCATTACTTCGATTTCCCTCTTTACATCTTTTTATTTATTTTAATTTATTTTATTATTTTATTGTCCTTATCTACAATGCTTCTTTAAAGTGTCTATCTTTATTTATTTACTTATTCATATATTTTTTTAATCTATTTAGAGGGGCTTCATTTAAGTAAAAGTATAGTCATAGATTTTACTTACTTTTTTCTTTATTCCTTTATTCTATCGAGAAGGGTTCTAGCATGTTTATCTTATTAATCTTATATTTTAAATTTGTTATTGTGTCTGCATTTTGTTACTCCATCGTTTTATTTATTTTAATTTATTTCGATATTTTATCTTTATCCTTATGTAATATTCTTATCTTTTTATTTATTTAATTTATTTTATTATTATTTGTATTCTTAAGTAATATCCTTATTTACAAAGCTTCTTTAATGTGTCTCTTTTTATAATTATTTATTTATTTATTCATTCATATTTTTTTTTTTAAATTTAGGGGACTTCATTTATGTAAAGTATATTCATAAGATTCACTTACTTTTTTGTATTTTCTTTTTTTCCTTTTTTCCTTTATTCTATCGAGAAGGGTCCTAGCGGTACCTCAAGTGTATGTTTGTCTTATTCATCTTATATTTTAAACTTGTTTTTGTGTCTGCATTTCGTTACTATTTCTTCTCGTTGGTTTAGAAGTTTGTCTCTATCTTAAAATTTTATGATTTGTATTTTTTTGTATTTTTTCCTCCAGACATAGGTTGCATCTTTGCTCTATTTACAATAATTAAACATTGAGCTCTCATACGGAACCTGAACTCTACAACAAATTACTGGTAGAGAATTAGGACCCACCTAGAATCACCTTGTACCAAGAAACTTGGTACCGCACCAAAGTATATATATATATATATATATATATATATATATATGCGTGTGTGTGTGTGTGTGTGTGTGCACTGTCAAATTTCTCCCGACCACCATATATATATATATTTAGAGAGAGAGAGAGAGAGAGAGAGAGAGAGAGAGAGAGAGAGAGATTGGAAAATAGAAAAAATAATCGTTTGATGTTAATGTATGTTTTAGAAAGTGTGTACAGAGTAACTAACGAACGAAGTGAAAAACTCTAATGGGAAAAAAGGAATAAAGAAGGAGAGTGTTGATAATTTAGGAGCCCCATTGTCGTGAGTCAGCATTGTGAAAAGGAATAAATGAAGTTAAATGTTTATGTTTGCATTAGATAGATGTTATTTCCTCACCTATTAAGGGCAAGAGCCTTTTCCCTTCAACTGCTATTTATCTTAGCTTGAATACAGAAAGGGACAAAGAACTACAAACAGATTTATATAATAAATATATCTAATGACATATAAACAATTAATCATCTTATGAATGTAACGCAACACAAATATGACAATTTTCACGTCGCACAATTCGCAGGCTGACGATGAAATGTAAAATCGATATTACAATGTTGTCAAAATGATGAAGAGAAAAAGCTTTGAAGCAGGTTGATAGAAATTACAAGGTAACGATTCAGTAATTACACAGGAATAAGTGGTAAGCAGAGTTACTGGAAGCGCATTTCTAAGGAGGAAGAAATGGATAAGCATCAGCTGAAATTTTCAAAGCCTTTTTTTAAAGTGATATGACAAATTAGTATCTATTGAGAAATTTGTTAAAAAGAACATTCGCATGAAAGGGAAGTTTAAAAGCAATATAAAAAGTCGAAATTTGAGAAACATTTTCATTTACCACAACAGTTGCTATGCAACAGACAATAAATATTCCAAAATTAGTCGCATAACTGTGCGAAAGAAGAGAGAGAGAGAGAGAGAGAGAGAGGAGAGAGAGAGAG
>CM042137.1:19314058-19316558 GCA_023376005.1 Doryteuthis pealeii
TACTTAATAACATACTCATGCCACGTGAAGAAACTGGACAATTTCCACCACAGATGCCTACGCCACATTCTACGCATACGCTGCTAGGACAAATTGCCCAACACAGACGTACTGGAACAAGCAAACATGAACAGCATGCCCGCCATCATCTGCGAAAGACGACAGCGTTGGCTAGGTCTCGACAAAGGCTGCATCCCCAAAGACATACTGTATGGTGAATTAGAAGAGGGCACCCGCCCGGTAGGGAGACCACATCTCCGCTTTAAATATGTCTGCAAGAGAGACATGAAGACATGCCATATCAACACCAACACATGGGAGGCTTGTGCAGCAGACCATGTGACCTGGCGCCTCCTCTTTAAACAAGGAACGAAAAGGAGTGAAAAAGAGAGGAAAGAAACCGCCGCAGAAAAGAGAGCCAAAAGGAAGGAGAGACGACAGCAACTCCAGCAAGCATCACTGTTTGTTTGCAGTCACTGCACCAGAGATTGCCATTCAAAAATTGGTCTGGTCAGTCACTCACACAGTTGCAGATATTTAAAAAGTGAACACTACGCTATCGTCTTTGGTATACGGAAGGATTCCAACAACAACAATTTAAAGTTATCTAACGCATAGGTTTTATGAGGAAAATATTTACAAAGAAAAATCATCTAATATTCTCCTTCGACAAATTTTAAAAGGTTTGTGTATTTAATTGGATCTCGTCTAAGTTTCTACGCAAATCCAGATAAAATTTAACAGAAGTATATTTTTTATACACTGAAACTAAAATATTCGTTCAATTGGAATAATTTTTTAGAATTATCTAAAAATTGGTGTATTTAAAAAAAACATTGTCATCTGACCTCCAATTCAATTTGTAAAATTACACCCACCACCTAAATTTGGTACAATGAACCTTTGAATAAAAGTTAATATTATCGTCAAAATCTTTGGACCATTCAAAACATTTAAAAAACTCCCGATGATTTTTTTAAAATTCTGCTTATAGAAATAAGGAAAATTATGAACGAAAACTATGTTTTTTTTCACCATTAAATCAATTGAATTTTAACGTATCTAAATAAAAGATACGCCTACAAGCTTTAAAAAAGTCTTTGAAAAATCAATTAAGAGTCAAACTTTCAGGAAATTTTCAATACTTATTCATCTTTAGATGAATTTATATTTATAACAGTTTATTTTTTCAAAATACATTAGGAGAAATATGATTTTTTTTATTGGCTAGCCCCCGTCCTTATTTAATTTTATGAAATCCGAACAAAGTATATTTTACTCGTACGGTTTCAAATTTTTCTATGAATAAAAGAGTCTGAATAATTAAATCAAATTTTTAGAAACGTTCTGGAGGTGCCTACCGCCGTAAAACAAAACAAATATCTCAGTGGAGTGGAGGGAATATGATGCTTTTTAAGTAAGTATTTTTTTTTTAATATTAAACGTTTTATCTTATTTATTTACCCGCTTCCTCAAGCAATATCTTAAAAAAAGCTATTTTTACATCGCCTGGAGAGTGTTTTTCTGCTAATAATAATAATAATAATAATAATAATAATAATAATAATTTCTAAGAACTTGGAAAAGAGACTAGAAATCTACGAATAAGTCAAGACCGATCAGACCATAGATCGGTTAGCATACTGAGAAGAGTCCTGGAGAAGTGAGGCGACTGGCTGTCACTGGGACTTCAAAGTAGGCAATTGTGAAGTGAAATCCCTTAGAGTAAAATGAAATAATAATAAAGTTGGGGAGCATGAAGCCCTAGAAAATCATTTTTCAAGAACCTGGAATAGAAAATGGTTGAACTGGAGATCAGAGAAAGAATCGATACTACTGCTAAAACCAACCAGGATGCATAGAAGAGTTTTTAGGATTCAAGAAAACTTCCCGCCACTCAGACCTCAAGTAAAACTGTTGAAGAAAAATTCTCAATAATAATAATAATAATAATAATAATAATAATAATAATAATAATAAAATGATGATGATGATGATAATGATGATGATGATGATGTACAGCCACTTACCCCCTACAATACAAATCATCCGAGTGAAATGAACAAGACATGCTGAACACAACTATAGAAACAAGGACGAACTCATCAGTGACGCTCTCTTGTGGCACGTCAGTGTTGGCCGTCCAGCAAAGACCTACCTTGGCCAGCTCTGCGCAGATGCTCAGAGAGCAATGAATGATAGGGGCGGTTAGTAAGAGATTGTCATGGATATCCGTGCTACTATCGTGACATGATGATGATGATGATGATGATGATGATGATTCTGTCACGTGAATGAGGAAGGAAGGCGGGCGTTCGCACACACAGTCACAAACATCTGATGCCTGCTGCGTTGAGTGATAATTGTCATTCTGTTTGTGGCTGGGGGTAGACATAAAAACGAGAATAATCTAATGAGAAAGTAGGGGGAGATTAATCGATTTGAGAGAGAGAGAGAGAGAGAGAGAGAGAGAGAGAGAGAAAGAGGGAGGAGTTGACTT
>CM042137.1:19321558-19334341 GCA_023376005.1 Doryteuthis pealeii
TTTTAGAAGAACAGTAGTGGTACTATTCAACACATAGCTGGGGATACGGGGCTCATAATTTTTTAAGGGTAATAGTCCGAAAGTGGATCTAATTGTGCGACTGGAATTCATATGCGCATAAAACGATGTCACAGACCAGCACGTTATCCATCCCGCCACACTACTCTTGACTGCATGACTGTGTTGGAAATATGATCCACAGGGAATTGAGCTAGAAACTAAATTTTGACCATACAACAAAATGATATATGCATAAACCAGAATCTGTTCTCCAGAAAGAATGCATAAAATTATCTGTGACTTATTATCTATGAGGTAAACACGGCAGTCAGACGACCAGACTAGTATTGATAAAAAAAAAAGAAAGAACTTGTCAACTGGTGGATTTGCAGTTCCAGCAGATCACAGGGTGTAGCTAAAGGAAACTGAAAAATAGACAACTATCTGGACCTTAACAAGAAAACTTATTATCTATGAGGTAACACGGATCATGTTATCCCAGTCAGACGACCAGACCTAGTATTGATAAACAAAAAAGAAAGAACTTGTCAACTGGTGGATTTTGCAGTTCCAGCAGATCACAGGGTGTAGCTAAAGGAAAATGAAAAAATAGACAACTATCTGGACCTTAACAAGAAAAAGAGAACTTGTCGACTGGTTGACTTTGCAGTCCCGGCAGATCGCGGGGTGACCTGCAAAACACGTATATCAATCAGCACTGTGAAGATTCTGGATGCTGCATGCACGTAGAACCTACACATGAACAAACCAGTGCAGGCCGATTAGCAATAGCCTATATAAATCACTTATAATAGGATTCTGGATGCTGCGCGGGGAACATACACATAAACACACCAGTCAAGACCGACCAACAAAAATCTACATCAATCAGCTCTGTGTGGACACTGGATGCAGGACGGATAACCTTCACTGGTGAAGACAGACCAGCATAAATCTACATCTATTAGCTCTGTGCGGATTCTGGACGCTACTTGGAGGACCTCAAAGTTGCGATGACCGATTAAGACGGTTGGCGAATGATAAAGAATCATAGATATCCGTACTGTCAGTGCGACCTAATAATGATAATGATGATGATGATATCGATAAATATAAGCCTTACTGACACCAATTCAGTGCTCTGCAACCGAGCACACAGCGGACAGTAGACTTCCGTCATTTGCTATTAAGTATAAAATAGCAATGAAATGTTATTTAATCAAGTGTTTCTTTTGGCTACTTCTATTCATTTAGACGAGCGATGTCTTCCATTTTACGACTTCTCTCTCGCGTCGAACAGTCATAATACTGGTTAATGTCTATTCATAACAACGATGGGCTTTCCATGTCGATACGCTTCTGTCCTATTAATACACTGACACTCTTAATGTCCATGCAGTTAATCAGCGTCAAATTGTGAATTACACTCGTTATTTCTATGCAAACGCACACGTAAAAAAAAACGACATGGTACATTTAGTAATAGATACAACCAAATCGTCATTTATGGTTGTTTTATAGGCAAAATCTAAATAAAATCTAAAAAAGAAAGGAAAAAAGGGTTTATTACAGTAATTAGAAGACCTGTTTATTTACTGCAGGCAGGCTGCTATAATAGTGCAATTCACAAATTAAACAGTTAACAGTTATTTAAATAAAACATCAAAGTATGCAAGTACATATATATTTACCAACCCCTCCGCATGAGCAGGATGTGACACAGGGTCAATTTCTTAAGCGGAGTTTAACGGGTTTGAATTCAGAGTTTTCCTTCTAGACTGGTTGCCTAACCAAGGTTAAAGAGCCAATCTTACCTAATATTTACCCATAGCTGCAGGGAGAGTAGAATTCATACCTTTGCCAAGGGTATTAGCGCTAAGTGAAATGCAATTACCACGTCCAGGATTTGAACTCGGGGCGACGAGTTCATTTCCTATGACTTTAACCATTACACCACGCGCTTCATACTAGTATATACTAGTATATATGTATTTACTCAACCTCCAATCTGTACAAGCAGGATTCAACATGAGGTCAATTTCTTAGGCAGAGTTTAAAATGTTTGAATTCTGAGTTTTCCTTCTTCTATACCGGTTGTCACATCAAATTTAAAGAGTCCATTCTGGCCTACTTTCACGATAGTTGGATTGAAAATAGTTGGATTCATACCATCCCCAATAGTACGCCATTCCACCATAGTGTAATGGTTAATGAGCTAATCTCACAAGCTTATTGCTACGGAATAGTAACTTCAATCCTCACTGGATGCCCCATACTTGCGGTCATGTGCCAAATCTAAGATATGGTTCGTTTTTTAGGGCGTTCCATAGTGGTCTATTGGCGAGCAAGTGAACCCCGCAGATCCATTTCTACTCAAAAGGAGTTTAATCCTTGCTGGATGCCCCACACTTGTAACCTTGTGTCACATCCTAACCGTGGAGAATAGGTTGGGTAAAGACATATCTTTCACAAGGATATTAATGCTTTATAAATGCAAACAGTTTCGTTCCGTATCTGAACGCGGGTCACTGTGTCCGTTTACTACGATTAGAACCGTTAAGTTACGAGCGTCTCCAAATATATATATGCGTGTATTATGTAGGCAGATATTCTTCAAGCAATGTGCAGCAACGGTATATGATACATATGACCAATATGGAGTGATTGATATTCCATTCAAGTTTTATTCATTCAAGATTTATGGAATTCTAAAAATATAATATATTTCACTCGGCTTAATTACTTAAATTTAAAATGCAACTTTGAAAAATACAGCACTGCAAAAGTAGAATTCAAAGTAAGTCGTTTTGAAATCTCTGTGTATAAAAATAAATCTATCAATCAAATCCTATTTGTTTACTGGTTGAGGAAACTTTTAATGTATGGTGAACACTCCAAAGAACAGTTGAAGGCTGTTGTGAGCATTTCTTCAGCCGATATCAAGAGGACTTTGTGCCGCACAGATCGCACTGTAGAATCAATGTTGATCAAAACAGCTACGGTCATACTGACCCGATCTATAAAAGGCTCCTACATCTTCCAGTAAATAAATTATCGACAAACTGTACTAGATATCATTCTATATATATTCTGGTATAGGAGGTTCCAAAATGGCGTATCGCCACCGGTATCGAAGCTAAGAGTTTTCTGGAAGACTCGGATCTGGGCCAGAAGCTCCAAGAACAAAAGAAGCGGCGTATGAATAGAATGTTATAAAATGTAGATATAATCATTTTACTGTCCGTAAAGTTCAGCTTATAGTGTGTGATTATTACTTATATGCTCTGGTTATAAATGTTTCTTTCGGCAAAAATCTATCGTGTTAATTTGAAAGATTATTTTGCAGTATTCTCTCCCAAGGTGATTCGAGTAACGATAAGACTTGGTTACGATAAGATACTTAAGAATAAAAGAAAAAAAAACGTGGCTTGTAGTTTTATAGTCGTATTACAAAGTTAAATTCGTCTGAACAGTTGATAGCGTGTAAATCTTATTACTTTACACCCCATATAAGTTTATTTCTATCTTGAATTGTGCTATTTATCTCAAATCAATGAAAATAATAGATTTTATGGAACTGGCTTACGAGTTCTTTTTTTTTTAATACACTCAGAGTTAGCTATCTTTTCTTTTCTTTTCGATGTCGATAAGTAGTCACGTGAATGAATATCACAGGAATTGAAGTACCATCTACGGACAAAACAGACGTATTAAAATACAAGAAATAGCGATAAATAATTTTATTTTATCACCGTTCGGAGAAATACAAGAACAACATCAAAATAAAAAGGAAAAAAAATAGCAATTTAAGGATATCGCTTACATTTCGTTTGGGAATTATTAACGCAGACACAGGCCAATATCATTCATAATCTAGCAAATAAAATTTTTCTTTATAATATTTCAGTGGTCTACTTGTACAGTACTGTATTTTTCGAAGACACTTCGTGAATGAAAAAAAATAAGGAAACAGAAAGACTTATTTTTACAACATTTTTAGAGCGCTATAAATTATATACCCTTAATGAATAAAAAGTTGTATAATTTATTGTTTATTATAGATTTGTTCATATTGGACATAATGTTTGTAAAAAGGCAATTGTTGCTCGACATTGTTCCATGAATATCTGCATCCATATATTGTTTTCGGTTGAGGAATTTTGGGAGATTGAAAGTTTACAAAATTGAAAAATGTCAAAGTAACCATATTTATGAATTGATGAAGTTCTTGATGTGTGTGAAAATTAATCAGAAACCTGGCTATAACATAGAGTGGAACATCTACGACTATTTGTTATAACTTTAAGTGAACTTTGTTATCGAACCTTTTGTAAAAGGAATCAAAGTGCATAGAATGTGACATTGGGGACATCCAATGGAAACCGAACTTGCTTCCGTTTTATTTCTTTGTTTAATGGAATATCAACTTCGTGGTTATGTAAGGCTAAAACATCCTTGTAAATAATATTAGTGTCACCATTTAACCCTAGCCCGAAGAATGCAAGGGTTCATACGTTTTCTAAGGATGTATTAAGTAAGATAAAAACCTATGTACATTTCTATAAAACGAACATTTATGTATTGAGTGATTTTAATAGCATATCAACTCTTCTTTGATCATTTCATATCTAGAGGTAAGGAGATTGCTTACATTGTACGTTCATATATCCATTTTTCTGTAGTTTTATTATATTAATTATTCCTATCTAATAGAAGTAATTAGCACACACTTGTATGATTTTAAGTATTCCTAACACTAATATTTCATACAAAATTATAATGTTTTATGGTAATGATTTCAATTGAATTATAATCATTTCTTTTAAAACAGTAGCTATTCGAGTTTCAAGTAACGAATAATGATCTTAGAGAGGAATCCTCGTGATGCAATGGCTAAAGTGTGGGACTCATTGTAGCTATTTACCCAACCGTTCGGCACGGGTAGGATGTGACACAAGATCGAATGCTTAGGACATCCAGCGATGATCAAACTCAGAAGAAATGGATTTGTGGATCTAAATTGCTTACCATTTCACCATGATGGGACACCCAGATTTCAACCGTGCAGTAAGCCAGTTCAAACTCGCGCTATCCCGTTCGCATTCGGACAAATACCGTTGGGAAGGGCATAAACAGCGATCATTATGGAACAATAACTAAAAGAAAAAATATATATTCTGTATATTCATCTTCTATTTTTATTTATACATTGCATGCGCCAAATCTGTCGCCACTTCATCAATAGATTTGGAGGCGCGACAGCTCTGTGTTAAATAGCACCTTTACTGATCTACCTGAGCGACTTTGACATTGAATAACCCACGAAGGGTGATATCCCATTAAACAAATTAAACAAACAAGAACTAAGTAAACAATATAAATTCAAATAACTATTTTAATAGAAATAATTTACACACAGTTAGATGGTATCCAGTATTCTTACCTAATAAAAATAATTCTCAAACCAATTCAGTTCATTCGTAGCGTTAACCTTGGCGTAATGGATATGAAGTGGTAGTCCATATTCTACCAAGCTCCAGAACTGGAGCCTCATGATCAGATACAGTTTACTGTTTATCCCTGGACAACCCTTTTTTGGAGAAAAGTATCTCTCCACAGGGGATACAGTCAAAGTATTCTAAGACCCAGCAAGAAGGCGGCTGGAACATCGAAGTCCAAAAGTTAACAAGAAACAAATTAATTAACAAGCTGAAATAAACCTAGATTTTCAAACCATTTCCATGACTTTCTAGGAACCTGTATATTTTAAATAGATACAAATAAAAAAAAATCTGGTATTTTATCAGAACTAATAAGAATATTGTAATATCCCTTCTGTAATCTACTGTCTCTCAGGAAAAAATAGCGAAAAATATGTTTACATATTTATCGACTTACATGTGAATTAAGTAAAAAGAAAATATCTTACAAAAGTAAATGTCTGTGATAAATATGGGAATATCATCTTATTGGCATTCTGTTTACAAATTTAGTATTTTATTGCATTTAAACAGATTACATTATTTTATATATTCATATAATTTAAGATTTATTATGAGATACAAATGAAACTCAAAGTATGTTCGCCAGTACAGACGGAAAACTAGTTAAATCAATGAAGAGAAAATTAGTCGACTTGAGGTAAATTACTCAAAACCATTATATAAATATATATATATATATATATATTATATATATATATTGTTTGTGTGTGTGTGTGTGTGTGTGTGTGGTGTGTGTGTGTGTGTGCGTATATATATATATATATATATATAATAATATATTGTATATATATATATATGTATACACATATATAGATCTCTCGTTATATATATATTATATATATATATATATATATATATATATATATATATATATAGTCTCGACACCAGACTAATAAACTGTACAGGAGAATGGAGCGAATAAGCCCAAAACAATATGATAGATCTGTTAAATCTTGTGGCCATAGATGTGCAAGTTCTTAATTGCAATGTCCTCTACATGCTTTCTTAATATTCTGAATCAATATTAAATAGACAATGTTGAGTATCATTTATATATATTATATATATATATCTAAGATTCTATCTTTTAATTGTGGTACTTTCCATTTTTGTCATAAACAGGTTTTGTTATTTAACTCTCTCTTATAATTTAGGGGCGGTCTCTGAGACATAATGGCTACATGGTAGTAAACGAGTTCGAACCCCAGTCGTGCTATTACGCTCATTATATGAGTAATGCAGTAAGGAAAGCATGAACCTCTACCGGTAATTTTCACCTTTAGTTGTTAAAAGTCCTAGCATAAAATTGTACATGTGCATTATCTGAAATGAACTTAATTGTTATTAAGAACACATTTTATGATATTTTGTGTTAATGCATGCAGTTGTATTGATTTCGAAAAGTTTCTAAGATTTGTGTTTGCACGAACTTTTTCAAAATGGCTACCGGCTTGTTCAAAGTGAAGTCAAGGGAGGTTACTCTAATTGCCTTATTTGCTAGGAAATTAACAACTAAAGGTGAAATTACCTCTCTCTTCCCAGTCATAGTTCAATGGTACACTCTTGTTCTACAAGATGGCTTTGGCATTAAATAACCTACGAAGGTTGACATGTATTTAAACAAAAAAGCAATTATAATCTTACTTTTAGCGTAGAACCAAGTTTAAAGAATATTTCCCGCTATGTTTCTCTCTATTGAACCAGTAGAATTAGTTTGATGAAGATATGTCACTATGCGCATATGAAAGGCATAGACTGCTATCGACAGATTATCGATCATATGGAAACATTCTTCGAAGCTTTTGCCGTGAAGTTCTACTATATAGCTGCACCAGTTGTACTCTAACAAATCGCTTAGAGAAAAAGATAAACTCGAATTGTACAAGGATGTTACGTGCTGTCTTGAACACATCTTGAAAGTAGCACGCTACCAAAAAAGCAGCTGTACTATCACTTGCATCCTATCTACTAAGACTGTTTTCATCTTAAATTCAAAAGTATAAATGTAAGGTATCCAAAACTGGTAGTAAGGGATGATTCTACACGGGATCTTCAAAATCTCGCTGTATTTTTTAGTAGGTGCAAAAATTTGGATTATTTATTGAATTCTACTTAGACTAAGTTGAAGTTAATAACACCTCTTCTTAATCATTTTAAAACTTTTTTTTAGAAATATCGTCTAGTCAAATTTTTATTCTATTTTTAGATATTAAAATCATACAGATACATTTTTGAATATATCTGTTTAAACAGGAAACTTAAGGATACTTTGTAACTCTTTCTTTAGCTTGAAATTGTAAATTTTATATTTGCTGTCTGACCTACATTTGACAAGAAAAACGATAAAAAGTTGGTAGTTGGGTTGTTGTGAATTAATATTTTGGCTGAACTGAAAACATTGAATGTAAACACTATGAAAATTTACAATTATTTCAAAATATTAGCAAGAAGAATTTTAAAATTAGAATAAAAGTAATATGTATATAATCAAATAACAAATCATAAAAAAACGATTTTGTCATATATTGGTAAAATGTGAAGCTTGCAGCTTAGCAAAGCCCTGTGTACAAAGGTTCCCACTGTAGAGCTTCGATGGAACTTTTCAAGAAATTTAATTTTTAGCAGAAATCATTGTATCTTCATCGAATGGCTTATATATAATAGGATTGGATTGTGTTTTTCTTCATATTTTTTAATGATATTTTATTTCATTAGGCATTTTGTAAACGATATCATTGGGAACTTTGGCAGACACATTTCTGTAATTAAGTGGGAGTAGTCTCCCTTATTTTGACAACCTGTTAAAAAAAAAGAAGAAAAAGAAACAATAAAACGAAATAACAATCCTAGTTGTAGGGTATGTAAGCTATAAATCAAGGACGAGCTCATATGTGGCGTTTATGCTGAGGACACCTATACAAGGACACTCCAGTGTAGGTCGAACAGTAAAATTACATCAGGCAGCTCTGTATGGATTATGGATGCCGTGCAGAAGATCTGCCAGGATAGATGACCGATAGGTACGGTGTGTGTATGAGAGAGAGAGAGAGAGAGAGAGAGAGTGTGTGTGAGAGAGAGAGAGGAGAGAGAGAGAAACAAGGAAGACAGAGAAGGTAGATGAAATAGCAAGAAAAGAGAGTAAAACATGTAAAATTCAAATAAGAGTAAGTTGGAAAGATGTTCAAAGAGAGAGAGAGAGAGAGAGAGGTGTGTGTGTGTGTGAGAGAGAGAGAGAGAGAGAGAGAAAGAGAGGGAGGTAGAGAGGGGGAGTCAGTCATGGGAATCCGTGCTCTTAGCACAACTTGATTATGACGATTCTCATTTTCAGCTTAGAAACAGGTCTAAAGAATATTGGCCGCTATTTGCATCTCTATTGAATAACAGAATCAATCTATTTTAATTCTTATATGATGGTCTCTGATATTGGCGCTACAATATTACTCTCTCTCTCCTCTCTCTCTTCTCTCTCTCTCTCTCTCTCTCTCTCTTCTCTGTTTCAGGCAATATTATAGAATTACCCATATGTAAATTTAACTTGATGACAAAATTACATAGAGGTAGCTAAGCATCTAAATGTATGTTACAAATAATCTTGAAAATGCCAGAGGTGGCCACAGAAAGTCTTTCACGTCCACAGAATTTCTAAGATGTAATTGGCAGACAACATGGCGACTTCAGTAACACAATCCACGTAACATGATTATATACACTCACACTTACATTCACTGCTGTGACTCGAAGAACATTGAAAGTATGGATAATACTCTTTGTCTCTCATTTCCTCTCTGTCTTTTTTTTCTCCGCTCCTCACTCATTTTATCAAAATATATATAACATACTCAAATGTCTCTTCTCCCTCTCTCTCTCTCTCTCTCTCTTCTCTCTCTCTCTCTCTCTCTTTATATATATATATATTATATATTAATCTATAATATTATATATATATATATTATTATATATATTTTATATAATATATACATATATATATATATATTTATATATATATATATATAATATATATATATATATATTTGGTTTTTTACATTTTATTCATATATATATAACTGCTCCATTAAGCACTCTCAATCTCAAATCTCTCAATGTCATATATTTATATATTATATATATATTATATCTATATAAATATATATTATATATATATAATATATAAACTTATTCTCTCATACCTCACCTTATTCTTCATCTCCATATCTCCCTCGACATTCTATCGTTCTATCTCATTATATTTATATATCTAATGATAAATTCATCTCTCTCCAACCACTCCTCTCTTTTTCTCTCTCACATCTATCTATCTATCTATCTATTATCATCTAATATATATATATAATATATATATATATATATTTATATATACATATTATAATTAGATATATCTAATATCCATAGGTATCTCTCAGATTCATGAATCGATTTGTACTTATCGCATATCTACTTTTTCTCTCTCTCTCTCTTCTCTCTCTCTCTCTCTCTCTCTCTCTATATATATATATATATATATAATATCTTATATCTTATCTATCTATCAAGTATTTTATTCATACATACACATATAATATATAGTATATGTAAATAATATATATATATATAATATTATTATATGTGAGTGTGTGTATACATATGTGTGTGTGAGTGTGTGTATACATATATATATATGTGTATATATATATATATATATATATATATATATATGTGTGTGTGGTTGTGTGTGTGTGGTGTGTTATACTTACTCCACTCTCTCACTATCAGTTTGTTTCGTTTTATTCATATATATCTAACATGTTCTAATCCCTCTCTCTCTCTCTCTTCTCTCCTCTCTCTCTCTCTCTCACACCACACACACACACACACACACACACAACACACAACCATGCATCCTACTCTTACCTACCCCTACTCCTACCTACCTACCTATCTTGCTTGGTGACTCGGGCTGTTTTATTTTTGTTCGATATGGGAGTTAAGGAAAGAGAATTTGTCGAATGTTGATTTGAATAGGTCAGACCCACCTGACCTAACAGGCTGGTGCAGCAGGGTCTTTCATATTTGAAGTTCGCGTGAAATCTGCAATAATCTCATGTTGGTGATATTGTAAAATTACATAATAATTGTTTTTAGTACCAATAGGAATGCACAGAAATGTATATCAATGGATAACGCTTATGTCAGTAGATATGTCACTGATCCGTTGTCTATTGGTGAAAAATAAACATGTCCATAATACAAACACAAATCTATAGCTTTCAATTATCAGATAGATTGACCAGATTAGGTTTCAGAAAGTAACTCTATCAGGGTACGTAATCACAAAAACTCTTCCGCCCACACAGCCTACCCTATAGAGAACGTCGCAAGAGACCTCTAATGTAAACAGATAAAACTGATTAGGAGGTTGATTTTTACGGCATGTATTGTGGGAAACTTTTTCTGTAGTGTTGTTCATATGCTGATGTATCATTATTTAAAAAATCAATTTGAACACTGACTTTTTAAACTCACTTTTTTCTATTTACCCTGTGTGATTTAACAGACCCCAACACACCAGGGAACTTGGCATGGCGATTTATCACATTCTCAAATCAAACCATTAAATACAAGAAAAAAGATAAATTGAGTTCACAGTAAAAAAAACTTTAAGAGGCTTCAACACATCTCTGAGTTATAGAATCAGTTCATAGGTAGCAAAAATTATAGAAAACATGCCGATATACGCATAGAAAAGAGACGGACTATTAATAGACGGATTATTAATCATCTAATCAAACTTTCTGAACGATATATATAATATATATAATATATATATCACATTACTACTATATTGTATACATATAACACTACATAATTATATATAATGTATATTAATATAATATGTGTGTGCTGTGTTGTATGTGTGGTAGTGTATTTGTGCGGTGTGTGGTGGTTTTTGTGTGTGACACACCTTGGGTTATCCGGAAAAATAGGGCTGATGACAAGTGTGCAAGCATCAACCAGACGAAAAAAGTTCTGATCAGTTTATGAAAGAGGTAGACTCCCCTATGTCGGCTGTATCGAAAATAGGCCACTGACACAACTCATATATATATATATATATATAAATATATATATATATATATGTGTGTGTGTGTTGTGTGTGTGTGTGTGTGTGGTTTGAATACGAAATGAATTCTAAAGGTTCATATCAGTAATATTATCATCATATGAAGGTAAAATCGTAATAAAAAAAGTTTCATTACTACTCTTTGCTACGAATCTCCCTCACGGTGTATCAAATTTTTTTAATTTTTTCTCTGTATGTTGGCTATTTCAAAAACCTTATACTAATCACTCAACATTTATCAAATAAGTCCTATTATTATAGTAATCTGAGTCTCTTCCGCTCATTTTGTAAGAATTAAATGATCAGTTTGTACTTTGATTGGGTTGTGAGAAGAGCTGCCTGTGAAATGGTTAAAAGTAGCCAAACGATTAAACAAGGATTTTAGTGTTATTCTCATCCACTACATTTCTATATTAATATTATATACATGTCACCGCTTTCTACGCAAAAATTGCAACACTTTAATTCTGATGGCCATTTGGATACTTTCTGATTATTTAACAAATATATTTTTACTATTTACACAGCTTAATATTGTCTGAAAGTAACGACATTTTACGTGAAACATTATCACGATTTTATACAGAAATATGTTTCTATAAATATCTTCTTCTTGATGGGAAAGTCCGTGCTTAGTGTAAAGTGTGCCTGTGAAAATTAGTAGACGCGGGTTCTAATTGAGACTGATATTGATTTTTTTTTTTGTTGTCTGAAATTCACAATTTTTTCTGGCTGCAATACATTATATCACAAACACACAAACGCACAACAGACACAACAATAAAAATATATTATATATATTATATAATATTATATATAATACTATATATTATATATATTATATATATATTAAACTCATGATAAAATGAGTTCATGTCTTTAAAAACAAAAGGACATCTCACATCTGATGGATACTCCTAACTCGTAGAACAATTAGGATCTAGCAGTAAGTATTCTTCAAAAAACGTAACTAAGAAAGACATGATCGCTATAATAGAATTATTTAGTCATTAGAAATTCCAATCTCACAGCCAAGACATCACATGACAACTGCTGGAGAGCAAGGACGACTCAAAGTGACGTTCTATGTAGAAGGACCAGCAATGGGCACGCAGATGGGAGACTAACAAGACTACAGCTCTGGGCGGATCATGATGCCTG
>CM042137.1:19334441-19341941 GCA_023376005.1 Doryteuthis pealeii
GTTAACGCTACGAATGGAACTGAATTGGGTTTTGAGAATTTATTTTTATTAGGTAAGAATACTGGATACCCAATCTAACTGTGTTGTAAAATTATTTCTATAAAATAGTTATTTGATTTATATTGTTTACTTAGTTCTTGTTTGTTTAATTTGTTTAATTGGATATCACCCTTCGTGGGTTATTCAATGTCAAAGTCGCTCAGGTAGATCAGTTAAAGGTGCTATTTAACACAGAGCGTTCCGCGCCACTCCAAATCTATGATGAAGTGGCGAACAGATTTTTGGCGGCATGCAATGTTAAATAAAAATAGGAAGATGAATATACAATATATATTTTTCTTTTAGTTATGTTCCATAATGAATCGCTGTTTATGCCCTTCCAACGTATTTGGTCGAATGCGACACGGGAGTAGCGCGAGTTTGAACTGGCTTACTGCACGCGTTTGAAATCTGGGTGTCCCATTCATGGTGAAATGGTAAGCAATTTAGATCCACAAATCCATTTCTTCTGAGTTTTGATCATCGCTGGATGTCCTTAAGCATTCGATCTTGTGTCACATCCTACCCGTGCCGAACGGTTGGGTAAATAGCTACAATGGCCCACACTTTTAGCCATTGCATCACGAGGATTCCTCTCTAAGGATCATTAATTCGTTTACTTGAAACTCGAATTGAGCTACTGTTTTAAAAGAAAGATTATAATTCAATGAATCATACCAAAACATTATATTTTGTATTGAAATTATTAGTGTTAGGAATACTTAAAAATCATACAAGTGTTGTTGCTAATTACTTCTATTAGAAGGAATAATTAATATAATAAAAACTACAGAAAAAAGGATATATGAACGTACAATGATAAGCAATCTCCTTTACCTCTAGATATGAAATGATCAAAGAAGAGTTGAATATGCTATTAAAATCACTCAATACATAAATGTTCGTTTTATAGAAATGTACATAGTTTTTATCTTACTTAATTACATCCTTAGAAAAACGTATTGACCCTTGCATTCTTCGGGCTAGGGTTAAAATGGTTGACACTAATATTATTACAAGGATGTTTTTAGCCTTTACATAACCCACGAAAGTTGATATTCATTTAAACAAAGAAATAAAAACGGAAAGCAAGTTCGGTTTCCATTTGGATGCCGTACCTGCAATCTTCTGTCACGATTCTATGCACTTGATCTTTTTCACCAAGAAAGTAGTATCGCTAGCCCTCGTGTTAATTGGATTTACAAAGGTCTGATAAAACAAAGTTCGCTTAACGTTATAACAAAAAGTCGTAGATTTTCCACTTCTACTGTTCTAGCCAGGTTTCTGATTAATTTTCACACACATCAAGAACTTCATCAATCCATAAATATGGTTACTTGACATTTTTTCAATTTTGTAAACTTTCAATCTCCCAAATTCCTCAACCGAAACAATATATGGTGCAGATATTATGGACAATGTCGAGCAACAATTGCCTTTTTTACAAACATTATGTCCAATATGAAAAAATCTATATAAACAATAAATTATACAACTTTTTATTCATTAAGGTAATTAATTTATAGCGCTCTAAAAATGTTGTAAAAAATAAGTCTTCTGTTTCCTTATTTTGTTTCATTCACGAAGTGTCTTCGAAAAATACAGTACTGTCAAAGTAGACCACTGAAATATTATAAAGCAAAAAAATTTTATTTTGCTAGATTATGAATGATATTGGCCTGTGTCTTGCGTTTAATAATTCCCAAGACGATATTAAGCGATATCCTTAAATTGTATTTTTTTTCCTTTTTATTTGATGTTGTTCTTGTATTCTCGACGGTGATAAATAAAATTATTTATCGCTATTTCTTGTATTTTATACGTCTGTTTTGTCCGTAGATGTTACTTCAATCTGTGATATTCATCACGTGACTACTTATCGACATTCGAAAGAAAGAAAAGATAGCTAACTCTGAGTGTATTAAAAAAAAAAGAACTTCGTAAGCCAGCTCCATAAAATCTATTATTTTTCATTGATTTGAGATAAATAGCACAATTCAAGATAGAAATAAAACTTATATGGGCGTGTAAAGTTAATAATGATTTACCGCTATCAACTGTTTCAGGACGATTTAACTTTTGTAAACGACTATAAAACTAAAGCCACGGTTTTTTTCTTTTATTCTTAAGTATCTTATCGTAACAAGTCTTATCGTTACTCGAATCACCTTGGGAAGAGAATACTGCAAAACTAATCATTTCAATTAACACGATAGATTTTTTTGCGGAAAGAAAACATTTATACCAGAGCATATAAGTAATAATCACACACTATTAAGGTCTGAACTTTACGGACAGTAAATGATTATATCTACATTTTATAACATTCTATTCATACGCCGCTTCTTTGTTCTTGGAGGCTTCTGGCCCAGATCCGAGTCTTCCAGAAAACTCTTAGCTTCTTATACCGTGCGATACGCCATTTGGAACCTCCTATACCAAGAATATATATAGAATTGATAATCTAGTTACAGTTTTGTCGCATAATTATTTTACTGAGAAGCATGTAGGAGCCTTTTATAAAGATCGGGTCAGTATGACCGTAGCTGTTTTGATCAACATTGATTTCTACAATGCGATCTGTTGCGGCACAAAGTCCTCTTGATATCGGCTGAGAAATGCTCAAACAGCCTTCACTGTTCTTTTGGAGTGTTTCACCATACATTAACAAAGTTTTCCTCAACCAGAAACAAATATGATTGTGATTGATAGATTTATTTTATACACAGAGATTTTCAAAACGACTTATTTGAATTCTACTTTTTGCAGTGCTGTATTTTTCAATGTTGCATTTTTAAATTTAAGTAAGTCGTTTTGAAATCTCTGGGGTATAAAAATAAATCTATCAATCAAATCTATTTGTTTACTGGTTGAGGAAACTTTTAATGTTATTTGGTGAACACTCCAAAAGAACAGTTGAAGGCTGTTTGTGAGCATTTCTTCAGCCGATTATCAGAGGACTTTGTAGCCGGCACAGATCTTCCACTGTTAGGGAATCAATGTGATCAAAACAGCTACGGTCTTACTGACCCCGATCTATAAAAGGCTCCTACTTCTTCCAGTAAATAAATATCGGACAAACTGTACTAGATATCATTCTATATTATTCTGGTATAGGAGGTTCAAAATGGCGTATGCCACCGGTATCGAAGCTAAGAGTTTTTCTGGAAGACTCGGATCTGGGCCAGAAGCTCCAAGAAACAAAAGAAGCGGCGTATGAATAGAATGTTATAAAATGTAGATATAATCATTTTTACTGTCCGTAAAGTTCAGCTTTAGTGTGTGATATTACTTTATATGCTCTGGTTATAAATGTTTTCTTTCGGCAAAAATCTATCGTGTTAATTTGAAAGATTATTTTGCAGTATTCTCTCCCAGGTGATTCGAGTAACGATAAGACTTGGTTACGATAAGATACTTAAGAATAAAAGAAAAAAACCGTGGCTTGTAGTTTTATAGTCGTATTACAAAGTTTAAATTCGTCTGAACAGTTGATAGCGTGTAAATCTTATTACTTTACACCCCATATAAGTTTATTCTATCTTGAATTGTTGCTATTTATCTCAAATCAATGAAAATAATAGATTTATGGAACTGGCTTACGAGTTCTTTTTTTTTTTAATACACTCAGAGTTAGCTATCTTTTCTTCTTTTCGATGTCGATAAGTAGTCACGTGAATGAATATCACAGGAATTGAAGTACCATCTACGGACAAAACAGACGTATTAAAATACAAGAAATAGCGATAAATAATTTTATTTTATCACGTTCGGAGAAATACAAGAAACAACATCAAAATAAAAAGGAAAAAAAAATAGCAATTTAAGGATATCGCTTACCATTTCGTTTGGGAATTATTAACGCAGACACAGGCCAATATCATTCATAAAATCTAGCAAATAAAATTTTCTTTATAATATTTCAGTGGTCTACTTGTTACAGTACTGTATTTTTCCGAAGACACTTCGTGAATGAAAAAAAATAAGGAAACAGAAAGACTTATTTTTACAACATTTTTAGAGCGCTATAAATTATATACCTTAATGAATAAAAAGTTGTATAATTTATTGTTTATTATAGATTTTTTCATTTATTGGACATAATGTTTGTAAAAAGGCAATTGTTGCTCGACATTGTTCCATGAAATCTGCATCCATATATTGTTTTCGGTTGAGGAAATTTTGGGAGATTGAAAGTTTACAAAATTGAAAAAATGTCAAAGTAACCATATTTATGAATTGATGAAGTTCTTGATGTGTGTGAAAATTAATCAGAAACCTGGCAATAACCAGTAGAGTGGAACATCTACGACTATTTGTTATAACGTTAAGCGAACTTTGTTATCAGACCTTTGTAAATCAAATTCACACGAGGGCTACGATACTTACTTTCCTTGTGAAAAAGGAATCAAAGTGCATAGAATGTGACAGAAGATTGCAGGTATCGGGCATCCAATGGAAACCGAACTTGCTTCCGTTTTATTTCTTTGTTTAATGGAATATCAACTTTCGTAGGTTATGTAAGGCTAAAAAAATCCTTGTAAAAGAATATTAGTGTCACCATTTAACCCTAGCCCGAAGAATGCAAGGTACATTCGTTTTCTAAGGATGTATTAAGTAAGATAAAAACCTATGTACATTTCTATAAAACGAACATTTATGTATTGAGTGATTTTAATAGCATATCAACTCTTCTTTGATCATTTCATATCTAGAGGTAAGGAGATTGCTTACATTGTACGTTTATATATCCATTTTTCTGTAGTTTTATTATATTATTATTCCTATCTAATAGAAATAATTAGCACACACTTGTATGATTTTAAGTATTCCTAACACTAATATTTCATACAAAATTATAATGTTTATGGTAATGATTTCAATTGAATTATAATCATTTGTTTTAAAACAGTAGCTATTCGAGTTTCAAGTAACGAATAATGATCCTTAGAGAGGAATCCTCGTGATGCAATGGCTAAAGTGTGGGACTCATTGTAGCTATTTACCCAACCGTTCGGCACGGGTAGGATGTGACACAAGATCGAATGCTTAGGACATCCAGCGATGATCAAACTCAGAAGAAATGGATTTGTGGATCTAAATTGCTTACCATTTCACCATGATGGGACACCCAGATTTCAACCGTGCAGTAAGCCAGTTCAAACTCGCGCTATCCCGTTCGCATTCGGACAAATACCGTTGGGAAGGGCATAAACAGCGATCATTATGGAACAATAACTAAAAGAAAAATATATATTCTGTATATTCATCTTCTATTTTTATTTATACATTGCATGCGCCAAATGTGTCGCCACTTCATCAATAGATTTGGAGGCCCGACAGCTCTGTGTTAAATAGCACCTTTACTGATCTACCTTAGCTACTTTGACATTAAATAACCCACGAAGGGTGATATCCCATTAAACAAATTAAACAAACAAGAACTAAGTAAACAATATAAATTCAAATAACTATTTTAATAGAAATAATTTACACACAGTTATATGGTATCCAGTATTCTTACCTAATAAAATAATTCTCAAACCGATTTAGTTAATTCATAGCTGTGACTCTAACATGTATAGATAGCGTTAAACTTGAAGTAATGGATATGAAGTGGTAGTCCATATTCTACCAAGATCCAGAACTGGAGCCTCATGATCAGATACAGTTTACTGTTTATCCCTGGACAACCCTTTTTTGGAGAAAAGTATCTCTCCACAGGGGATACAGTCAAAGTATTCTAAGACCCAGCAAGAAGGCGGCTGGAACATCGAAGTCCAAAAGTTAACAAGAAACAAATTAATTAACAAGCTGAAATAAACCTAGATTTTCAAACCATTTCCATGACTTTCTAGGAACCTGTATATTTTTAAATAGATACAAATAAAAAAAATGGTATTTTATCAGAACAATATAAGAATATTGTAATATCCCTTCTGTAATCTACTGTCTCTCAGTTGTGGAGGAGGAAAAAATAGCGAAAAATATGTTTACATATTTATCTACTTACTTGTGAATTAAGTAAAAAGAAAATATCTAACAAAAGTAAATGTCTGTGATAAATATGGGAATATCATCTTATTGGCATTCTGTTTACAAATTTAGTATTTTATTGCATTTAAACAGATTACATTATTTTATATATTCATATAATTTAAGCTTTATTATGAGATACAAATGAAACTCAAAGTATGTTTGCCAGTACAGACGGAAAAGTAGTTAAATCAATGAAGAGAAAATTAGTCGACTTGAGGTAAATTACCTCAAAACCATTATATAAATATATATATATATATATATATATATATATATATATATATGTGTGTGTGTGTGTGTGTGTGTGTGTGTGTGTGGTGTGTGCGTTATATATATATATATATATATATATACATAATATATGTATATATATATAAATGATATATGTATACACATATATAGATCTCTCGTATATATATATATATATATAATATATATTATATATATATATATATATATATATATTATATAGTCCGACACCAGACTAATAAACTCTACAGGAGAATGGAGCGAAATAATCACCAACTAATGTGACAAATCTGTTAAATCTTGTGGCCATAGATGTGCAGAAGTTCTTAATTGCAATGTCCTCTACATGCTTTCTTAATATTCTGAATCAATATTAAATAGACAATTTTGCGTATCATTTACATATATATATACATAAGATTCTACCTTTTAATTGTGGCACTTTTCCATTTTTGTCATAAAAAGGTTTTGTTATTTAACTCTCTCTTATAATTTAGGGGGCGGTCTCTGAGACGTAATGGCTACATGGTAGTAAACGAGTTCGAACCCCAAGTCGTGCTATTACTCTCATTATATGAGTAATGCAGTAAGGAAAGCATGAACCTCTCCCGGTAATTTTCACCTTTAGTTGTTAAAAGTCCTTGCATAAAATTGTGCATGTGCATTATCTGAAATGAACTTAATTGTTATTAAGAACACATTTTATGATATTTTGTGTTAATGCATGCAGTTGTATTGATTTCGAAAAGTTTCTAAGATTTGTGTATTTTGCACGAACTTTTTCAAAATGGCTACCGGCTTGTTTCAAAGTGAAAGTCAAGGGAGGTTACTCTAATTGCCTTATTTGCTAGGAATTTTAACAACTAAAGGTGAGAATTACCCCTCTCTCTTCCCCAGTCATAGGTTCAATGGTACCACTCTTGTTCTTCTACAAGGATGCTTTGGCATTAAATAACCTACGAAGGTTGACATGTATTTAAACAAAAAAGCAATCATAATCTTACTTTTAGCGTAGAACCAAGTTTAAAAAATATTTACCGCTATGTTTCTCTCTATTGAACCAGTAGAATTAGTTTGATGAAGCGATGTCACTATGCGCATATGAAAGGCATAGACTGCTATCGACAGATTATCGATCATATTGAAATCTGAACACTCAAATAGAATAGTGAA